>OZ026845.1:29548830-29576431 GCA_964023205.1 Lutraria lutraria | reverse complement strand
TTGTTGCAGTGGAATTTGATGTAAGTTCGATCGATCAGTTTCCACGAGTACTTTCTGTACTTTCATTAAAGAATAGGATGGGTAACAGAAAACAAATGATTCTTAAGGATGACCTAGGCTAGGTCAAAATTCCACAATATATAGAGAGAATTGTTCTGACGTGTTACGTTTTATTTAGTGCTATTTTAAGTCCAATTTGAAAGTATATCTAAGACTTTGAACCACATAAGAATGATAAAGATATCTGTTTCTTTTGTTAAAATTATAATCTTATTAAAATTCTGGTGATCAGTACAATATTATTGCATTGATCATTGTAATAGTTGTCGCAAGAATATAAAAGTTCAACTGTATCTTTTATGTCCTTATATCATAGTTGTACTATTTTTGTGGACGTTAATGTATTCAACTTATAAAAGTTAATGAAAATAAGTTTTCTTTCAATTTAAGTAAACTGTTAGTTTAATAAGGTAGTTTTATTTAATAAATCAACCTGATTTAATGTAAAGTCATGGACTCTTTAAGATATTTTATGTGGTTATGTAAAGGTTACTGATATCGAGGGCTCAGCGCAACACTATCGTAACTTGTTCTTATTTCAATATGAGTTACGACACTCTTGCGTTGAACCCTCGATATGTATTATTAGTACACTGCTAGCACCTAATTGTTGTTCAACAATTTTTTATTCTTTTTAATTGTCATGCATAGTGTGTGAGTACCGGTATATGTGAGTAAATATTGTGGAGTAGCAAAGTAGCAAAACAGATTGATTTTTTACTACCAATCATTTAGACAGAGCGAGACATATATTTCTTGTAGAAAAGCTATCAAGCATCAGAAAGTTATTAATTTGTAGCATTTAAATTATAGTGAAATATAGTCAAACCTGTGAACAAAGGCCACCCTTTGGCGGGTTATAATGTGGCCTTCATTTACAGGTGGCCTTTATTTAGAGGTGGCAGCTAACACAGGTTTGACTGAATGATTACAATTATTCATATTGTTTCATTTAAGGAAGGAAAGAAGGGTTTTAAGGCCAAACTTCAGGCAGCTCAAGAGATTTGTTTACAAGTTCAGGAAGGTTTAGATGTTGTTGCTTCACTTGGTGAAAGGGTAAAAAAGTATGTTGGTTTTAATTTAAGTATTGCCTTGGCAACCAAGTCTTCATTAATTCCTGTTTATTTAATCAGTGTCCTTTTTATAATAAAATCATTAGATTTGTTAATAGTAAAACTTTTCCATAAATTAGTGTTGGCATGTTTTGATCTTTGTACCATGTTTTTATCATCCCTAAATTAGTGTCTCCCTTCCTTTCCAAATTGCAAAATATTTCCACCCCATGACTGAAGGTAGGTATAGGGTGTCTTGAGAATGAAAACTTTCTGTAACTTGTTTTTTTATTGAAATGAACTACGACTCCATGCATACCAAGTCCTGTGATATGTATTCTTTTCTTTCCAGTTCATTTACATGGTCTGTTCCATGGCTTACAACATTAGCTGTGATTGTTTTAGCTATTGGAGTCATTGTATTATACTACATTCCAGTGCGATGGCTTGTTTTAGCTTGGGGTATGTATTTTAGGCTCAGGTCATATTCTTACATAGGAGTCAATGTGCCATAATTAAAAAGCAAAATTGTGGCTTACTTTAGGTGTTAACTGGCCTAAAAGCTGTTATGTTTGCTCCAAAAATCATTACAGTTTTTCCCTGATATTGTCATTAATATACTTAATAATCATATATTTGACCCAGCTACCCTAATTTACCCTCGTGACCTTAGACTTTTTATTGGGCTTCCAGGAACAGTTCATCTATTTTCTTGCTTTTTTTACCTTTCTGCACTCTCAAATTTCAATTCAGTGTTTTGCATATTTGCTGCATTGTTCTTCTTCATCCATACTTTTCAGGTATCAACAAGTTTACCAAGAAGTTGCGTGCCCCTAATGCAATACCAAACAATGAAGTCCTCGATTTTTTGTCAAGGGTACCATCGGATAAAGAATTGGTGCGTTTAGAATTTGTATTATATCTATAAGCATCATATGTACTTTGTGATTTACACATTAAAGAATTTACGACAAACTGTATAAAAATGGGATCATCTTGAATTCTGTGTTTTGTCTTCCATTTTTTATGGTCCTACATATATAAGGATGGGCTTTGTCTTGCATGGGTATGCCGGGAAAGGTTGTGTTTAGGGAGTATGGGATGTTTTGTGTTACATTTTTCCTTTAATGATGATATTATAAAGTACATAATAATGGGCACTGAGTAACGTAAATACTTAAAACAATTTTAGCATCTTATATATATGATGCGTCATGTTACAAAAACATGATATTAAAGTTATAATGCCATAACTTGGCTCAAGTTGAAGTATGATAATTAGCTATGTATTCACATTGTCAAAGCTGATTGATTGTGTTGTATTTAGTGACGGGATGGTGGCCTGAATCATGACTGAATTATTGTTATTGTAGAGTCTGCTTGGCATTTATTTTTCAGATACAATACAGGGAACTACGGCCAGACATTAACACAATAGCCTCCAGGAAGAAATCAAAGTAGACAGAAACATCATTGAACCATTATCTACCATATTCTAAGAGTTAATTTCATTTTCAATATAGAAATCCACTGTTTAACAGTTGGTCAAGAAAAAAGATAGTCAAGTTTAAGGCTTTTGTCCTGACCCTAAACTTCCTTATAGCGATGTCCAAAAGGTGCGAGACTTGTTGGGGGTGACTCATACTTTGTATTTACTACAAAAATATTTTTTACCTATTAACACTAATGTTTTTAAGTTAAACATGACTATTGTTTTTTTATTCTTATCTTTAAATAAGTTCATTTACTGTACTTTCCCTTTTTTTATGTTTTGTAACAATTAATTTGCCTCATGAGCCATAAAGTTAAGGTATTTGAGTCTTACCATTCTTTCCATATTAGTCTATGTAATGTTTCTAAGATTACAAACGTAGTAATTATGTTTTTATATTTTAACTCTGGTTGTAGAATTTGTGTGCTTAAATCATTTTTAAAAATACTCATTTTTGTTTAACCCCTAAAGAAGTCTCAACATAGTTTTATGTAGAATTTCATCTTGTGCGATAGAAACATTACTGTCTCTGTTCCATAAAAAATGTGATGAAAATATGATTTTTTTACCAATCATTATGAAAATGGTAAATATGATTGTGAGATGGATATAGTTATAAGAAGGGGTACAAGTGTCCATTTTTTGCTGGATTTTGTTTGGCTGGTCCTGACCTTACCAGTTTTTTAATGTTTTTTTATTGTTTCAGCTGCACATATGTTAAGATTTCTTGTTGTTCAAAATTTTCAACTTTGACCCTTGAGTTAAAGCTTTCGTGTAAGAAATGAGAATAACTAGACTTGACAGCTAAAGTGCAGTATTTCCTTTCCTAAGTGACATACATTTATTACCATAGCAACCGATCTGTTTATTGTTTAAGGATATTTTTTTCGCTGTAAAGTAAACAAAAGAACAAATTTGTTGTTATGGTAACCACTGTTAAGTCGGACATTGACTGGCTGTTGTGTTAAGATGGCCCCTATTAATAAGGGAATACTGTACGTATTACACTTACATTTATATCTGAATATAAATATGCAGTTCTTTGAGAAGAATATTATTTAGTTAACTTTCTTGTAAGTACCGGTGTTGTTTTGAATTGGTTGGAAACAGATCCCAGAAAACTAAATTTAGTGCATGTATATGTTTGTTTATCTGTTCTTCATAGTATCTTTGTCATTTTTTGGCAACTTGAAATGCATAATTTTAATAGTGTTATTATTTGAAATACAAACATCTATTATTTTGATACAAAAAAAATCCATTTTGATGTACATTTGTAATGTGTTGATAATACAATAAAACTTTGTTATATATGAAGCCATCATAGGAGCAGACAAAATGCTTGAGATAAACCAGTTGTTTGTAATTACAAGGTATTTATTTTATTTGTCCGTTGAAAAGCTGCATGAATGAGTGTATGTACAATAATGGTACAAAATGCTTACATATAATGTGTTCTATTGAGTCATAGAGGAGTATACATGTTTTTTTAATTTTTATTTTATGTATACGCTGCTTCCAAGTATATAAGATTTTCTATCCTTTACTGTCATGTGGTTGAAACGTCATAAGAAATTAATTGCACAGTACTGAAGTTACATTTTATTCAGACAAGTAGACATGTATGGAAGTACAAAACAAACTATCTTGAGTTTTCATACTTTATTAATGCCATGAGCACCCGTCACAAAAAAGCAAGGTTTTAAAATATTTGGTTTATATAATGAAAACAGACTCCTACCTTACAACAAGGGATTCATATTTCATTGTCATAACTTGTGAAAACCAAAGTATTTGATTAAAATATTTGTCTTTGATTGTGCAACCTGAACGACTAGGAGGGAATCATGGCACTGTATTAGGTGCGAACATTATGCAACGTGACTTCTTTGGAGATGATACTGGTCATTAGCACTTCAGAAGATCAGCATAAGTGCTCGAGACATCATGATTGCAATGCTCAAAATAGACTTGGAAACTTTTACACACATGTAACTGAGAACAAAAACTGACATGATTTTAAAGACCTCTCAAGATCATTTGGATGTTCGATATATTGATGCTCATAAAAACAAAGTTTTACTGTATATATACATCTAAATTTTACTATGTTGAGATTAGGAATATTGTAAACAAATGATTTAGAATTAAGAGCAAATTTTTTTAATTATGATACCGGTAGATAGTAACTCAATTATTCATTCTATAAAATTAATTACAACTGTGTTTTGCTATATATGCTTCAAATTTTTAATTTTAAAAAAATCACTGACACATGTTGTGTTAGAGTTTTTGTACAGATTAATATGTGGGAACAATATATTATTGTATATATATATATTAAAAATGTGATAATTTTCTACATACATTTTTATTAATTTTACATGAACACACAATCATTCATATCATTGATGTTTTACTTTATATTGTGTTTGGTACAATAAGTCATGTTATTTTGGGTTTTGACTTCATTCTCTTTATGGTAGGATTTGAGACTAAGAAAGACCCAGACTTCAGTTTTAAGAATATTTTTTCATCCCTAATTCTTAAAGGACCATTTATAAAAAAAACAGTTGCTTTACATCTTCACATCATATTAGCTCATCCGCTTTCAATGAAAAAGTCAAGCTATTGTGATCATTGCGTCAGCATCAATGCAAAAACTTTAATGTAAGTAGCTTATAACTCAGAAACTATAAGAGGTAGCCACATGAAACTTTATAGATGGAAAGATCTCACTGAGGCGGTGAACAGACGAGCTTGGCACCGCTCTTGGTGCTCTTGTTAAAATGTTCCTACTAGTACTATTTTTTTTTCAAGTCAACAACAATCAGCAAAGACTGATTATTTGTACTAGCCCATGAAGAGTCTGAAGATCTTTATTATATTGGTTGAATAAGACTTGGTGTGGCTAGAATATTTGCAATGATTTCAAAGAAAGAAGAAAATGTACTTATTTGAGAAGTCATAATTAGAAAAAATTAATGAGTTTTCTTCAATTGCCAATAGAGTCAAATAAATTTTGACGAACATAATCTAAAGGCCTGAAAAGTCATCATCATATTATGAAGAAACCTTCCTATCATCATGTGGTATTTCTATGTTTATATGTTTTTTTAATGTTAAGTGTATTTTATTGATTCATATGTTTGATCATAAAAGTTATTCACCCCGGTACCACAATTCTTAGCCATTATTTGTGAATCTCAATACATATTCTTGTTTTTCTGTTTTATACATTGTATATTCATCGCTGCAGAATTTTATATTATTATAGTTCTAGGTGGGTGTGCTCACAGTATTTATTTTCTCATTAATCTGAGAAATTTCCTATTGAGTTAACTTTTTTTCATTCGATCAAAACTTTTTTTCATACAAAAAAACAACAGGGCTTCAGCTCAGAAAGAATATGACGAAATTTCCTGTATTTTCGCTGGTCAAAAACATACTTGTTTTTATTGTTTTTTTTCCGAAACCGAGGTTAAGAATCCTGTTTTTGAAAATGAGAACATAAATCATTTGCATCCAAAGATTTATTCAGGAAAATTTCTCATCCAGTCAAATTACAACTGCTGTAAAAAATTATACAAATATACACTGTATATCAATTACCTATACTATGTTTTGGCCTAGAATGTTTTTATTTTTACAATTTGAGTCAAACCTGTATTAGCAGCTTTACTCAAATAAAGGTCATTCATTTAAAAATGACCTCCGAATAATGGTCACCTGTCACTAAAGGCTACATTTTGTCTTTCCCAAGGGTGGCCATTTTTCACAGGTTTGTATACCTGAAAAAACCTGTCTGATTATCTGTGAATAAATGCCTAATGACCACATATACAATAGTTTCGGACTCAGCTAGCTGTCAAAACTGGAAGTCATGAAATGATCGACACCGCCTGTTGGTGTGACATCAAATCCCATCATTTTTTAAGGCTCAATCTTTCTTTGATGGCATGAATTTAGTTCCATATAATCTGGTACCTCGTTTGTTTCTGGTTGCTTGACCTTCCCTATTTTTACCCCGAGTCCCTATACTTTTTATTAGCGCCAAGTTTCCAACTTTCTAGCTCACATGAACACAAAGTACTCAGCATAAGCTTTTGTGATCAGTCTTTGTCTGTCGTTGTGTGGCGTTAACTTTTGCCTTGTGAACACAATAGAGGCCACATTTTAAGTTTAAGTTTCACAAAATGGGGTCAGAATGATTGTATTGACAAAATCTTGGACAAGTTTGATAATGGGTAATTTGGGATAAGAAATATTGTCAAATTAAATAAAAACCTTGTGAGCACAATAGAGAAGTTTGTCAGAATGATTGTCATAATGATATCTAGAAAGATTGATAATGAGACATCTGGGGTCAAAAACTAGGTCACCAGGTCAGATTTTAGGAAAAGCTTGATATCAACAGGCTTTATGACACCGGCTCAAAACAATGTTTTCAACAGCAAGCAAAGATTCTCATGAGAGCGATGTAGGGCCATCTTGGCCCTCTTGTTTACCTTTTACACACCCTTTCAAAAGCTGAAATAAAAAAACTACCTTACCTGCATATCCTATTTTTATTGAGCATGTTACCAGACACAAACATATTTTTTTATTTCATGTTGTTATTTTTATTTGGGGATGGTGTTTATTCAGTTGTTAAATGTAGATAATGAAAACATGAAATAGTTCATGTGGTCAGCCTTGGGGGTCTCTTTTCACAGTTTTTCTTTCTTTTGTTTTTCAATGGAATGTAAACAAAAATGAATTCAAGCCAACTGTCTCTCAATGGACATGAAAGTTGTACTAGGTACTAGCTGACAGAAATTTTTGAAAATTGAAGGTCTTTCAGAGCATAAAATTGTTCAATAAGTAATAAAATTGTTTTTATTGTTTTGTGCAACCATCGCACATTCCTAGCATAGCCCAGCTTGGTTTGACCTGTCCTTGCCCTATCCATGTAAAAAGGAGTGGAAGGTGATCATATAGATCTGTCAATATTTATTCCTTTATGTCATATTTTTATGGATATATTTTATATTTGTTTCTTACCAAAGCATATGCATAATATTTTGTAACTGTATATGACAGGTATATAAATTTGTTGTGGTGTTTTTGTTAAACAACTAGTAAAACACTTTCCAATTATTTTGTTCTCATGTGTTCGATATTTCCAGATCATAAAATTGTACATGACACACTACTATGCAATTGTAATACCATTTGTTTAACCATATTGTATTTTCAAATAATGTCTTTTCAGTCAATATCTTTTTCATGATTAGGACAGTATAATTTTATCCTAATTATGAAAAATTCATAATTTAGTTCCATGTAGTTGGGTTATTTCCTACAAAAGTGGCCTATTTGGAAGTGTGTATGGCCATGAAAGTATAACAATTACATGTTTTATACCAAAACTTATGCAATTGTTTTCAGTTTTTGGAACTGTGAAGTAAGTTTTAAAATCTTGGATGGTGCATAAGATGTTAACAGGCCATAAATTATTTTCTGACAATATTGTACAGAAGAAATGCTCATTCAATTAGTCAGTTTGGTTTCTAAAACCGAATTAAAGTCTTCTAGACAGTTCAACATTACAACTTTACAGGATGGCCTTTGACCTACTGACCTGAAAATACATAGGTCCTGTAGAGACGTCATGAAGAATCAACATAATTATGAAGTTTGATGATTGTATGTGGAATTAAGCATTTCAATTTTATAGGCATTGTTAAAGTTTGGTACAAACACATACATGTACAGACAGACAGGCCGAAAAACGATATGAATACCGGTAATTAAAAAAATTGCAGTCATTACCTTATAGGTGTGTTTATGAAAACACTATACTCTTTTATCATAGGTTGGCTTGGTAAAAATAATTAGGACTGTCTATATCCCATCATTATATTCAAGTCATCACTGTTTTTGAAAAGTAAGATCATTTTTAGTGTGCAATATTTGAAAAGATATTACTTTGTTTTGTGTTTAACACTGTTGGAATTGATTTTGGAAATATTCTTTCTTTTATTAAGCATGATATTGGGATGAGGTACTGGAGAATTTTGGAGCTCATTTTGATTCTAGACATTTTTTTTAAATCTAGAACCTTTTTAGTTTATCAAATTCTAGCACTATTATGTCATTTGTTTACCTTTTCTGGATTATCAACTTTTTCTTGGTCTGGAGCTTTTTCTGGGTTTTAGAGTATTTTTTAGACTCTTGGGCTATTTCTGGACTCTTGAGACTGAATTAAAAAGAGCTTTTTTCTGGACTAGAGCTATATTATATTTCTGGATTTCAAGTTTTTTCTGGGTTTATGACTTTTCTTGATTTAAGACCCTCTTCTTGATTCTTGACTGTCTCTATATGGATTCTCATTATGGTAGCTAGACTACATATCATTTCTTTTATGACAAATTTTAAGTTGTTCCTATTGACTACATTCCCAATTTTGCAAAAACTATTTCATGAAATAGGATAATTTGTTTGTTACAAAGTTTAGAAATCTATTCATGAGACAGTTACATGCGTTTGTTGTATGATAGTTTGAAGATGTGTATTGTTGCCTATGAATGCTCAATTTGTTTTCCAGTGTACACTGTGCTTTAATGTTGCTTATTTTGATGATAGTTTGCCTTTAATTTAAAGAAAATTTGGTATGAATTATATCTATTGTGCAGTAAACATTTCCGTGTTAGTCATGTATAAATTTACCTCAAGATATTGTACATCCCACTCATAGTATTTTCATTATCATCATCAACACATCATAGTCATCATCCATTGTATCAGAGACATATAATTCAATTGTATTATACGTCTCTGATTGTATAATTCATATAATTATGCCTGCATTAAAAATGTTGTGTAAAAGTCAATTGGGATATTCCCTAAATCATACTACCCCTGTATGAAATGTCCTCATTGAATTTGGAAAAAAATTCATGTTTTGTCATATTGGGAGTTATTTGATATGTTTAGTTAGTTTAGCAGTAATGAGATATAATTGAATTACTTTGGATTAGAGATTATTATAACGATTGAGAACCAGTCTCATCAGAAATGCAGCCTTACTACTGGTCAATTTTAAAAATACTAAAATGCAGCCAATCAGGTGCTGGTATTCCCTGACTGGTTTAAGATTCACATCCTTATACCCTCATTGAACAGAGCAGAAATAACTTTCAGAATTTTATATATATGTATTCATTGAATATAATATTAAAAAGCAATAGATCAGGGTAAGAAATTATCATTGCCAGTATGTAAGCCATTGTGAAAATAATCGGGGAATTTGAATTATTTCAAAATGGCATTTTTTTACCTTTTTTGCTCTATACAAGTGTTTGCAAGAATTCAATCTGTGTATATTTTAGTTCTATTTCCAATTTTTCACAATTTTGTCAATCCGATAAATGATAACTACATGTGTATCATTCACCCCCATTCACCCCAGTATTCTGGAAACAAACATCCTCACCTTATGATGAACCTCGTCCACATATTCTTTGAAAATAAAACCAATAAACTGTGACTCACTAGATATTTTGATGACTCTTCGTACTCATCTGTCCAAAATTATCCAAATAGTTTTTGCACAAATTTAAGACATATCTGTTCATGTGAATGATCCTGTGGTCATTACTAGGGTTTACTTTGTATGCCTGTACAAATGCAAGGTGGTAGGGTTTTAATTATCATTAAATGTGATACTTACTTGTCTTATTTTCTTTTTGTTTTTATATATTGCATTGTCTCCTGCTACTCTTCAATATTAAATCTTGTTTGATGTTATAAACACTGTACCATGTGACTACATGTATATGCTGATGTGATATTCTTTGTTGAATTTATTGTTTTATGTGCTATAACTATATTGATTCTCCTGGATGCATTTGTCATTGTATTTTAAAACTTAAATATGTCCTATAAATAAATTGCCCAGTAAAAACTGTCAGTGTTTTTTTTCTTGCATCTTTAGTTATACCAGATATATCACATACTATAAAGTAATTGGTTGCTACCATGGTCTAGTGGCTAGTGTAATGGACTTGTATCCCGACAATCCATGTTCGAATCTCAGTCGCAGCAGGTCATACTATAAAATTTTGACAAAACATATCGATTTTCCTTAATATGTGGAGTGTAGAACTCTGCTGGCTCTTGTGGAAAGGGACGAAAACAGTCTATGAATACTGGTTAGATGAACCAGCCACCACGTATAACTGAGATGTTTTTGAAACTAGAAATGTGTCCATGGGACACGGATGCCCCCGCTAAATCACACTCAGGACACAGAGATGAGTGTTGTGTCACTGACTATGTGACAGACATTATGTAAATACAACAAAGAACAGGTTGCTTGGGAATGCAGCCCAAAGCAGGTTGTAACTCCAACTAAGAGTAGTAAACACACGAACATGTTCTTTCACTATTTCAATATAACGAATGAACGAAAGAATTTAAGTGTCCACTATGACTTTCAGCTAGCGACATGTTTTTTGGCATATGACACATTGTCATGATATGATGAACATTTGTGCCATTCTATGTCAAAATCCGATCACGCACAACAAAGTGTTGAGCCGGTTATAAATACATGTATATATTTCCACTATATCGATATATACGCACAAACTTTCAAGTGTCCACTGTGACCTTGGCCTTTGAGCAAATCGGCACATGGCACGTAGTCTTAATAGACATTTGCGGTTTAAGACGGTGACGGTGGTGGACATCGGATCTCGGTTTAAATTCGGGGGTCATCTCAAAATTATTGATACATACTCTTGTATAGGGCAAGTGTTACTAATTATTGTGTTTGCAAGTCAACTCAAAAAAACGTGTTTATTTTACAATTGTATTCATTTTCATAAGAACTAGAACTAAACCAAGCATACGCGTCAATTTCGGTACTTTTTTGTAATGAATCTGTTATACGATTCTTGGTTGTCGCGAATTAATTCTGCTAGAGGGCGTTTCTGCTGTCAACTGCGTTTACGTGGCTCTTTCCCGTCACTGGCATCGGGCGACTGTGCATTTTCAAGTGACTCCTAAATTGGCATATACCCAAAAGCTCCAAGCTGATTCTGTGTGAATGGAATCGTAAACAGAGATGCACATTCATGAACAAAACTACTTACGTCTGTATTTGTCATATTGTTAAAATCAAAATTTGTTAATAAACAAAATACAAGTAAATTAATAATTCACATGATCACGAATCTAGACTATTTAGAGTTGTAGTGTAATTTACCCTAAAAATGATAGCAACGTACCCAAATATACGCATCATATAATTATATTATAGGACATCTGAATGATGCTCAGCGGTTTGGTTTAATGTGCCACAATGGAACTGAAATACCCTTTCCTACTTGGACACAAACATTTAATAGAGCAACTTTATATCCATGACTTAACTTCGTCTAGAGAATTGAGGGCTACAAACCGAGATTTGTACCCGTCCGTACACAAGGTGATTCTGAACATGTTCTAGATGTAATCAGCCAAAAAAGGAATCGTAAAATTACACTGATATTTGATTAGAACTAAATAAGTTCGTCATGCGTCTTTGCTGCTACTGAAACAGTCACATGAAATATTGATTACTTTTGGAAAATGCGAGTCGTATTTATTGAAATGCGTTTTTGAAATAAATCGTAATTTATTTAAGGTACATGTAGATCTATGCGGATTTAATAGACATGTGACTTTGTATGCAGTAAGATTTGCAGGTAGATTTATTGGTACATGCGAATTATTTGCCAGTGTTAAAAAACTAACCTCAGTCGGAAGGTATTGCAGTGTGTGGATGCAAAAGGTCGTGGAAGTTTTTTACGAACTTGAAAGAAGCATAGATTTTCAAGCGAAATATCTAAAAGGCACTTGGGCCGAGGTACATATTAACCCCCACGAGCATTCAGAAACTTTGCGTACGTACCATTATTGGTCAAGCTACGCCCCTGGAAAGTATCGAACATTAAACAGATATAGTCGACAGTATCGTGTTTGTGTTGAGCTCAAGTGTTATAAATCAGTAGGAACAACATGGAGACATCGACGGGAAGTTAAATATTCGCCGGGTCTTTTGTGCCGAAAAAAACCCAAATCGGTTTAATTCTGTAAATATGACTTGATATCAAAATAACATGCATATACACCAATGTAATTCATTTTCATTATAAATGTGAGACGACCCCTTTAATTTAATCCGAAGTTCGTCTCCGTCACCGTCACCGTCTTAAATCGCAAATGTCTAATATGGTGATCATTTGTGCAAATCTATTTAGAACTTCAGTCATGCATGACAAAGTTGAGAGTTGGGCACGAATATATGTATACGTTCACTATATCAATATAAGGAATAAACAAAACTTAAGTGTCACTGTCACCTTGACATTTGAGCACGCGACACAGTTTTTGCGCATGACACGTCGTCTTTACATGATGATCATTTGTGCCAATTTATTTCAAAATCCAATCATGCACGACAAAGTTATGAGCAGGACACGAGAATTTCCTCCCACACACACACCTTACACACACAGCTTTGTATTTCATTATAAACAGGTCATCACTTTGTATGCAAATTCACTCGTGAAACAGACCGATGACGCCCTCGGAATGTAAGTAACTCAGGTCCCCTTTATAACGCTTTTTTGAGACGAATTGACTGGCAATGACTTATACACAACTCATTGACATCTAACACTAACCTTAAAACCTTGTTAACGGTATCCTTAAAATTCCCTGTTCAAAACAGAGTAGACTTTTTTCCTCAGGAGTTTTAACGTCGTACCAACGATCGGAGTCATTTGAAAACTTTAGGAATACTCTCGGATAGAACCAGCAACCTTCTTAAAGCTAGCGGGATAGCTACAGCACGTTTGAAATTTAGTCCCAGGTGAGGTTTGAACTTACAGCGGTGAGAGGTCAGTGATTACTAGCCTAGCCGGATACCTGATAACAACAATACGACCATGGAAGCCCCAGTGTTGTAATTCGACATATACAATTAACAGAGTAAATTGGTACTTACTTAGTCGTAGATGCCATCGATGATTTACAATACTCAATGCTCCAGATGGTCTTTGAGGGCCATGAGTATTGAAATCTCTCACTGAAATCGAGAAAGATTAGTACAATTTCAAAATCAAATCAATCAAATGAGTAGTTTGCAATCAATTTTACCATTTATCAATTACTCAGAACTGATTAAAACACATTAAAACAAGTTAAGCCTGGATTTTTGTATACCTTTTGCAGTTGAATTCGTCAAGGCTCTGCCTATACAAACTGACACGCTCGAGATCTTCGACAGCAATTATGATTTATAATGCCCAGTCATGAACTGAACTGCAGATTCTGAAGTTATGAAATAGTACATAAATATCATATAGATTTAAATGTTTTGTAATTTAGTACATGATACGAGGAATGTTCAATATGTAATGTGTATTGTACTATAGCACGAAAATAATATGCACGATTTCACAAATATTAATACGTCCGGTGACTGGATTTCAAAATGTTTACCTACACCATAATAATGTTCAAGCACATTTATAAATCTGACATTAACCCATTTCTGAAGTCGGAGAATGAAACCTTCTTGTCGCACACACCATACTCGCCAGACCTTGCTCCATGTGACTATTTCCTTTTTCCAAAACTGAAAAATACTTATCTGGTAGCCGATATCAGTCCAGACAAGCCCTTGGCTCTTCTGTCTGCCAGTGTCTCTAAAGTATACCCGAATCAACAAACCGTGAAGCAATTCTGATATGGAATCATAGTTATGCATTTCTAATCACGGAAATACCTTAAGGGTTGGACAATTATCCTGATAATTTTGGTCGGTTCTTTTTAAAATAATACACAAAAGACACTACACATCGTTCAGCCCTCGTAAATATTATATTAAACAATTTACAAGCGCATTATGATTATGGTTTTTGATAGTCTTATCCAAATGAATCGTTTGGTTGATACATATACAGTACCTTATAAAGTTATGTGTGATGGGCTAATCTGTGATTTATTTAACATTTAATACAGTGATAAATTCTATTTCATATTGCTAAGATATATACCGTATTTGTTTTAATCATGTTCTGAATGACCGTTTGCATTCCACTAAGATGAACTGCATGAACCCAGCTATATAGCTGCAAGTTTTGCCAAATTTGGGTACATGTCCTCATGCTTAATCAGAAGTCTCAAACAAAGATCTTGGAGAGTTGACGTCTGTAGGTCACTTAAATCAAAACAATGACGCCTGACTATTTATGCTGAAGATTTCACCATCAATTATTTTCTCAACTTCTTTTTCACAACATTGCCAGAGATTAAATCATCGTACGTATGTTAAATAACTTTCTTTGAGGCATAATGATTCACCAAAGTTTCTAAGGCCTCATCTGCTTCATTTTAAGCGGAAACATTTACAACACAAAAGTAGTCATGACTCGAGCACACAACTTAAACTTAGAATTACATAATTCAAGTACTGTAACCGGACAGCATCAAACTGTTTGTCTACATCTATGCTGTAGTTCGTGAATATGAGTTCATCATTGTTATGAGTTGCATTGCCATCTTAAATTTCACATTTTGATCACTTCAATAGTTCCAGGCAAATCCCATCAAAATTCAATTCAGTAACACATATTTATGATTCTTATAAGCGTACACGCCCGTTCAACGCATAACGAGTTTGATTTATCCTTCGGCAAAAATGTTGTGAGGAACTTTCGTCCTCGTTGAGAGCACCCATATTGTATTGTAAGTTTTTCCAAACTTTTGAAGAATACTGGCCTTGGTGTAAAATGTCGAAATGCAGTTATCTAGCATAGGGTTTAATGCTCTATAATCTACACACCACCTCACACACACACCAATCTCTCTTCTTCATCAGACCTGGAGCTGATACATGGTCTGACGTAGATTCTTGTATGACCTCGACATCAAGCATTTTCTAAAACGGGCTTCTTCTCCAGCAAAGCAAGAGGGTTCTGCTTTACTAGTTTGGCATTACCCACCTCAATCATATGCTTTTTTGCAGTTAAACTGCAAAGGTCAAAATCATCCTCAGTAAAGACATCCTGAAATCTCAATCAACAAATGAGCTAACTGAATTCTATCATCTTCGCTAAGGGTCTCAATTGAATTTATATACAATTCCTGCAAATGTTCTGAAATATTTAATCCTTTATGATCCTTATTTGGACACTCGCGATAGGTTCTCTGACTTCTTAAATAATACCGGATCTTCCTGAAATTCAAGTATCTCATCTACCGGGAAGGCATGACCTATTTCCATTCCATTGCTCACGACCCTATATTGATCATTCGGGTTTAACACAATTACTAAGACTGGCTCCCACCCTGACTCACTACCATTGGCACACAAATATTTGCATTACCAACTGACTCTACAACATAACCTGGGAGGTTTCCACTGATAAAACACTCTACTTTGGCTACAGATTGGGTGGGGTATAACACGATTACTGCTTTCCGTTACACTAGCTACAAAAGGGGTCCGTTGGGACGATCCCATGTCTAGAGTGATTACAGTAACAGAGTGCCAAGGTGAGATTTTAGGATCGAGCTATGTCCGTCGTCGTCCGTCCGTCGTCAACAATTTCTTTAAACAACATCTCCTCCTAAACCACTTGGTCAATTTCAACCAAACTTTACATGTATGTTCCTTGCTTGAAGCTCTACCTAAGTTGTTCAAAGAATTCCATTCCATTTGGAACTCTGATTTTTTTGAAAATCTTCAAAAATCTTCTTCTCAAAAAACCAGAGGACCTAGAGCTTATATATTTAGTGTGCAGCATTGTCTAGTGGACCTCTACCAAGTTTGTTCAAATTATTGCCCTATGATCAAAATAGGCCCCGCCCCGGGGGTCACTTGATTAATATAGGCTTATATAGGAAAATTTTAAAAATCTTCTTCTCCAAAACCACAAGGCCCAGAGCTTAGATATTTTGTATGTAGCATTGTATTGTGGACCTCTACCAAGTTTGTTCAAATAATGATCCTTGGGTCAAAATTGGTCCTGCCCCGGTATTTATTAGCTCACTAGAGCACGAATGTGCTCAGGGTGAGCTTTTGTGATCGCCCTGTGTCCATCGTTCGGCGTGAAGTGGCGTCCATGTTTACTTAAAACAACATCTCCTCCTACACCGTTATGCCGATTGCAACCAAACTTTGCTGGAATGATCCTTGGGTGGTCCCCTTTCAAAGTTGTTCAGAAAATTGAATTTCATTAAAAACTCTGGTTGCTATGGCCACAAATATAAAAAACTTCTTGTCCGAAACCACAGGGCCTAGAGCTGAGATATTTGGTATGTAGCATTGTCTAATGGAACTCTACAAAGTTTGTTCAAATTATTCCCCTGGGGTCAAAATTGGCTCCGCCTCGGGGGTAACTTGATTTTACATAGACTTATATAGGAAATTTAAAAATCTTCTTGTCAAAAACTACAATGCCTAGAACTAAGATATTTAATGTGTGTAGCATAGTCTAGTGGACCTCTACCAAGTTTGTTCAAATTGTTGCCCTAGGGTCAAAATTGGCCCCGCCCCGGGGGTCACTTGATTTATATAGACTTATATAGGAAAATTTAAAATTTTAACCGCAAGGCCTAGAGCTTAGATATTTTGTATGTGACATTGTCTAGTGAACTCTACCAAGTTTGTTCAAATTATGCCCCCGGGGTCAAAATTGGCCCTGCCCTGGGGTTTATTCTATTTTATATAGGAAAATTTGAAAAATCTTCTTTTCCGAAACCACAAGGCCTAGAGCTAAGATATTTGGTGTGTAGCATTGTCTAGTGGACCTCTACCAAGTTTGTTCAAATTATTGCCCTAGGGTCAAAATTGGCCCCGCCCCGGGGGTCACTTGATTTATATAGACTTATATAGGAAAATTTAAAAAATCTTCTCCGAAACTGCAAGGCCTAGAGCTTAGATATTTTGTATGTGGCATTGTCTAGTTGACCTCTACCAAGTTTGTTCAAATTATGGCCCCAGGGTCGAAATTGGCCCTGCCCTGGGGTTTATTCTATTTTATATAGGAAAATTTAAAAAATATTCTTCTCCGAAACCACAAGGCCTAGAGCTAAGATATTTGGTATCTAGCTTTGTCTATTGGACCTCTTTTAAATCTGTTCATATAATGGCCATGGGATAAAAAACGGCCCAGATGGGTCACTTGATCTTACTTGGACTCGTATAGAAAACTTCAACAATGTTCATCTCCAAATGACCTTTTTTCCTGAGGAGCATTTATAGGGCCATCATGGCCCTCTTGTTCTATTTTGTATTAGAAAAATTAAAAAATCTTCTCGTCCAAAACCACTAGGCCTATAGCTAAGATATTTGGTATGTAGCATTGTCTAGTGGATCTCTACTGAGTTGTTCAAATTATGGCCCCGGGGTCAAAATTGGCCCCGCCCCCTGGGGTTACTTGATTTGTATAGGCCTATATCACGAACATTTATAAAATCTTCTTGTCCAAAACCACAAGGCCTAGATCCCTGTCCAGGGGGTCAGTTGATTTCAACAACTACTTGACAGTTAGGGTAGATAACTTTTTACCATGGCAATAAATTCCCTTGATTAAATTATCCCTAGTGTTACGGTACTCAGGTGAGCGATACAGGGCCATCATGGCCCTCTTACTGTTGTTCATCTTGGGCGACTCTTCGAGGAATGTCAAGGATTAGCACTGTCATCAAAGCAAAGTTTACGTCGCGGTATCACGACAGGTTGCCCGAAACCAGCGAACTGTGCTGGGGACATTAACTCGATCGGTTGTCAAACCCTTAGTTTTTAGCTTATCGGAGCACGAATGTGCTCAAGGTAATCTTTTGTTATAACTCAGCGTCCATAGTTCGTCGTGAAGTGGCGTCCATATTTACTTAAAAGAACATCTCCTCCTACACCGCTATGCCGATTGCAACCAAACTTTGATGGAATGATCCTTGTGTGGTCCCGTTTAAAAGTTAAAATTTCATTCAAAACTTTGGTTGCTATGGCAACAAATGGAAATAACGACAATAACTTAAATAAACTTGGTAGATGTCCACAAGACAATGCTACATACAAAATATGTAAGTTCTAGGCCTTGAGGTTTTGGACAAGTAGATTTTCTTGTTTTCCTATATAAGCCTATATAAATCATGTGAACCCTGGGGCGGGGCTAATTTTCACCCTGGGGCCATACTTTTAACAGACTTGGTAGAGGTCCACTAGACAATGCTACATACCAAATATTTTAGCTCTTGGTCTTATGGTTTCGGACAAGAAGATTTTTTTAATTTTCCTAAATAGATTAGAGTAAACCCCAGGACAGGGGCAATTTTGACCCAGGGCCATAATTTGAACAAACTTGTTAGAGGTCCACTAGATAATGTTACATACAAAATATCTAGGCTCTAGGCATTGTGGTTTCGGCCAAGAATTTTTAAAAAAAAATCCTATATAAGCTTATATGAATCAAGTAACCCCTGGGGCGGGACCTATTTTGAAGGGAATAATTTGAACAAACTTGATAGAGGTCCACTAGACAATTCTACACACCAAATATCTAAACTCTAGGCATAGTAGTTTCTGACAAGAAGATTTTTAAAATTTCCCTATATAGGTCCATGTAAAATCAAGTGACCCCCGGGGCGGGGCCAATTTTGACCCTAGGGCAATAATTTGAACAAACTTGTTCGTGATCCACTAGACAATGCTACACGCAAAATATCTAATCTCTGGGCCCCGTGGTGTTGGACTAGAATATTTAAAAAAAATCCTATTGGTCTAGGAACTTAGTTTTGGTCTTATTCTGTGCAAAAATATATATCGGAAACCGCTGCAAACTTTGATTTGAAGAGTTCGTCCGTATTACTTTATAACTCTCTTATAGTATATGCGAGTATACCAGTTGAATGGGGTCAATTCTTTTCATTTAAGGTAATAATGGGTTAGATTATTGTGTTGTATGAAGAATTTATTGTAATGTTACCATCACAGGTCCGTTATTTCCGCCTGTGATATTGGTTTATAAAAGACCAACCAAATGTAATATTTGTTTTAAATCACTTTCAATGGACTTTATACAGTGGGTTTATTTCTGTATATAATTTAGGTATAGTTTTTAAATCTATAAATTGGTGATACTTGATATGACCAGACATCCAATCCCGATATATTAAGAATGTATAGATTTTGTATACTTTTATATGTATGCATTTTTCATCAAACAACACACAGCATCTCTTAAATGAATGATAACCAATATTGATCCGTCTGGTCATTTGTACAATTTCATTGTGTTGTCAGTTTTAGATATGGAAAAAGCATTGTTTGAAAACCCATATTTGAACAATTGGTCTGCAGGGCTGCTCTCTCTGCAATCCATTGTACCCCAAAGTAAACATCTTTATTATATGTACGGGTTTGGATTTAAACTCTACTAGCACTAGTCACAGTCCCACTAAGAAAACACTCTAGTAACATTTTACAGACTTTATTATGCAATACTAACAATGACAAATACAAATATATCACATGATGATGAAATATAATAAGATTTCTTTCACTATCCATTTACAAATACAGTACAACTCCGACTATTTGACAACAAATTACCCGAAAACAAGCCGGAATCCGAAACAAATTTTCAGTCTAGATTATATATAGTGCAAATAAACTTTGAATCAAAATAAGATACACGTACATGAATTTATAATAAATAAAATTACGAATAATGGTGTTCTTCCCCAAATTTCCAACACAAAATTGTTATGTTGAAAGCTTGCCGTCACCGAATGGTATAGTATTATTCGCAAACGTTTATCAAATGGTTTTTATACTACCTTTCCTGCTGTAGAAATACATTACTATAAATCACAAGACTTACTAGATTTTCTATGAAAGATACGATACTCGTATTTACATTTCAGTTACACCTCACATTTCAAATGAAAGATGATAGAAAAGCATTAATATGAAATAATTACAACATCGTTCGTCAACAACTTAAATGGACATGCCCGGGAACTGCTGTGTCTTTCTTTACATACACAAAAAATGCGTTTATCACTTTTATCACTTGTAAAACCAATAATTACCGAAAAGTCAAAGATGACCCTATAACGCGCGCGTCGGTATTTGTATGTCGGTTTGAATAAAAGGCTGTCAGCCTTTTATTGACGACAACGATATTTCCGATTCGTCTGAGAATTTAACTAAGCCTGTGCGCTGCCTTTCAAGCAGCTACACACTGATATTTACCTATATTTGATCGATAGATACGCTTTATGTCGCAAAAGTGAGCATAACATGAGCAAAACTAAGCATTTCACAGTTCGTTGACATTTTTTTCCGCGATGTTTACGATAATTTCTGAGGTCGAAATCGGCAGGTTTGGTAAATCTTGGTATGTGTATTTTGAGTAAACTAGTGGGATATTTCGTGAATTCTTTACAGGGCTTTCATTAAATGATTTCAGCATTAAAATGATACCAATTTGATTGCTATTCGAGACGCTTTAGTTCCAGGGCATACCCCTTAAATCAACAACAACTTTGTAAAAACATGATATTCGACAAAAACTTAATTATTTACAGATTCAACCAAATATGTAACGAATTCGTAAAACGTCTCAAGTCTTTAAGACTCTTCTATAACTGCAAATAGTTTAAACGCACGCTGCAAGAACTGTTTGAGTTATAAACAACGATCACGGAAACCATTCAATTTTCTTCCATGCTGTTTGCGGTTCCAATAAATTGATATCTTCCATGCTTATGGACCACTCATGGATAACGACGTGCTTTCTAAACATTCCTCGTTTGAGGAGGATTTTCACACCTAGTTCCATTTGCGCCAGCTTTGGACCGGAATATCCCTGGAAAAACACGGCCGGTTTTTCCGCTAAGTTTACGTCCAAGCTAGATGTCACCTCAACCTTCTGCTTCTTGGATTTGCCCGGTATCAAGAACACCTTTGCAAAGAAATGGTCAGTGCCTTTCTTCCCCACCTTATTCAGGAAAGAACCATGTCTTTCAATGCTTACCTTAAGCCTTTTGCTTCTAGTCATGTACTCTGTGGTAACTCCAAACCACACACACGATGACACATCACTATCACTGGTGAACTTCACTTCGTCTGATGGTAACAAATCATACGCCCCTTCATCATCCAAAGAACCCATAGAATCAGTTAAAGTTTTACTCTTATTGTAATTTGCCAAGTACTTTTCAGTGTCGATCTTTTGAAACACGTTTGAAATATTTTCGGCCTGCAACTCGGCGTATTCGAGTAATGTCGTTACCGATAATCGTTTCTTCATCGATTTAGACATCGACAGATGTCTGTTTGGTACAAAGCTCAAATCGCGATTCATTTCTGTGAGTGAAATCTTTCTATAAAAATCAGTCATCACAATTGGAATGTGTCTGGCTCAATCTACGTGTATTCAACGAACCATCTGTTGAAAATGTTGGTGGCTAGCTATAGAAGTCTTATTATATACCAAAACAATAGTGCGTTTTTTCACAGTTTGAGTCATCTATTAGCAACATCTTATTGCAAAGACGGAGTGTTCCTCTCAGGTGCTAACTGATTTGGATCCTGGACATGGACGTCATTTTTCATAAATTCAATAATAACGAAGAACTTCGTTAATGCAGAAGGAAGGCTTAATCAAAACGCTGAGAGTTTTTGACAGACATGTATTCTGAATGGTCTGCTGCTTGTCCTGTTGTGAGATTTGGGACCGGTCCCATCCTTTGGATTTTGGAAATAATTTTATAAGTATAACGATTTTTAAGTCAACATTTACATTAAAACCTCAGTCAGCCATTATAGTGGGTTCTCTGGTTTGTTTAAATTTTAAAATACAAATAATAAAGACACAATTTGATAATGTTTTGTGAATCTGATGACAGAAAATCAGAATTTGGAATACAGTGAACCTAGAGTTATGTGCGATAACTGACATAAATGAATGTTATCAAACAATTTCTGTGCCAAATGTACTACCTCCAAATTGTTTGGAGAACACTGAGAGGTGATTCTTTTGCTTGTGTTGTAAAATAAAACATTTCAATCATGAACACCGCCATTTCTTGTGAGAATGAGCCACATTTTTCATTACTCTTTGTTTATTATTTTTTTATTGTTTATTTATTTTATTCTTAACTGAGCCACAGTTAATTCGGACCACTGTTTATTACGGATATTTGTAGAAATAATACACTTTTCGTCTGCAACGGCCACATGCATTGGATCAACTTGGTACACAGTAGAGCTTCAATATGAATTAGTGTTTCTTACCACCATAGTCATTGAAAGTAAATTATTTGTAATAATCATCAGTAATTGTATCAATTAGGGGCCTTCTTGATCTTACTTGTATTCACTATCTCCTCTCCGATGTGAGTTGGACAGTGGACATGTGTGGAAGCACCCTGCTAACTTACGGTAGGTCGATGGCTTGATCAAAGTATTCCTTTACTGATACAGCTGTAATGTCACCAGACGATAATGATTGTTGATGGATTTGGTATGTTATAGACAGTAGGTCAGTAGACCTGTGAGGAAACATATTAACACATGTATACACAAAATGCGTAAAATGCAAAGACATTTAAAGGGGCATACCCTACAACTTGGTGCATTTAGAATTAAGGCAAAATGATGATAAATTAGAAGCTTGTAAAGAAAAAGCCGACGAAGAAAGTTTCAGCCAAAACTTCATCCAATTAAAAATAAAATCATAAAAAATATGTATTTGTGACACATACATTTAGTCATGGAAATTTTTGGGATTGAAGTGATTTATTATTCATAGCTATGTTTTTTTTGCGGCTAGTACCTAAACTAGTCATTTTATGATCCATGTTCTTCCTGCAATTATCCATTATATATTGTTTTACATATACAGCTAGCACATTTTTACACTTTTACAGAATGTTTGTCAGTTGTAGGGCATGCCCCTTTAAAATAAACATGCCGCACATACAACCCTTGTAGGGAATTATAATTCATGTATATCAATTACATCTGATAATTTACATACAAAATAGAAAAAAAACATACCAACTCCGCAAAATACATAAAAACAAATTATACAGCTTGAGAACGTATTAATGATATACAACAAATATACTGCTTCTGTGGATACGCTTTTAGACAAAAGCAATGTATGTTCAAACATCTTACCAGGTCGATTCTGTTCGCGAGTTGTGTATCTTGTAAAGTGTATTTTTGAGTAACGTATTAAAAAAAGTATTATAGTATGATATTAATTACAAGTTTCGGATTTTGTTTTGTCGTCGTAAGAGAGACGTTATAAAAATGTTGAATTTTCTGTGAGACGGTTTCATATACAGTTGTATAAATGTGATGTAGATGTACCAAATTTAATCGCTTTGAGCCTTTAAGCACTGGACTAAACGGCACATGTGTACTGTATGCATACTGCGTAGACAGACTTCCAGGCGTCTTGAATGAAACTAGATAAATAGCTAATGAATGAAACATTCCGATAGCCAATTTCGAATATACATTGCTGGACTACAAAATTAACACATATGTTGAAGTTTTTCCTTCCCATATTTCTAGCTCCGTTGAATGTCTATTTTTCCAGTGCTCAATACCAATAACTTGAACGTTGAAATATGTTCGTGTTATGAAGATTTCACATTTATACCCCTACATACAAAATTCAGGGAGGGTATACTGGAATAACCTTGTTCGTCCGTGCGTGTTTGTGTCCGCTCGTCCGTCCAGTTGTATATAGGCATGTATTATTTGTGTTTATGTATTTTGTTGTGATATTTAGCTTCATGACTGACCCTGTGAATCCATCGTTTGATAGAGTCTGTTTCTGTAGGAAACTCGGTGCTACCTCCGGTTCAGATTTTTATCACGGTAGGCCCTCTACTTTTTTGCTTTTCTTGTCCAAACCGTTTGACAGTGTTATGAAAATGAACGTTACTTTTACAAGAAAATTTTATAAAACGATTTGGACAAGAAAAGCAAAAAAGTAGAGGGCATACAGTGATAAAAATATGAACCGGAGGTAGCCCTTTATGTAAGGAGTTGCAACAGTTATGTGGCTTTAGAAGAAAACGAAAAATAATGCACTTACGTGATGTTTTCCTAGTTTAATTGACAGAAAATGTGCTTGTAACGATAACATTGTGACGTCACTAGGTCACGTGGATTCCCCACACTGTTTAGTAACCAAAATCTTGACTCGACTGAACCCAAATACAATCTTAAGGTAGGTTTTCATTCAAGGATCCTACATAACAAGTTTAGTCAAGGTTGGTCAATCCGAACTTAGTAATTGACCGGACACCGCCTGTTTGACGCCCGCCCGCCCGCTCGCTCGCCCGCCCGCCATATTCGGCATTCTAATAACCTGGTTAAAAATGTCAATGCATAAGGCAGACACAGCCCGGGGGGGGGGGGTCTTACAGTCTTACAGTCTTATGATGTTTTAATACAGGGCGATTTCTTGTCTAACCGTATTGATTAACACTTTATACAAAATGGCGATGTAATCATCGAGTTCATGAATTTACTCGTAATCCTTGTTCGTCTCTAGCAATCGTAACTACTCGGACAGTTCCGTAACTAAGAAATACGCCTCGTACAAAAAGTGTAGTGTAACAGATTTTATGCGGTTACACTAGGTACTCGTTTTTCAAGAATCTTTATCAGAATTACAGACTTTTAAACATGTTTATCGTTAAAGACTGATAAAATGCGCATCAAGTTCCCACTGAAAGAGAAACAGGTTGTTTCCATCGTTGGATTCCCACGGTCGGCCATGATGGAAAGGAAACAACAAAATGGCGGTCGACCTATTATGTACGAGGCACTTTTCCATAGACAAATGCCGAGGAGTTCAAAGTATCATTAGTATAAAGTCTTGCAAAACCCGAGCATGTCTGATATTTGTGCATACAGAATGTCATTCCTCTGATGGGGCTACGTCCGAATCACGATTATTAATGTCAATAAACACGTCTCCATTAACAACTCGAGTTTAAATGCCGAAGTCTGAAGTAGTTCGCTTTTTTTTCTTCACAGTCGTCCTGAAATGATTTCGTGATGGAATAAGTACTTAAACACGTACAACTGTGTTTGATAGTGTTAGTAATTGTTTTCATTAATCTATAACTAGCAAGCTAAATTGATTTCTGATATTCTGACAGAATTATGTTGAAATCGAAGTTGAAAAGCAAATTGAAACAAATTACTTCAAATAGAACTATAATGAAAAGCAGGTTTTATTAGGCAGCACAGACTAGGGATGTAGGACTTCGATATGTTTGTGTTATTGCAAAAAAAACACCAACACTTGAACCAGATTGGAGGAGGCTGATCACATGTTTTCATTTTCAATATTAAAGTATACGGCAAACAAATAGGAGCATTATGGTTTACTCTTACAAGTCTTCGATTTGTGTGTGTGTGGGGGGGGGAGGGGGGGGGGATATACTTACTCTCGCGTGTAATAATTTTCAAGAAAGTACATTGATTTCATACATTTTTAAAAAGTGTACTTTACAGACATTTCGGAGACACGTGTCCATCACATTGTCAAAGATCTAGTATAATCTTCGGAGGGATTTTCGAAGACCTACTTCTGTGTTCATCTACGCCCTAAAGTGTGTTTGTATCCCTAAAACAATATCCGGTCCCGTATACCGGATCTCTTTCAAATCGAAATTAACTGTCATATAGTTGATATAATCTAAAATATAATAATCCTCTGAAGTACTTTTAACGATTAAACATGTCATGAAGGAAAACCGATTAATAAATGTCCGTGTCAACCGCTTTTAATGTTATCTATAATTGTTTACTACAAATTTCGATAGAAGTTCTGTATTGTTAAAGTTACATAAACGTACTTGTAAAATTAAGAATTAATGCCCGGATTGTCTGAAAGGTCAGAATATGGGGACACCTGGGCCCATATCATACACGTCTGAGCTGCGATAGTAGTCTTTTAAACTGAATCGTATGTTAATGGTGAACATTTCAGATATTTACTTTCAGAGCTGACAAAAGATATACAAAAAAATCAATACGTTACAAAAACTTTTTTATTTACAAACAAAAGGTAGCCAGATATCTAAATTTAAAACTTGCTTTTTTAAGTCTATAAAATGTATCCCTAATGTTTCATGATCATCTTACATATATTTTGTTTTACAATGTACAGTTAAACCTGTGAATGAATGCCACCCCTGAGAAAGACAAACTGTGGCCTTAATTGACAGGTAACCTTTATTGGAGGTCATTTTGTTATACATGTATATAACCAATGACAGTTTTAAATAGAATGACCTGTATAAACAGGGTGGCCTTTTTTCGGATGTGGCCGGTAACACAGGTTTGATCGTATTTCCTGAAATTCAGACCATACACACTGAGGAGATAAGAACTTTTTAGATAATTATATTCTAATAGATATTATCTAGACGTTTAAATTAGACACCGATATTTTTAATTTTCAACAAGTCAAGCTTTTTCTATGTGATCTAATGAAATCGGGTGTGTGGGGAAATGGGGGGGGGGGTAACGTTATACCTGAACTGTAATATAACAAATCGTTGTAAGAGCCATTCAAAAAAAATCCTCGAACCAACGATCGATCGTCCTGTTAGAAATTAGGCCAGCTTTTACATTAATTACTGTGTCACAGACTTCATTTCTTTGTGTCAGTATGTAAGCAAATTTATACCTGAAACATAATTATATCAATACGCTTGAGATACGAAGTAATTGAAGAAATTTGGTTTTCTACCCATTGTCGATGAACTCCCCTGTTATATAGTTTACTTCTGGATGTCTTCATAAGCTGACCATTTTCAAAATATGTTCATCACCGGCAAGTTTTTTTTCTAATTACTTCTAAGTTAAGGGGTTGAAGCTGGCCCAGTCCCCTCTCCATAGCTCTTGTTT
>OZ026845.1:29051330-29543830 GCA_964023205.1 Lutraria lutraria | reverse complement strand
TTTATCTTACAAAGGAACTTCTTTTCAAATTGTCACCTTAACAATAACTTAAGAATAAGCTTTTTGTCATATTTAAATAACTTTTTCTTAATGACTTATGTTTGTATTCATTATTTAAATAGTTTTCTGACAGAAAAATCATTAGTTTTATTGAGTTGCTATAAGCTTAAACTTGGACGATTTTTTTATTTATGAGTATTCAAAACCGAGTCGAGAGTTCATTACACGTTATTCATGATGATTTTTCTAGAGAAAGTCCAACAGAGTACAAAGGCCTCTAAATGTCTACTTTGACAACCATTTCCCGAATGTTTGCTTGTAAATGAAGAAATCACAAGCTCTATGCCACTGTGAGTTCATTTCCGACTCTGTACCAGATGAATTCAACACTTGAAGAACCTATCCATGCAGCTATTTATGGAAAATTAACGGAAAGTGAGTAGTTCAACACAAAAGTACGCATGGGTTCTCCCTCCATCGTTTAAGCTGAGAAAGTCAGAGAAACTGTCACTGACAAATATTTTGATAAAAGACATCGCAATCAGAGCAGCCAGCTCTTGTAGACCATTATGACATTCACGTCTGGTCCAAAGCCCCCTTTGTTTGGGGGGGGGGGGGGGGGGGGGCAAAATTTGGAATACAATTAATAACATCGAGGATATCTCAAGAGTTTAACACCTCGCTGATTTATATCATTATCTATTCATCCACATTTTGAATGAGAATAAATTGAATTAATTACAGTACCACTAATCCTATTCAAATGTATTCGAACTTAGTAATCAAAATTTAATTGAAATTGAATAAATAGAATCACAAAGAGATGACATAAAACTCAATTGGCTCGAAAGGATTTTTTTCAATACAACCTGTATAAATCGATCGTGTAATTCTCATTTTATAAATGCACTTCAATACTATAAACGCCCGTATTTAGCTTAAGTGATTTTACTAGACTAACTGAATTATCACAAAGCGAATCGTTGTTTTTCTTTTTATATCGAAAATCTGTTGGTTTATCTAAAGCATTTAACACGTAATACTGTACTTTTCTGATGTTTCTACTCATTGGCTCACAAAAGTGTAAATATTTCAAAAAATGTAAAATTGCCCAGTTTTAATTAATCCTTGGATTATTCATTTTTCGGCACATTTTGAAATTTTTGTAAGAGTTGTTGCCATTGTTCAAAAATAGAAAAAAAAATATGTAATTATTGCGTATAAACCTATATTTTTCTTTATCATAAAAAATCATTAGATTAATACTACGCTATTGCATCTTTTTGCCATAAGTTTTCATTGAAAAACAGAAATTGATGTGTTTTTCTTTATTCTTTGAACAACTGGTTACTCCTACAGATTTAAATACAAAATTAAAGGGAAGATAACTTAAAGTAATTGTTTTTTTTAAACAAATCACATATATGGCAAATATTTTTTTATCATGGAAATCTATTAAGATACGAGCATAAACTTTTCTAGCAACATAAAAGTCTGAACTCCGTAACCTTAACCAAAGATTTCATCTAAAAGAACTCTTATGTTGAAAACCTTTTTGTGAAGTTAAATGGTACACTAGTATCACTATAAGGCTTGTTTACAAAGTCTGGTGAAACGTTGCTTTTAGATTATCCTAATGTTATCAGAATTGTAGAAATAAATTGCAATTTATGTAGCTCGTCAATTGTTGTAAATTTCTAAAACTTTATGTACAAAATCTTTGTTTGCCAGTCGTTCTGTTTCGTTAGCGAAATAATGGTAAATGTTGTAGAAGTTAATCGATAATCGAGTAGCTGAATGATTAAAGGGAATTAACTGCGCTTTTACTTCTTCATATGAGTTGGTAGCTAGAAACTAGTCAGTGCACGATTAGCTCAGATGGTTATGACATAATGTATATGGCTTATTAGACAGCACGTACACACTCTTATACGTGCACTCGATCGCACCCGCAATGTGTTAACGTTTTGTCTTACGTAAAACCGTCATTTTACGTAAGTTATGATTAACACTTGAAGATGATAATGGACGTATACATATTAAGGATTGGGGGTTGCGGGGGCTAATTTAGACCTTGTCTGACAACAGGGACGGGATACTAGTAATCAATGGTGGCTCCTTTAATTGCCATTACAGCCGAACTTATGGGGGGGGGGGGGTGATTTCCCGGTTCTTATAGCTCTAACGTACATAGCTAAATGTCACCAGATACCACGCAAATATTAATATTAACAGTAGACTATATTTATACTTGACATATCAGGGTTCGACACTAACATAGGACCGAAAGACATTGTCTAGTAGGATGTAGGTCTGGTCTAGTAAAGTCCATATTGTAACTGGTCCAACTGGTCTAGTTAAAAAAATACATTTGTATTATTTGTATATTTCTTTCTATTTCTCCTACCCTTCGTTATATCAACATGTATATAGCTTTAATGAATGGAATCGATTTACATATGTATTTACTATGATTGATTTTGTTTGGAGCTTGGAAATCCAAATTCTATATTCGGATTTTCGTTTATTAAAGCATCAATATTTTTACATTGGTTGGTGTATCCTCAATACACTAACAGCGTAACAATATATGTATTGTACTTTACAATGTTGTTTGTCTTGAGAACGTTTGGTCTAGTTCAAATTGAGTCAGGTCCAGTAAACCCTTTTGGTCACTGGACCGGTTGAAAAAGTTAATAATGAACCCTGCATATTTAACCAAGTTTCTAGCATACGAAATTCTTGATCAGATATGTACCCAGCTTCATAATTTTTACACAATAGTGTTGAGTAAAAGAAGTCAATTGAATTGAAAAGTTATTTGACTTCTAGCGTGAGTTAATCACTAAATTTGTAAATATATAGAGAATCTTAAAAATTTTAACATCATTCTGAAATTTGTTTACTATGCCTAGTTCTCGCATTTTGTCTCATTCATTCAATATTAGATCACAAACGAATAGTTGCAAGACTTGTCCATTGTGAAATACGAGCTTCTTATCTCCCTTGTTGGATAGACTTTAGCAATACTGGTTTAAAGTTTCGACAATTACACTTACAATTGGAATGTTCATCGTTTAATGTAAACGTTTGAAAGCTGGTAACAATATTCCTCTGTTTCAGAAAGTACATTATAACAAAGTATTTAGACCAGCAGTGCCACGTGCTACAGAGATATCTATTCCACATCCGGATGCGCGCGCATATCCATATGTATCCGACAGTTATGGTTTAGAAGATCCTATGTTGGACGATGACCGGTTAAAAAATAATGAACGAGAAATACCAAACCCTCTGGTAAATTATACTGCCGACGAGGTTTACACAGAGCATGAAGATGACAATGAAAAAATTCAAAGAGGTAATATATTGTTAAATAATTATAGAACCATGTTTAGGGGTAGAGTGTCTGACTCCAAACCCGGAGGTTGCGGGATCGAGTCCACCGTCGGTGGCGGAATTTGTCCGGAATCTTCACATTGAATCCCTTCTTTCGGCGCGAGTACTGAAGCAATCATCGAGAGTAGTTAATATAAGTTTTTAGAACTTGCTCTACAATCGATGTGAAATGAATAAGATTAAACTAAACTAACCAAGCACATATGTATACACACACTTGTACAGCAGAATACTGTGGAACCTCACTGGGCGACCACTTTAATATAAAGAACTTATCATTATAACGACCTCTTAATTTCGAGACGGATGTTTAATATTTCGTCAATACAGTTGTGTTTGAATTTGATAATAAGACCATCCCATCATTGAGACCGGTGGCTTTAATGACGAGGGTTTATCGTATGTATAGTAAAACCTGTGTTTGCTGCCACTCCCGAATAAAGACCACTTAGTGAATCAATACTTGTTTTTCAAAAACCGTCATTGAGTATTTAGAACAAATAAAGACCACCTGTCCATAATGACCATATCATTTCTTTCGCATGGATGATTTTTGTTCACACGTTTGACTGTATCTGTATAATTTGTTACGTGAATACATGTTAAGTTTTCAGTGAAGATAACTTAGGTTTTGTGAATACTAATGTGATTGGTAAAACAAGATAAGCATAATGTAACTACACATGGAACAACTCGCCTTCGTGGTCGATTGGTTAAGGTTGCCGACTTCAAATCACTGTAACCTCTCACTTATAGAGGGTCATGGGTTCTGGCTCAGCTACCGACGACGTCACTTTATGTGAGAAAGTAGGCAGTTGCTTACGGAGGATGTGAGTCTAGTACCGTGAGGTTCTTCCCAGGAACGATGGTTAGGTGAACTGTCCGTCTCATATTTGCAAACAAACAAACGAACGAACGAACAAACATATTGATTGATTAAAAAGGTCTAAATAATTATCTTCTTTGTGATATTCGCGCTTGGATTGTTGCCCTTTTTAGGGATTCGAGATGATAGAGATTATTATTACAGAGTCTTTTCATAAATAGTCGTTCTGATTGCATAAAGATGACAGTGTTGATCTTTGGGTAGAATCTTTGCAGGTATGATTTAACAGGCTTTTTTATCCATTGCAAAGAACAAATCGGAATGGTACATTATTCAGCTTTTGCTTGATGAAACCTAGTTTCATGACATTAACAAATTAGGGTTTTATCCATGTACTTATGAAATAGATAACCCCGAGTTCTTTCAGCATGGTGATAAATTCTATCTTTGTTCGTTAAGTGTTCTCTGTGGCGATTTTGTTGAAGACATTACATTTATCATGGGTTTAACACCATTTTCAACATTTCTTCAGTTGAACACGGCCGCCGATTCATCTAACAGGCTATAATGGTATGAAAGTCAACATATTTTGTCAAATTTGCATGAATGACCTGCTGCAACCGGGAATCGGGAACCGGGAACACCGGGTTACAAATCATCAAACGCACTAATCACTGAACCATGGCCGCGGCCATACATTACAATGAAGACCATTTCATCTCACATCAGCAGTTCTGTTTGGGTCCCTTTGTTTCGGCCCTTGGCTGATCGGGGCATCGTCCCGAGTATCACTGACTTATATTTCAGTAGCACTTTGACGTAACCAAGCTATTGAGAGATTATACAGCGGGTTTTACGATTTTCGTTACTTATTAAACCCGTATTAATCTTTACAATATTTGCGCAGCCTGCATTAATGCGTTTAAATAATTGTTTGAAAATCCCCGCATTGATATCTTTCATACAAATACTTGCTGTACTTAAACCATATTCAGTTGACGTAATTCCTAATTCGTCTCAAATACATTTGAAACAAGTTTGTAAACTATTTGCTTTTTAAATACATTAGTATAGTTAGGAAATGATCGATCATTGTTTAAAACACGTTATCATAGTTGCAAAGGTGAACCAATCGTCCAGTCACAATAAACTTTAATCTGAAATAATCTTTAGACTGAAATGTCTAACACCCGGTTACAAAGAACGTACGATATATAAAATACAGATTTCGATAAGCATTTGAGACAGGGCTTGTAGTATACTGTATCAAAGTATAGTTCGATTCAAATTTAGCACTCTGTTTAATTAAACTATCCAATGTTAAGTGCTTATATTCTCAATTTGATCGGGGTTTTATTCTCGATTGATATTTAAAAGAATGTATCAAACATTAGGACAGTTGAAGAATATTTAATTGATTGATGAAATATTATTCATACTCATATATCTACGTATAGAATGACACGTAAGCGCTGATTTAAGTGAAAACCATTTATCTTGAACTAAACTAGAAACACTGCTAATTTACTTAAATTTACATTAAAATGTCAAATTTGGAAAATTTAAAATGGGGAAGTTAAAATACGAGGACGAATAGAAAAATAAAATGAAGTGACAGTCACATGTCCTAACATTATTATGCTCCCGGCAAACCATCCATATTGTCCATCCTCGAATTGGCATTCTTTAAATGGGTTAAATCTTCATTAACTGCATTATTAACCCATTCCTCTAGCACCAATGACTATTTCTAGAACTACATTTCAACTTTTGTCTAGGACTATCTATTCTTACCTGTATCGATTTTGGTTATCACATATATTTTTGTTGCGGTTTTGGGGCTTGGTTATTTTGCCTATGTTATTTACGTATATTTTAATATTAGCTTCTACTTTACACATTGACCTTATTTGGGTCTAGCATGTCATCAGATGGGGGCACATGCGTTTATTGAACACACCTTCTTGTTCTTTGTTTTATTAATATATCTTCGCTTTCTTGTCTCGCCTTGCCGACCTTTGTGGATCTGCGATGGCAATGGACAGGGCAACAAAAACAAGGACTTTCGTTTCAAACTTTATTTAGTTGTTGTTTAAAGTCCCATAAGCTTATAAATGTATTGGTCCATATAGTTTATGTTTGTCCTATAACATAGGAATCCGGTGTGTTTTCCTCCCGTGCATGCTTTATAGCAAGAAGAACTGTTTCCGAAACCACTATCGTATTTTTTTCAATATCATTGAAATAAATACTATTTATAGAACACCTGTGTTTTCCCGCAGTCGTGCTATGCACACGTAGTAAAGTGACGTCACGCGCCCTACATATTTCAAGTTTACAAAAGCAAAAATTACAGTGAAATGAGTGTTTTCAGACGAAAAAGGGCTTGTTTCGTCGGTAATAATTATATTGGGATGATATAAGCAATTAAATGTTTTTGCATATTTTTCTACAGCAAAAAGCTAATGGGGCTTTAACGGCCCATTCGACAGCTATGTGCATTTTACAGCTGCTCGAGACAGGGGGGGGGGGGGGAGAAGATAAACGAGAACCAGGCATTTATATTCCTACTCTTTTCGAATAGTTTTTCTTGGTTCTTTATCGTGCCTGGTGTAAAGCACCAATACACACCTAGCCCCTTTTCCTGTGATTTTCTAGACACAGTACTTAGCTCGTTAGTTGGGATGGGGACACTGCAAAGGCGTCCTCGAGTAACTCGAAAAGCCTTAAGCGGAGCCGAGAATCGAATCCACGACCTTTCGTATAGCAGTCGTTTTGATCGTTTCAACACCCTATATCTCCGTAATGTTATTTTGCGCCGGACTCAAGAACAATGTTGTTTTTTTAACTTTGGAAACTAATTTGATAAAAAATTTAAAACATATGTGTGCCATGTCAATGAAATTTTTTGTAAACAATGATTGCTTATGTCTTCATAAATGATGAAGAAAATATGGGGAAGCCTTAGAATTAAATCTTATCATCATGTTAAGGGTTTGACAAAGTATAATTTCATATTCAAAATTTTAGTAAAATGATCCGAAATTTTTTTTTTTGATTGACTTGATTAATGATCAAATCGACCTGTTTTTTATTCGCATGATTTCCGTATTGTACAGTAATCACTTGATTTTATAAAGGCTTAGTTAGGATTACTTATATAAAAAAATCCAAAAAAGCAATGTCTTGAAAAATTATCTACCCTTACTTTTTCTATATCTACTTTAATAGTTGAGTCCCTTTTAAAATACAATTTGTGTATGAGTTTGAATAAAAATTTGCAAGAGTAATAATTATTATCAGTACTTCGTGTTTTTGATAACATTCATTAAATTTATTAGAAAATTGATGGAGTACGAATACTGAACGTCAGTGTAAAATATCTGACGGCAGTATGTATGAATTTGTGTTGGGGCTGCCAGACCGGTTGATACGGACTTTAAACAATGCGAGATTCAATAACGTATGTACCGGACAAATCTAATCGCAGATCTATATTGAAGAGAAAGGAGGTAGCTACTCTTTTTCCGGTTAGAAAAGATTGGGGTAAGTCCAGAATATATTATTTTATTTTTAGAAAACAATACTTTTAATTTAAAACCAATAATACACGAAGCATTTTAAATTAATATTCATGCTATCAAAAAGGGGGGAATATATCCGAGTTTGAAATAGTGCGAGTGTTCGACTCATACATTTTTTTATCGAATAAGACTGCACATGGTTTTCTATTTGAGTGACCCTGGACTGCAATAACAAAATTTAGCGATAATATTTTGTTAGCTGGATTTAAAACAAAAGTTCGTGTTATCGATATGGACGCATATGTGATTAGAATTATCTGTAACGGACTTCTGGTAATTTGTTCGCTCGCGCTGTAGATAACCAATACGTTTGATACAATATAGGATAACGTGTAATATATAATCAATACAAATAATTTGCATGGCTTTGTTTCATTGCAGTGCTTACCATCATACGATTTTGTAAGCTTTTCACAAAATTATGTTTATGTACACATGACATCAGAATAATTCTGACAACATGATGATAATTACATCACATGATTACATGATAATATTTACATCGCATGGCATTTTGATGATATTTACACCACATAACTGTATGATTATACTTACATCACATAACATTATGGTTATACTTACGTCACATGACGGCATGATAATACTTACGTCACAAGACTACATGATAATACTTACGTCACATAACATTATGATAATACTTACGTCACATGACTACATGAAAATACTTACGTCACATAACATTATGATAATACTTACGTCACATGACTACATGATAATACTTACGTCACATGACTACATGAAAATACTTACGTCACATAACATTATGATAATACTTACGTCACATGACTACATGATAATACTTACGTCACATGACTACATGATAATACTTACGTCACATAACATTATGATAATACTTACGTCACATGACTACATGATAATACTTACGTCACATGACTACATGATAATATTTACGTCACATAACATTATGATAATACTTACGTCACAAGACTACATGATAATACTTACGTCACAAGACTACATGATAATACTTACGTCACATAACATTATGATAATACTTACGTCACATGACTACATGATAATATTTACACCACATAACATTATGATAATATTTACATCTCATAACATTATGATGATACTTACATCTCATAACATTATGATAATACTTACGTCACATGACTACATGATAATACTTACGTCACAAGACTACATGATAATACTTACGTCACATAACATTATGATAATATTTACATCATATAACATTATGAAAATACTTACGTCACAAGACTACATGATAATACTTACGTCACAAGACTGCATGATAATACTTACATCACATAACATTATGATGATACTTACATCACATAACATTATGATAATACTTACATCACATAACATTATGATAATACTTACGTCACAAGACTGCATGATAATACTTACATCACATAACATTATGATAATACTTACATCACATAACATTATGATAATACTTACGTGACAAGACTGCATGATAATACTTACATCACATAACATTATGATAATACTTACGTCCCATAACATTATGATAATACTTACGTGACAAGACTACATGATAATACTTACGTCCCATAACATTATGATAATACTTAGGTCACAAGACTACATGATAATACTTAGGTCACAATACTACATGATAATACTTACGTCACAAGACTACATGATAATACTTACGTCACATAACTGCATGATAATACTTACGTCACATGACTACATGATAATATTTACATCACATAACATTATGATAATACTTACGTCACATGACTGCATGATAATACTTACGTCACATGACTACATGATAATATTTACATCACATAACATTATGATAATACTTACGTCACATGACTGCATGATAATACTTACGTCACATGACTACATGATAATATTTACGTCACATAACAGTATGATGATACTTACATCTCATAACTGCATGATAATACTTACGTCACATGACTGCATGATAATACTTACGTCACATGACTACATGATAATATTTACATCACATAACATTATGATAATACTTACGTCACATGACTACATGATAATATTTACATCACATAACATTATGATAATACTTACGTCACATAACTGCATGATAATACTTACGTCACATGACTGCATGATAATACTTACGTCACATGACTACATGATAATATTTACATCACATAACAATATGATAATACTTACGTCACATGACTACATGATAATATTTACATCACATAACATTACGATAATACTTACATCACATAACATTGTGATAATACTTACATCACATAATATTGTGATAATACTTACATCACAAAACTACATGATAATACTTACATTACATACCATTATGATAATACTTACATCTCATAACTGATAATATGCAAAGCTAATACACATGTATATAAATTGACAACTTTTGATAAACAATGAAGACAGATTAATGAGGAGGATAGAAAAGACAGGATTGTCTAGTTAGGATTGCCTGATGGGTTCTTAGTAATAGATAAATAAATAAATTTCACATAGTTTGATTAGTCTATCAGAATCACTTACCATCTGAAGATTATTTCTGTTACTCTATATATGTATACAGTATTCCATTAGCAATAAATTATTACTGCACATATACTTTTGTTTACATTTAAGAAAAAAAACACACACAATTGAGTATCCGTTTTATTCCATTGATACATCACAGACGACAACTTATTTTCGACACATATTTGTAGTGCACGCGTTTCTCATAGATGAAATTGACAAGATATCTAATAAATAACCGTCGCGTGGTATTTTTTGACAGTTGCTAATAGGAAATCCATTCAAAATTCAGTCAATTTCAAATTTCCAAATTTTTGACAATTTTTTTTATCTCCGTCCCATTTACTATATACATTGTATATTATTTACCTTATATATTTACTACATGAATACATGAATTATTCTTTGGCCTATGTACTTTCTACTGTTGTGATTTATGTGCGTGAGACGGATAGGGGTGCGACGGGATTGTGCGTACAAGTTGTGTGTGTGTGCGCGCGCGCGTGTGTGTGTGGGTTTGTATTACTATCTGGATGAGGTAGATTTTTGGTCATGAAATTATGTGACAATTTTAAGGGTACCATTTACAAGGTTTTACAAGGGTTTAGGGTTAGATCTCAATTAGTTGTCTATAAGTCATTACCAGTCAATTCCCCCCTAAAAAAGGGGTTTTTAGGGGACCTGAGGTACATACCGAGGTATACCTCGGTTAAATTTCTATGTTTTTGGCAAACAAAGTGAGGTACATTTTATAATGGAAAACCTCGGAAAGATAGTAAAAAAAGTTTGTGTGCGTTTGCATATTAGGTTAGAACATGTAAGAGCAATGGTATTTTGGACTATGATCTGATTTATTACTTACAAAATTACATTGCCTATGTACTCTCTTTTTTTAACCTTAAGTAACCAGAAATTAAACGTTTACCATGACTTGATTATTTGTAAATAGGTATGTTTTATTCTGTATATTCATGTATCGCATTTGCGACGGAATGTTGTTCATGACATTTTCTTTAGACATAATTCGTTGGAAACATAAAATATTGGGTTTGACTGGTATAACAAAGGATATTAGTCTGTTACGTTCACTAATGAAGAAAGGACATTCAAATAAATAGTGGAATTCATCTCCAGTAGCATTATAGTACATGAGATACGTTTACTTACAATTCAACCCTAATGTTTTTCACGAGTGATCTTATCCTGGAAACTTTTCCTCGCCTAAGACAAACATGCATTTTTTTCTACTCCAGACAATTTAAGAAATAATCAATTACTTCGAACTGTCCTTGTCCACACCCGTAAACCGCTCCCGCTAGTTAAAGTTTGTCCTGCTAGGTAAGGTCGTGCTGCTATGTTCGATTTTTATCGAAAAGGGAATGGCCAAGGTAGATGTTTGCTTGAATTTTATACATTCAGTTTTAATAAGGAAGAAAACAAATGTAACTATATATACATTTACGTGACTTTTAACTGCAAGTCATAAAAATCCTAGACTATTTACTCATACAATAAGAAAGATACGGCGAGTTGAAATGCAAAGTAATTGCTAAAATAGATATTTTGCTATTTATCGACTATGTGCAGTCTTAAAAGATAAGAGGGGGTATTTTTGAAAATATAATCATAAACTGCAATGTTTACTGCATACATTGGCCAAATGATTTTGCTATTGTCCGTCTTATAGTTGGGAAATCGAATAGCGGGAGCGGTTTATGGGTCTGTTGTCTGAAGTTCATTTTTTACGTCAATAATGATAATCAAACCGATGGAAACTAATTAATCGGTGTCTTGTTACTTCAAAACGAATAAAAGATCTTCGAGCGTTTCATATGGTATTTTCAGTTCCATACGTGTGGTCCTTCAGGTTTGAGAAATAAAGGAACGCCAGCGTCTCTAATTAGAATAGTGCACGTAAGTCACCGCGTGAAACTATCTTTAGTAAAAATACCACTAGCTTCAAAATTATTGTCTTCGTTTTTATGTTCCATCTCTGTTTGCCCTTGTCTGTTCGTCTCTCCGAAAATCTTATGTCGCGCTTGTATTAAAAAAGTAAAGGGTAGAGAAACTTGATCTCTGAGACCGAACTTTAGTTTCATAACCTTGGTGTTCAGCACAGCACACTGGTTAAGTTGACAGTCTGTCGGTGTATATCTATGCATCTGTTGTTTAACGGACCATTCGACAGCTATGGGCATTTCACAGTCGCCCAAGAGAGGGGGAGAGAAGATACAGGAGAACTGGGCTTTCATATTTCTACCCTCTTTTCGAATCGTTTTTCGTAAATGCCTTTTCATACGTAAGTCCTACATGATGATTCATAATGTACTAGTAAATACTGTCAAACAAGTGAAAAAAGATCACCCTTGCGAATTACAAAATCAGGCCTTAATTTACAGGTGACCTTTATAAGGGGGATCATTTTGTTCTATATAATCAATGAAAGGGCTTAAAATAATGTCCTCTATTCACTGATTGGACGTTACTCGGAGGCGGTCGCTAACAGAGGTTTGACATTACAATCAATTCACGTATACACGTATATTGAGCTGTTTGATTCAATGTATTTACCAGGACTGTAACTTATACCCGTGTTATGTTTTAACAATACGCCAGATTACATTTAAACATTTACACCGATAATATTCGATTTTGTCCTACGATTACGTAAATCTCTCGTAATATAGATTAGTGGCATTTTTGTCTTTATCTTGCAACATCTAAATTCAATTCATTTGGATTAAGCGCTTTAATTATGAGTTCAAAAAAACGATACAGTGAAACCCCGATATCTAGGCATTAATCATTTGTCATTTCCCACAGGATCCTAAATAAAGTTCTATTCGTCTCAGACTTTGTTAGGCCGGTCCAGGTAATAAGCGACCCGCCTCCGTGGTCGAGTGGTTAAGGGCGCTGACAATGAAAGAGGGACGTGGGTTCGGGCCAAGCTACCGACTATGTCTCTTTATGTAAGAAAGTAGGCAGTTGCTTACGGAGGATGGGAGTCTAGTACTGGTTCTTGCCAAGAACGATGGTTTGGTGAACTGTCTACCTCATGTGACTCTGACTGATGAAAAGGGGCGTATTATCCAATTAAAACAAAACCAGGTAATAACCAATCAGTATAAATTGAGGTTAACCAGAGTTATGAATTATGCAGAAACGTTTATCAAAAGCTGGAGACTCTATCTGCCCTTTAATTTGTATTTCCGTATTCCATGTAGGAAAATCTTGTGACTTCGTAGTCACTGCTTACTGTTGGTCACTGCTTTCTTGTGGTAACTAATTACTTGCACGTGGTCACTGCTTCTTCGTGTGGTCACTGTTGGTCAACGCTTACGCGTGGTCATTGCTTTCGTGTGGTTACTACTTGCACGTTGTTACTACTTACACATGGTCACTGCTTACAGACGGGCACTTCTCACAGTTGGCCTTGCAGGCGTTTGACTCAACGTGTACAATATTCCACATACAAATGTAGTCGTATAACAATTTGATTATAAGTATACATTTCACGTAAATACTGGCCAAGTTTAAAGGCGATTAATTATGTGCAATGTGGATAATCGTATGTATTCAAGCCAGGATTAGTCCTGATTAGTTCATTTAGAAGTAAATGAAGTACATGTATTAATCCATGCCTAAACATAATGTCCTAACTAAATTCACATTTTTAACAATTCCATATATGATTTGGTAAATCCTATACTAGAAGGATAAAACACAATCGTAAGGCTTGAGTACAATCTATACTGTTAACGAGGGCCACAAAAAGGGAGGGATGAAATTAAGACATTACATATAAGGGCCAGACAACAATACTCATATGTACGGACATTTGATGGGGCTGTGGTGTGATTAAGTGGTTATAGCGGTCGGGACTTGCAACCCGGCGTACTGAGTTCGAATTCCGCTCACGGCAATGAAGATTTTACAAAAATGTCGATTTTTCATCCATATGTGGAGAGGTTGCCGGGTTCTTGTGGAGGGGTTAATTAGTGCTGGTTAGAATCATGATAGTCCAGGAAAACTGTATAATGTGAAGTCGTACGATTCGTCATCAAATAGTTTCGTACCCTTGCATTTTGCTGTTAAATACATACGGTCGGTGCCAACATTGGGTAACCGTAAATATGATTAAATGTATTCATTCCGAATGAAATTCTGGTTTTATGTATCCCAGGAGAAAGACTTTCTCAGAGGTTTAAACGGTCCAATTTTTCGATAATTGTGGCTTTTATCACTGTGGATTATTTTACAGGTGTTTGTATTCTCAAGCTTGAGTGTTTAGTGTACTGTAAGATTAGTTAAGTCTATGATTTGTCTGTAAATCTTTGATGTATCAGAAGGTACCGTGCGCCTGGGATACATAAAAACTCTTATCATAAATAATCAACTTGCGAAATTTGAAAACACAAAATGTCACTTGAATACAGTATTTTCTTTGGTTGTATGTTATTTATCCAATTATACTATTCTATAGATTTAAACATTAGAATCAGTCTCCCTGATTTTAGAACATTTAATTTTCAATTTGAAATTGTTCAAAATGTTGATTATACGACAGAAACTATATATTTTACATGTACACTGTATGTATATATAGCACAATCTTGCCCACATTCATTTTATGTGCGCTGCAAACATGCAAAGTAGACTGAATTTGCATTTTTTGCGATGTCAGCATTTTTACTGTTTGCTTCATTCATCATGTGTAAAGTATGAGAACGCTTTTAAAATATCGTTGTTAATTTCTTTGTACAATCATAACCATGAATACTAAATAGTGTTTATAGCAGTTAAGGCAATTTTACCATATGAAATACTTTACAATTGATAATTAAATATTTAAGTCTGTACAAGGTGCTGTTGAAATTTAGGTCACAAATTCTACGTAGGTGCCAACTTTTCATTGTAAATCTATTCGATTGAAGAAACACTGATAATACGCATTATTTTACCACTGGAACAAAAGGGGTTTATAAATATTATAGCAAGCAAGGGAATGAATTTTAAACATATACTGAAACTTGAATTGTATTCGATAAAATTGATTGAGAAAAGAACATAAAAAACTACGTCACTTCGCGGGAGGCATTTCGTGTTTAATTGAATGATTGTATTGCAAACTGTCAATGAATAATTTCACTTTAAATCGGTCTACATCGGATATCGGAGTAAGTTAAATTGATTTTATTAAGTACACTGTCTGGTCTCGATTTACAAATGTTTGCGGACTATTTCTCATTGTATCATTTTTAATACCAATTTATTATTTCGATTCTGTTTGAAGTGTAAAATTTATATTTGAGTATTCAATACAATTGGATATACTGGTACGTGATTTTTATGCTTTTTGTTGGTTTTTATTATTAGTTCTTTATGTGATATTTGCTTTATATCAATGTAGGTTTACGGTGCAAAATAATTTCGACACTTTTGTGACGGTAATAAATCGCATGAACAATATTTAATACTGAAGTTTCGTGTTCATTTTACCGCAATCTATGAAATAATTTTTGAAATAGGTTCATTTGTTTTAATTACTCTGTTTTCTGAAAGTCTTAAATGCTGTTACTTTCTTTTTAGGGTCAAATAATTTATTGATAATTTTCTTGAAAATTAATTGTTTTGGAAGGGAATGCATTTTAAAGATATACTGAAACTTGAATTGTATTCGATAAAATTGATTGAGAAAAGACCATAAAAACTACGTCAAAAAGCTTTGAATGTCCGGAGCGTTCCGATGCTTAAGGCTAGAGAGCATGCGATTGGCCTGCTTTCTTCGTGGCACTACATATTTGTGTAGTCTGCGAAAATGTCCGAGTATAACCGATTACTTTTTGATAACCATAGTGTGAAATAATGCGAACTCAAATGTGACTCGATATGCATGAGTCTTTGGTGTACAGTATACAAACATTTGGATATTTTTGGTCTGATTTACTTTAGTGTCATCGAACTATATTGGTATGCGTATGCATTTCTTGTTCTTGGGCCCATGCAGATAGAAACGGCGATATAGAAATGCGACAAATCGCGTTCCAAAAATTAAGTGAAATTGATCGATTTTTAACAAAAACATCTTTTATTTTCAGAGGCAGATCCTGTGATACCTAAAGCAGACCCTATTCACAATAAAAATCCCGAATTACACTGGATTTGTTGGCCTGAACCTAAAAGAGTCCCCAAGTCCCCTAAAAGACCAAACACTTCACAGGGGTTCGTCGAGAGAAGGAGCGACAAGGTAAATATTTGAAATCGTATAAATGTTCGAATAACTTCATACCATTTCTTAAAAAACGTTCAACATGTTCAAGAAGACTTACGATCTCATAATCGTAACTACTCGGGCATTTCCGGACTGTAGGGATACAAATTTTAGTTATGACGTGTTTTCTGGTAACTGCCTATCACTACTCTTTCAACATCAGTCACTTGTTTTCAAGAATCATTTTTAGAATGGATGACTTCTCGGATGATGTCCGAGGCGTTTGGACAAAAACCGAGGAGTTCCGATTGGACACTTTCTGAACAGACGAAACTCCTCGGCGTTTGTCTAAGAAATATACCACGGACTAAATAGGCAGGCCGCCATTTTGTTGTTGTTGTTGTTGTTCATAAGCTACTTTCCCTCATGGATGACCCTGGGAATCCAATGATGGAAACAACCTTTTTCTTTTTCAATGGATTTTTTTGCCCATTATATCAATCGCGAACGATAAACACGTTTGGAAGTCATTTCTCCGATATTTGTTAACTGCATATTATTTGATATTTAACTTATTATTAATAATTCAAAATTCCGTTTATCTAACTTTTAAAATAAATCAAATGTTTAGGCAGTTGATCAACATTGTGTGAACTTTTGTATGTCGTGGGAATGTCACGATGGTAGTATTTGCTATTGTACACATTTATGATTTATTGCTAAATCAAGACACTTAGTCCATTAGGTGTCAAATAGACCGGTTAACATTTGAGGATCAGTATCGTTTAGCGATCATATTCTTGTATTATTTACTTGTTGGGAATATGAGTTCATATCTAAATTTATACCTGACCATTTTAAAGTAACATAATGCTAGTGGTTCGTTTTGTTTATCCATCTGTTGTTTAACGGTCCATTCGACATCTATGGTCAATTCGGAGAGAATGTATCAGAAACAGGAAAACTCGGCATTTATATTCCTACTACTCGAACACGCATTTTCGAAATAGTTTTTTTCTGGTTTTATATCGCGTAAAGTATCGATATGCCCTACATGCATCACCCGTCTTTTCTGTCTGTTCGACAGTTTGGATGGGATGTTTTGGGAACACTGAAAAGACATTCCTGATAATAATGGTTAGATATGTGCTAGTCTTGTCCATATGTCACCAATATTTAATGTAGAACATGATAAAAACAATTCTGTGCGGGAGGTATTCTGTATGGTGGCTGATATTTGCCAATTCATATCTTCGAGTGGTCGCCACCAAAAGTAGACATTTGGAGCGAACACACGAAGATATGAAATGGCAGAAATCAGCCACCATAATTTTGAGAAAAGCGATAGCTTATGTAAACGGCTATTTCTCGAATAATCATAAACGTACAGACACGCATATAGCGCTCACATTTTGTCGCTTTTAATGCAAGCGCATGTTATACAACATCGAACTGGTCATAATACAATGTACTCTTACACGACTCGCGTCTTGTTTCACAATCTAAAACGTGTTTTCCACCCCGTGAATTAATACAGTACATGTACATACTTAATTTGGTCAAATGACATTACGCAATAGCACGAATATGGCTTCAATGCACTCTTACAGAAAATTAGGAAAACACGATGATACACCATACATAAATAAACAGTTTTAAACATCATATACTCATAGACATCAGGACTTGGACACATGCAGCCTAAGTTATCAATAATCTGGTTTAGTTTAAGAGTCCAAGAATTATTGACATTTAAGTTACCTTGCGGTGGTCGATTTGAAATACAATAATATATGTACACTATATAATTGGACAATTTTTTCAGTTAATGCCTTGACGGCTAACCTTCTATGTTCTAGCAAAGGTCCTGAACAAATTTTTAAAAATGAATATTAATTATGTACTTGCATTAAATCTCTACCCTAACATTATGTTTTCAAATGCTTGCATAATAACGCACCCGAGTAGATTATGTAGAAGTTTGTCATTGAATTTCAAAAGCAACCCTGGTACATACTTGATCGATCACGATTGCAAGTTATGACACCTAAATAATTTAAATTGATTTTATGTTTGTTTCCGTCCGCTTTGCCGTCTGTTAACAGAAATAGTAATGTATAATTCAAATTATCCACATACCAGTGTCATTTTATTGTAGTTATTTCCATAATGGTGTATTGATTTACACTTTCATGGTATAAAATTCACGTTCAAGTGTTTGCATTCTGCACATTGTATGTTTACATTTGTCATCCTGTATGTTCCCCCAGCCTAGTGTTCATTATCTAAGCAATACCAGTATATTACATACCTGCTCCTTATGAAAGTATAAGTTAAGACTTATGAAAGTATAAGTTAAGACTTATGAAAGTATAAGTTAAGACTTATGAAAGTATAAGTTAAGACTGGTTGGAACATATTCCTGGTGAACCTGTCGCCGTTATGACTGAAATATTATATAAATATTATTGTTTAAATAGCGCACTGATATTACATGTACATGCATTTACTTACAAATGATGTCTTTCAGGTGAATTCTGGTCAGCCAGTGCAATATTACCCTGATATAAAAAGTTGGACCAACGTTTCTGCAGATAACGGTGAGTATTCATTATTTGTTTCATTTGACAAAAAAGTAGCTTATACGGTTTTCTGATAGACATTAATATTTGCCACCGATCCTGTAATATTTCTTACGGCAAAACCCGAGGTACAAACATATTTGGGGATAAAGTTCCAAATCTATGTATCTAAACAATTGTATACGTACATGTATACAAGTTATGTACAGTTAAACATGGTTATACTGATCTCAAATATACGTAAGTGAATAATCATATCCACCGACCGCTTTGAATTATGTCAATGTAGTGAATTAAGTAATATTAGCTTAAAGGTTAAGGCAAACTTGAGTTAGCGCGGCCACCTCCGAATAAAGGTCACCCTGCGTCTAAAGGTCACCCTGCGAATAAAGGTCACCTTGCGAATAGAGGTCACCCTGTGAATAAAGGTCACCCTGGGAATAAAGGTCACCCTGGGAATAAAGGTCACCTTGCGAATAAAGGTCACCATGCGAATAAAGGTCATCCTGCGAATAAAGGTCACCCTGCGAATAAAGGTCACCCTGCGAATAAAGGTCACCATGCGAATAAAGGTCATTCTCTTTTTTTAAATTTTTAATTTTAAAGTTAATTATTTAGAAGAAAATGACCTCCAAATAAAGGCCATCGGTCAATATCAACCACATTGTGTATTTTCAAGGGTGGCCTTTGTTCACAGGTTTGACTGCAGAAATAAGTGATCAGTCGGGTACCCAGAAGTTCACAGTAACAATGTACTACCAAATGCTTGTTGGATCTTGACTTTCAATTGTAAAATACATGTATATATTTTGTACCATATTTCAGAACGCAAAGCCGTCGCAGCCATGTTTAGCACATTACAGCGTAGCCAGACCTTTTATGAGCCTTCCCAGAAGCCGATGACCTCAATTTCTATAAACGAACCACCTAAAAGGGACACTTACACAAGATATGGGGGCCAGGTTGTCGACCCTAGAAGTTTGTATCAGCAGAATTACTTCCCTTACTACCAGTCTCACGGTACAGGACCCAGAGACAGCATGAACTTACAACAATTAACAAACGAAATGAATCCATATAATGCGTATGTTTTATCAATTATCTCTAAATGAAGGCCATATGAAAGTTATTATCAAGGCTATATAAAATACAGTACAACCTCTCCAAGCGGCCCTATCTTGAGCAACAACCCTCCTTCAACAACAGTATGATTTTCCCCCAATGCACACTTTAACTTTCAATTTAACCTCTCTAGAGCAACAACCTCCCTTCAACAACAGTATGATTCCCCAAATACACATTTTAAGCATTAATTTAACCTCTCTAGAGCAGCAACCTCTGTACAACAATACAATTCTGCTAATCCGAAAGGGTGGTTTGCTTTGCAGAGGTTGCACTGTACCTTTGAATAATAAAATATCATTTCAATATTAATATCCCGTTACTTGTTATCAAGATGAAATATAGAAAAAACACTACAAATGTGAGGAAAAGGCTAAACTGGTTCCCGTTAATTTGTTTGTGCTAAGTCTATTCGATGCACTGCAACATGGAACGGGAACTAGTTTAGGAAAAATAGAGAGATAATCGCTGAGTGAGTGCTTTTGTATCGTTTATTAAGCGTAAAAATAGTTGTTTCTGGTTGTCCAACTTAACGTGACTAATTCCCCCCAGCAGCCCTTAACCTTTTTATAGATAAGGACGAGGAACATTGCATCAACTGTCTCACATTTTCATCTTTCCGTATGCTTTGAAATACAGCAAAAAATCCACAGAAAACTTCCCTTTTTGTATATGTTTGTATATATTTTCAAATAAAATATTATATTACTATATATATACATATGTTTATTTGTCGATGTACTACATGTATGTGTAAGAATAAATAAATATTCTGTTCTGTCCTGTTCCTAAAAGCATTCTTATCCTATTTTTAATAAGCATATTACTAGAAACAAACAGTTTAGGCAACATCTTCTGCTACTCTTTTCAGACCGCCACAGATGTACAACTATAATTACAGTTTCAATAAATACCCATTGCACATGCGTAAAAACCGACGCTCGGTTGCCGCCACAGATGAATACGTCCACGAACAGAGCATGTTTATGGTAAGCTTATTATCTTGATATTATTTAATTTTTGATTTAATATAGTTATCTGGAGCCAATAAATGCTACATTGAATATATCATGCATTCGCTGAAATTCTATTTCAATGCATTGTAACGTATACCAGGACACGATTGATCATTCTGTTTACACTTTTCTTCTGTCTATAACATTTTATTCCTCGGTTTAATAATGATAAAAGCAGCGTTTGCTAAATTCAAACATATCCCACTCGCTTCAAAAAATGTTATAAACAGCAGTATTTTTTATCTTTGATAAGAAGAAAGTATGCATGGTTAAATACGGAAAATGCTTGATTTTGCTTTGGTTTTTAGTTTCAGAGTTATCGTCCTTTTATTTCTATTTATAGTTGCTTATCAAGATGTACAGGTCGCTTATAGGGACTTGTGTATGATTCTTGTCGCAGTCTGCCAATAATAGAACTGTCAGATATAGCTTTGTTTACTTTAAAAACATGTTGTTTTAAGTTCTTTTCCCATCTGTTTCAGACAACTGCCCCAAAATGTGTAGGACATTTTATCATCCACCCGGATTGGGTTTCCGAACGAAGTGGATTGCGAAGATCTAAATCTATGATACAACTTCAGAATGCGGGCAGATATTAACCAAATCTAGAAGACTCATGCTGATATAGGAATTAAAAATAACAATTTGAAATTTCACTAGCGTATCACACACACTTCAGTATTGACCTAATGTTGATTTTAAGGCGTATTCCTTCTTACATTGAAATTATCACCCACAAGGGCATGTTTATACGATATGCCTGAATAAACACAAGTATATAATTATAAAGGTCACTCTACACAGTTAATACCTAAGATTTATTTCATTTCTGCCTCGCGGAAACATGTTAAAATAGACATTTATATACATGTTATTTGAAAACAAATTTGTTTGCATCCTAGTTATCTTCTTCGCCTATTGATTGTAAACTGCCATTGTTTTTTGTTTTGTTTTTGTAGTGTTTTGTTAGTGTATACATTTTCGGTTATTGAAATTCAGTGCACGTACTAAGTGATGGCGATTTAGCTATTGGTGCACTTGAGTATTTGTTTACTATTGGTAATTTATTATTATAAATGTCCGGTTTTCAGTATCTATGTTTGTTGCTAATTTATTGTCTGTCTTGTCTTTGTCCGGTATTTTTACCGAATTTGAGGGTTGAAGTTTGTACAGATTGTCGGTGCCGCAGAAAGTGGCATACACATCTTACCGAAACAGTATTATTCCGTGTGACTTGTTTTTAAACATTCCGTACACTTTAAAACCCCGTATCCGGAAGTTAGAATCCCGATTTCCGTACCCGCCTTCATCATACTTCTGTAAAAGTCACAAGATGAATCCGTCCCATTCAGTGTATTATTATAATAGGTATTTATTATTATTTTATGTTGTCGTCGTCTATTGCGCCTGATATTTAAGGCAGCATAATTATGTGAGATCTGGATAATTTCGTCCAACTTCCCTTGGCATTTTTCCCCGAAAACTAGCGGCTAATAACGTTCTATTGTATAATTATATTCTTGTTCTTGATACTTTTTTGTTAAAACTTTATCGCTTGTTCATGATCTCTGCCACCCAGTTGATTGCTGTCACTATACTTCCGCGAAAAAGGAAGTGTGCGCTTGGTTAGAGAGGATTTACTTTTTACTTATGGAAACAAAATATAGGCAAATTAGTTATCAAAATTTGCAAACATGCATTGGCTACACGAAACTTCTGATCGAAATTTGATAATCGTAAGAAATTTGTTTTATGTGTGTGAATAATTTGAGTTTATATAAACTGAGTTAATATCATGATGTTATGTCCATTCTAAAAGTGCACTCTTTCTTTTCCTAGTTAGTATATTTCATTGACATAATTTAAGTCTTTCATTTCTCTTTCCTGTTAGTGCTGGTCTTTATTTTGTTTGTTTTCTTTTTTTTTAGAAATGTTAAATTGTTTTTCTTTCCATAATATAGAATCCTCGTGTAACATATTTGCAGTGATATATTAAATGTATTTATTATACGATTTTATCCTTTTTTTCAAAAAAATAAATTATTGATTTTTAACGTTATTTCTTCTTTTATTTCAACACTTGAATGTTGGAGAAAAGTGTATGTACCTTGTGGGATATCTTCAGTCAAGGTCAAGTTAGAATGACCTTTTCATTTAGCCAATCAAATCTTCAGGCGTTTGATGGAAAAAATAACCATTGATTCAAAAAGTCAACATGTTATACACATTCCGGATTAAATATAAAAATATTAATGTAAAAGAAAAGGGGTTTATAGCGCTGTTATTCAACAATCTTACAGCTATATTCTGCCGGTTCACATAATCAGTATTCTGGACTACATTCTAACCAGGGTCCGTATTCACAAAGCATCTGAAGTAATTTTTTACTTTAAATTAGAGTTTTCCTTAAATTCGACTTTCTCCTGAACTCCTTTGTACTAATATAAAGGAGGAAATCAAAATAATATGATTTTATCTGTGTTCTAAAGATGCCAATTATGAAAATGATAATTCATTTTCACACTTTTGATGACTGGTTTACAAACTTTTACCATGAAAAAGAATACACTTAAGTAAAAATTTCGACTTAAGTTAAAGAAAATCTTAAGATGCTACGCGCAAAACAATGCCTGTTAGCCTTTGAAATTGTAGTGTTGTCCCTGTTCATTTACTATTTGGGTTACTATTTGAACTTAAACAAAATGTAATAAGGTCATGTCGTACTTTATAATCATTTGGTATGCACTGTCCATGACTGACCAGTAAATATGTATACCTTTGACATATGTTGAATATGGTATCGTAATAATAGCACGTCGTTTAATTATAAGAATAACACGTAGTCGTATTTACAAACGGTGTCGTAATAATAGCACGTCGTCTTATGTACAAGCGGTGTCGTGAGAATAGCACGTCGTTTTATTTACAAGCGGTGTCGTGAAAATAACACGTCGTATTATTTACAAGCGGTGTCGTAATAATAACACGTCGTTTTATTTGCAAACGGTGTCATAAGAATAGCACGTAGTCGTATTTGCAAACGGTGTCGTAATAATAGCACGTCGTTTTATTTACAAGCGGTGTCGTGAGAATAACACGTCGTTTTATTTACAAGCGCTGTCGTGAAAATAACACGTTGTTTTATTTACAAGCGATGTCGTAATAATAACACGTCGTTTTATTTGCAAACGGTGTCATAAGAATAGCACGTAGTCGTATTTACAAAGGGTGTCGTAAAAATAGCACGTAGTTTTATTTACAAGCGGTGTCGTGAGAATAGCACATCGTTTTATTTACCAACGGTGCCGTTATAATAACACGTCGTTTTATTTACCAACGGTGTCGTAAGAATAGCACGTCGTTTTATTTACAAACGGTGTCGTAATAATAACACGACACAAACTAAAAAACTAGGGCGTATGTGCGACTCTACCAAGAGAATCGCTATACACCAGATCATGAAATGATAACAGTATCATACAACATAATAATTTAAAGTAATAATTAATGAAATAGTATCTTCAATGTTGAGTTAAATTTCTTAAACATCAGAAAAAAATGGAAAGTGTTAAAAAAGTCAATAAAGACTTTATACAATGACTTCAACACAATCCTTATATATCAACACAACTATCAGCAATATCAAAGCATTGCTAATCTTATAAAAACAGAGCATGTAGATGATAACATCTACGCAGACATGAAACTTAAAACATATTTATGTGAATCAAGTATTTCACAACAGTCAAAGGCAACATAATGAAATCTGTATTATAAGATAATGCATAAACACTACACAATATGCATAAACATATATTATCAATGAAAGTCATTTATGAATAACATTCATATTTCTGAGTTCATAGTAACGTCTGTACGTTCATATTTCTGAGCTTATACTCACGTCTGTATGTTTATATTTCTGACTGTGTGCTCAAACTTCCTAGTTAATACTTACGTCTTTGATTTCATACTTAAGTATGTATATTCATATTTCTGAGTTAAATCCGTATCTTCATATTTCTGAGTCACCCAGAGAGGACAAAGTGGCACTGAATGTAACAAAATAATTTAATGGTTAGTTTATTCCAGGAATTAGAGCTGGAGGGGAAAAAATGGCCAGGAGGGTAAAAATTGCCAAGACTGTATGATTTAGTTATATTGGACGACAAAGAGAAAAAGTGGCCAGGAGGGTAAAAACTGGCCTAGAATGTATGGTTTAATTATATCTATATTATATAATAGACATTTAGGGGAAAACGTGACCAAGGGGGTAAAATAACAGGCCAACAACATTTGAACTGATACATTTTGTAAAACAAATCTTATCTCACTATACAATTTACCAAAACAGGATCAACACTTTTTAAGTAAAATTAATCTGAACTAAAAATATATTATTCCGTGATATAATAATCATATTAATCAAGTATATCAACTGTTATTGTGCAGAAATGAACTGATACTGCACTATCATAATATATCACACAGACATTTTGGGCATACAGAAACAGAACATAACAGATACTTAATTAAGACTTAAGCATTACAGCCCGTCGTCACATAAACATACACTTACATGCGTGAACTGTAAGCAATATTTTACAAACATTGAAAATAACATAAAATGTAACAGAGCAGAACAAAATCATCAATTTACCAATACAGTACAGTTATTATCTGGCTTAATTCGTGAATGTGAGAATTTTGTTGAAAAAGAATAGCCTACGTTTATATTAAGTTTACATTTATTCGTTTCATTCAGTATTTTGTAAATTTAAACATACTGTTTCGCATTGTGTATACTCTTGGAATGTAAGTACATCGTATACAAGTAGTAACATACATAGCAATGCAAATTCATCTTTGTGTATGTCGTCAGTGTTTTTCCTCTGAATCTATATGGTCAGTTAATTCATTAGTAGTTTAGTCCGTGCCGAAAGAAAGTCTGACTGTTGACCGAAAGGATTATAAAATATTAAATCCGAGTCCATTAGATAGGTGACTATACATCATTATAAGACAAGCTATGCCCCTGGAAATGAAAGTATTTCTGAATAATTTAAGCAAGGGATGTAACCTAATTTGGAAAGCCGTAAATTGATAAGTCTTAGTTGTCTTTCTTTATCCATGAAATTGTCAACGACGGTAACTTCGCCTATTTAGATGAAAAAGGAAATAAATCATTTGTGAAGTCAGGGAAAGACCAATTTGTACGCTTGTCACGGTGTGTGATTCTCGTCAGGATTTTAAACAATTTTGAATGCTGGGACAAAACATTGGTCTTGGTCCAGTGGTCAGTGTACTGGAATTCCGGTCGCAGCATGTTATACCCTTCCATGTAATATTGACAACAAAGTTGATTTCCCCTCACATGTAGAAAAGTTGCCGGTTCCTTGTGAACGGGTAAGCTGGTACTCTTTAGAACGTTCAGGAAAACTTTCTTGGATAATCGACCGCCGAATATCACTATTAAATTGTTTTAAAAACGGCGTTCTCGTGTTCCAAGTATCCAATCAGAACACCTCGGACATAAAAAGGAGGCCGCAATTTGGTTGTTATTGTTCGCGGACTACTTTCCATCATACATGGCAGTTAGAAACAATATGTGTCTCTTTTAATGGGAATTTGACGTCCATATACCATATCAATTCATTATTTTGTAAGTCTGCAATACTAAAAATGATTCTTAGTACTGAGTGTTGAAAAAGTGGTGACCGGAAATCAAATAAACACAATTTGTAACCCTACAGTTACCATGATACGAGGCGTATTCTCAGTGACGGAAATGTCCGGTAATACCCGAGTAGTTACGGTTGACAAGTATCATGTTAAGGAAGTCATTAGGTATTCATGAATATAGTTCACAAGAGCTACGTTTAAAACTATTCAGATACGAATTAATCCCCGCAGAGCCGGACTCGATTTAATTTGTGGCAACTCTATCTCACATCTTACTGCGTAGTATGGCCTGGCAAGTTTCCATGTGTTTGTTTATTTTAAATTCATTTTGTTTAGTTGGACACTTTTAATAAGCCGATATAATGACACACATTCTCGTTGACTTTACTGTACGCAGTGTGTATTGTATGTATTGGATCAAAAGACACTGAAACATGACAAATTTCTCTACAACTGTAAATAAGAAGCAAGCAAATGTAAGAACTACAATTAAACTTGACCACATTTGGACCAAGAAAAAATCTAAGTATTCCCATTGTTTACTTTATTTATTTCATCGGATTTAACGCTATTTTTCAACATTATTTCAGTTATCTTAAGAGATAAACTTTACTTAAACATTTCGCCCCTAAATATTATCAATCACAATGATTTCTATGACACTCTTAAGAAACGTTTTTGTATTCCAGAAGCTATTAAAGCCTTAAGTATTTTCATCAATGAAGCCTTAAAATGTCGAATCTAATTATTATTAACATTTCTTATTTACATTTCCTCCTAACATCATATATTTTTCATTGTAAAATATTATACCGTTCTATTGTACCTGCATTCATAACATATTTTAATTTAATCACAAACTGTGTCTATGTAACTTATAAATGTTTTTATTTTCTTTTCATTTCTGTGTTTATATACATGTACTATATGTTTCTCGTATAAAATGTATAATTATAATAAGTGACTGATAAGCCTTATTAGGCTGGGTTTTTGCAAAATATTCATGTATTATGTAATGTTGTATATTTCTTTATTATGCCTGTCACTATAATAAATAAACTATATATATATATATATACTGTAAAATCTGTGTTGGTGGCCACCTCCGAGTATAAGTTTACCCTGTGAATAAAAGCCATCCTCCTAAACAAATCTATTGATTATTTAGATCAAAATGGCCTTCGAATAAAAGCCCCCTGTCAATAGAGGCCACATTTGTATTTACCAAGACTAGTTGTTGTTCACGGGAAAAAATGATATTTCAATTTGTAGTCTTAATGATGAAGAGATGTAACGATGAAGTGGTCTCATACTATGATAAAGTTTTGCTGTATTTGCCAGCAAATAAATTCAAAACTGAAGTGTAGATAAACATACAAAAACCTCCACAATGTTTAAGGCATGTGTGTTATGAAATGTGATACCATTCCTTTGTTAAAATCAGTTCAATATCTATGACTGTCATTTTGTTTTAAACCAGTTATTTCTCGAGTCAGCAAATACTGTTCTTAAAGTTGTCGAGTCTAACACGATACGGCTCGAAATCAGACACGACAAATATTGATTATTAACGTGAATCATACGAGATAATACAATAATGATACAATAATGATAGTTAATCCTAGTGATTAGTCCTACATTAAACTGCAGTCAAACCTGTGTAATGCCACCTCAATGTAACCTTGTGAATAAAGGCCATTGTTTAAGAATAATAATTTGGAACAAAACGACCTTCAAAACGGCCACCTGTTAAGAGAAGTGTAGATTAGAGAAGTCTAGATTAGAGATGTCCAGATTAGAGAAGTCTAGATTAGAGAAGTCTAGATTAGAGAAGTCCAGATTAGAGAAGTCTAGATTAGAGATGTCTAGATTAGAGAAGTCTAGATTAGAGAAGTCTAGATTAGAGAAGTCTAGATTAGAGAAGTCTAGATTAGAGAAGTCCATATTAGAGAAGTCTAGATTAGAGAAGTCTAGATTAGAGAAGTCCATATTAGAGAAGTCTATATTAGAGAAGTCTAGATTAGAGAAGTCTAGATTAGAGAAGTCTAGATTAGAGAAGTCTAGATTAGAGATACCTAGATTAGAGATACCTAGATTAGAGAATGATGTCAAATCAGAGAGGGCCATGTTATGCAAGTCAAGATTATAGAAGACCATGTTTTAGAAGGGCATATCAGAGTGGTCCAAATAAGAAAAGTCCAGATTAAAAAAGATTGAAAAAGTTCAAGATATTAGAAGTTCTGATGTCTGAGGTGCAGATTAGAGAAGTCCAAATTAAGGAGGTCTGGATAAGAGAACTCTAGATTAGAGGGGCTTGGATACGTGAAATTCATATAAGCGATGTCCAGATCAGAGAGGCCTGTGTTAGAGAGGTTCATTTTCGACAGGTCAATGTCAAGAGGTTCTATATGTATATTAGAGGGTTCTGTATTAGATGAGTTTCTCTGTTTCTACATAGTTACCTGAAAGTGTCTCACTTCTCTTAATCTGGTTTCAGAAAAACGTACATGTACATAAATATCGAACATCACTTAAATAGAAACACGTAAGATTACGGTGATATCGAAAGTAGCTCTAAATTTTCATTCCTCATGTATAAAACTTAGCGTGTAATTTATCATAAAATAATTTATATTCGTTCAAACGATTTGTAAGCCGAAAGCACTGATCGTAAATTTCTATTTTGTTTGAAGTATACGTGTCGACTGAAAACCATATATAAATCTCTTTCATTGTTTACTATGGAAGCTAAGAAGGGACATAAATAAAATAAGATCAAATTTGTTTGTTTTTGTAAAGTTTTACCTTCGTAACACCAATAGCACGAGTCTGCTGTCTGAAAATGAGACATGTTCACCACTAAGACCGTCATACATTACATTAAACATCTAAACCAGAATTGTATTTATATCAAATTTTACACACAAAAAAAACACCCTAAATATTCTTATATACTAACCGAAATGGTCCGATATTGGCCGATTAAAGATTTTTTTACGGAAATCACCGAAAATCACAGCAAACAGACGATGCGTGCATGTATCCCAGGAATAACTATTCGAAAAGAGTAAGGATTACTTAACTGAATAAAAGATCTCAATATATTGCGGAAGCTTCCTTTTCAAAACTGCCATCGTCGAATAAATTGCATAAATTAAATTTTAAATACGCTATGCCTTTTATGCATTTTGAATGTTGGCAAGTTTACAATTACATAAATGTCATTTAGCCGAAGCTCATTAAACGCATGGCTCGGATTTTGGTGATCTATTCAATTTCATCTAAACAGTGCTTCAGCGTGAATAAAATAACTAATAAGGTAGACGAAAAACAAAAAAGTAAATAGATTTTTTTAAAACTTTGCACGATCATAGCGTATGATAATAGAAACATTTAAGCGAAACCAAAATGAGGGTCGCGGTGCTCGTTTTTGAGTTTATAAATGACCTAAATTAATCTAAAACGTCATTTTCAAGGGCAGATAACTCAGGAATAAGCACCGCGACCCCCATTTTCAAAAGCAACAAAAGGTAATTGAATGGTGACCTAAGCATTTTGAAAATACACCGAAATCTATTTCATATTTTGTGTATTTAGTAACGCCTACTATGAAACGAACAAGGTGTGTGCTTTATGAAGTTACAGACAAGTTAGAAAGTTGTTGACACGAAATAAATAAAGCAAAATCTTTTGCAACAAGACAATGTCTTACAACATCGTTATTATAATCGAGGCTTTGTTTTATTTGTTAAATCTATTCACAGTTTCACGTACATTCAGTCAGCGAAACAGATAAGCCAAGAACCGAATATCATTATAACAATCCTCGTGCATACTTCCAAGACAATATCCGTTGATTTTTTTGAAATCTAAAACTGGTTAGGATAGGTGAAACGTATACAAACATTTTCTTAATGGCAAAAAGAATATTTTTCAGGTTTAGCTTTTTTAACGTTCTGTACTTTTTCGGCATACGCAAACTCTTAAAAGTCTAATCTATTATAAAAAACAATTATAACACGTTTTTTTAGGAATAAGAATACGTTGGAGTTTAATTAATATGTGTGTTAAATTTTGTTATAAATGTTCTAAAAAAATATGACCGGGTAATTGATAACACCTGTTAACCAAAGTTATGTAAAATCACGTACCTGATCATGAAAAAAATTAAGGTTGAGGAAAAAACAACCGAATTAAAGTCTCGTAATATTAACCTTGCCAAGTCTTAATCGTTTTGAATTAGTAATGAATCCGCTAATACTGCATTATCCGGTAATTTTATATCGCTAAAACACACTATCTCAAATTAATGATTAATTCGTCTATGGAAACCAATAACGGCCATTTCGCTACGACCATAAGTTAAGTGTTTGATCTCCTTTAATATGACTGTGTAATGTACACGTATCTTCCACCTGTTGTTAAACGATAAATTTGAAGAGAAGGTCTGACAATAATTTGGATCCTTTTAAAAATATGTTCATTTAGACGACGGAAACGGATTTCGCATCAAACACAACGCATCTGATCGAACGGAAAACTCGGAAATCTTGGAAACGCAGAACTTTTTCGACAAAAAGGTCCTTGCAGCTCTGAAACCGGTCGAATTTCCCACAAAACACAAAATGGACCAGTCAGTCAGAATGTTTAACCCAAGGAAAAGAAATTTAAATTCGTAAAAAAGAAAATATGACGTCTTTTTTTATTACTGAAAGGAAAAACATGAGCATGAATTAGAATGAATGAAATACAATGTATACACATCTATGGATTAGAATGAATGAAACATACATATTTATGGATTAGAATGAATGAAACATACATATTTATGGATTAGAATGAATGAAACATACACATTTATGGATTAGAATGAGTGAAACATCACATTTATGGATTAGAATGAGTGAAACATCACATTTATGGATTAGAATGAATGAAGCATACATATTTATGGATTAGAATGAGTGAAACATACACATTTATGGATTAGAATGAATGAAACATACACATCTATGGATTAGAATGAATGAAACATACACATCTATGGATTAGAATGAATGAAACATCACATTTATGGATTAGAATGAATGAAACATACATATTTATGGATTAGAATGAATGAAACATACACATCTATGGATTAGAATGAATGAAACATCACATTTATGGATTAGAATGAATGAAACATACACATCTATGGATTAGAATGAATGAAACATACATATTTATGGATTAGAATGAATGAAACATACATATTTATGGATTAGAATGAATGCAACATACATATTTATGGATAAGAATGAATGAAGCATACATATCTATGGATTAGAATGAATGAAACATACACATTTATGGATTAGAATGAATGAAACATACACATCTATGGATTAGAATGAATGAAACATACACATCTATGGATTAGAATGAATGAAACATACATATTTATGGATTAGAATGAATGAAACATACATATTTATGGATTAGAATGAGTGAAACATCACATTTATGGATTAGAATGAATGAAACATACACATCTATGGATTAGAATGAATGAAACATACACATCTATAGATTAGAATGAATGAAACATACACATTTATGGATTAGAATGAATGAAACATCACATTTATGGATTAGAATGAGTGAAACATCACATTTATGGATAAGAATGAATGAAGCATACATATTTATGGATTAGAATGAGTGAAACATACACATTTATGGATTAGAATGAATGAAACATACACATCTATGGATTAGAATGAATGAAACATACATATTTATGGATTAGAATGAATGAAACATACATATTTATGGATTAGAATGAATGAAACATACATATTTATGGATAAGAATGAATGAAGCATACATATTTATGGATTAGAATGAGTGAAACATACACATTTATGGATTAGAATGAATGAAACATACACATCTATGGATTAGAATGAATGAAACATACACATCTATGGATTAGAATGAATGAAACATACATATTTATGGATTAGAATGAATGAAACATACATATTTATGGATTAGAATGAGTGAAACATCACATCTATGGATTAGAATGAATGAAACATACACGTTTATGGATTAGAATGAATGAAACATACACGTTGATGGATTAGAATGAATGAAACATACACGTTTATTGATAACATACACGTTTGCGGATAGGAATAAACTAGAAAAACGTGTATGAGTTGGTTGTGAAGTACATAACGCTTTGCGCGTTTGGATTTGTAAAACGAGGGGCGTCAACTACTCATGTATTATATACTTACAATATTGAATCGATTGAATACTTATTAAGATCAATGTTTTGGTCAGAACATAGGTTATCTAAGTCCACATTGAAAAACAATAATTATCTAATGTTTATTCTGACTAAAGTCTTCAAGAATCTACTGTGTGGACTTAATTTGGTATACAAACTTTTCGGTATTTTTGTTCTGGTGTATCAAACTACACGGCATTGTTATGTGTATGCATGTGTTGTTCTTTGACCCATACAGACAGAAACGGCGACATAGGAATGCGATATTTGCATTCCAAAAGCAAGACAAATAAACAAATCAAGCGAGGCTACTTTCAAGATCAAACATGATTAAATCGAAACAGACAATCCCCGCCTCAAATTTTCAAAAGATAATCCCCGAGTCTATTTAGTTCATTGTAACCAATCGGATCAATTTCCGTAACTAATTAGAAATACGCCTCGTTTACAAATTTTGACGTTATGCGGTTTCCGGTAATACTAGATATACATGTGCTCGTTGTCAGGAATCATTCTCAGAATTACAAACTTTCAAACTTGTTTATCGTTCGTAATTCCAAGTTCCCATTGAAAAAGAAACAGCTTGTTTCCATCGTTGGATTCCCATGGTCAGCCATGGTGGAAAGTAGCCCTGGAACAACAACAACAATATGGCGGCATGTCTATCATGTCCGAGACATTTCCTTTCGACAAACGCCGAGGTGTTCCGATTGTCTATTCAGTAAGCGCTTGTATACATGTTAAAATATAATAATCTAATATAAGTCGTACGCACAATCACGAACCGGAAGTAAATTTGGTTAAATGAAGAGCTAACATCCGAAGTGTAGATTAGCTGAAGAGGTTTTGCTTGTTTATCTTTGACCCTGACACAGTGACACAAAGCGTCCGACTTGAGATATTTAAATTATTACACTTAGGCGTAAATGTTTTTTGCTGGTTCACCCGACATATCCTAAATTTTCCCGACAACCTTAGACTTTTTATTAGCCATAGGAACGGAAACTCCTCTTTCTCAATGTTTTCCTTTTCAGCAAAAAAAAATGCCACGGCCTATCTTATACCTTGTTTTAAACAAGCATTAAACCATAAACAAACATTGTTTAATTAGGCCTTATCTGTCTGTTCTATATATCAAACAATGAATAAAATGTCAACAGTGACTATTTGTTCATAAACTCGGCCTAGTGAACCATATAAACACGTTTTGTTTATTTTAACTGCGCAGTATTGTCGCGACGCATGCTCACGTGACCCTTCGTTTATTTTCCAAGCATTCATTTATCATTTTACCAAGGCGTGATATATAACCATAAAACGCAAATAAACATTATAATTGATAATGGCGCGTACATGTAGGCCTACGTGCAAATATTAGTATTGTTCAGTTCGATAAAAAGTGTCGATTAACTTATAACTACATAGAAAATACTTTTGAAATGCGTGATCTTCAAGGATCTAGTTCAACAACATGAGCAAAAGTGACAATATACATAAATACGAGTCCTAGCTTCGAGTAACGGCTTGAATTACAACTGAATCATAAACATTTCTAGATAATATTAATATCGGTAGTTTATGTTTATCTGTTGATAGTTTATGTTTATCAGATGTTAGTTTGTGTTTATCAGTTGATAGTTTATGTCTATCTGTTGATAGTTTATGTTTATCTGTTGATAGTTTATGTTTATCAGTTTATAGTTTGTGTTTATCAGTTGGTAGTTTTAGTTTATCTGTTGATAGTTTAATGTTTATCTGTTGTTAGTTTATGTTTATCAGTTGGTAGTTTATGTTTATCAGTTTGTAGTTGTGTTTATCTGTTGAAAGTTTATGTTTATCTGTTGATAGTTTATGTTTGTCTGTTGATAGTTTATGTTTATCTGTTGATAGTTTATGTTTATCTGTTCATAGTTTATGTTTATCTGTTGTTTAGCGGCACTGCTATGGCTATTTCACTTTCAGAGCCGCCCCAGAGAGAGAGAGAGAGAGAGAGAGAGATAGGGGTGGGATACACGAGAACGGGCATTTGAACTCTTTTAATATTGCCTGGTGGTAAAGCACCGATGCACGACTTAACAGAGAACTAGACTCGGTAGTTGTGATAGGGATACTGAAAAAGCGTCCCTGAAATATTGAAAAGCGGATCCGAGAATCGCACCCACAACGTTTCGTTTAGTAGTCCAGCGTGTCATCACTAGACCACCAGTCACCCTTATATTGGTAAAATTCCAGAAAGTAACATTTATAAGTAACTGTACATTCGATATTGCTTTTGGTCACTTATTTAAAACTCGGAGAAAACATGCATATATACGTATAATAAGGAAACTCTAAATCAGATGTGATGCATGCGTGTCCTATTTCTGACATGAAAAATCGACAACAGCTAAAACATAAGAAATGAAATACAGCGTATAAACAGTTACAAATATCACTTCCTTATCAAAGATCTCCTCCTATCGAGTGTGAAACAGATAATAAAATGTAAAAAACCTTCTTAATTGCATTGCATGAATTTAACGCACCTGTCAGTAATATATAGATATTAACAAAGACAAGTTTTGAACACTGAAAAGTTGTCCTATATACAGATTTAAATTTAGTCTCATTCATTAAATGTGCAATGTATGAACTATTAAGACATAGCAACAATTGTCCTATATAACAAATGATGATATTTACCTAAAATATAAGACATTGAGGTCATGACAACAGGCTTCTTCAAAAGATATGATCTATTCATATATATACTGCTGTTTACTGGCCCACTCGACAGCTGCTGTGACCATTTAAGAGCCGCCCAAGAGAGAGAGAGAGAGAGATAGGGGAGAGAGGGGGGGGGGGGGAGATGGAGGAAGAGAGGGAGGGAGAGAGGGGAGAGAGAGGGAGAGAGGGGGTGAACCTGAATTTTATATCCCTACTCATATCGGAAAGATTTCCTAGTTCTTTATCGTGCCCGATCATCGGTTTAGCACAGATACAAGCCTCACCATTTTCCTATGATTTTTTACACACAGTATACTTGGCTCGACAGTTCTGAAAGGTACGCTGAAAAAAAGTGGTCCAAATTCTAACCCATGACCTTTCGTTTAGTTGTCCAGTGCGTTACCACTAGACAACCGATCACCTCCCTCCGTTGTATGGAACTAGATCAGTCAGACTGATCAACTGTTACGAAGAACGAGTATCAACTGAAGCACAATTAATGTCTGTATTTTTCGCTGTATTCCTTTTATTTAATAGCAAAAACAATACAAAAAAATGTTTTTTATCATCTGTCTGGTTATTTCTTTAGATGTATCTTTCCGGTAATTTGTTTGATATTAAACGTTGCAATATACGGCATGTATTATAATAGGATTACCTATGCCTTAGCACGTAAAAAGATATCATAACATACTTCAAATGCTATTGAGTGATAAACATACAAAAAGATATTATGCAATTAAAGTAATCAATTTTTATTACAATGTTATTATGAGCCAAAATTCAGGACAATCCATTTCTGAATGCCCACATAAATTGTACAATGTACTTCATTTCAAGCTTGAAATAGAGTAAAACAATCAGTACAATTTGGCCACCTCGGAGATCAAAACTAATCGGCAATAATCTTATTTGTTTGAGTTTCACGCCCCGCCCCCCCCCCCCCAATTTCAACAGACAGTCATATGAGGCGGACAGCTCATCTAACCATCGCTCCTTGAAAGAACCAGCTAGTACTAGTGTTCTGCTTTGATTTGTTGGTGATTGTTTCTACTGGGGAATTTCTAAAACAAAAAGATGTCCTTTTCCTCAATTTATTTTCTTAAGTATATTTAATATATTTCTTACCAGAGTCATACAATCTATGACCCTTTAGAGGAAAGGACTTTACGAAAACAACTTCTACAACAATAACTGACCAATCAATTTCTTTATAATTCACGTGACAGTTAATTTTAACCAATCAAATATAATTTCTTGTTATAAAATTAGAAATCAGCCGATGAAACAATGTTTATTTCTTACTTAAAGTATTAACTGAAACCCTTTAAGTTCTTGTCAGATCCGCTTAAGGTGACTGATAATATTAAAAGTTCTTTTATACATTAACTATCGAAAGGTCTGAAAAATAGATAACTAATAAAGTTAAAGCGATTATATGAGATAGGTAAATTTAGATCTTCCTATCTGTATTAATTCTTATGTTACAATTGACCAAAAGTTGCTAGGATACAAGTTGTTTAATTAGACCTTACTACATACATTTTCTTTAACCCAATTTCTTCTAAAAATTATTATAAACAACATCAAACACAATTTAATTAATAAAACAAAAAATCAAACATTTTAATGCATAATACCAGACTCCCATTCTCCGTAAGCAACTGCCTTCTTTCTCACCTAAAAGGACATGGTCAGTAGCTTGAATTTAACCCATGACCCTTTATCAGTGAGAGTTTGCAGTGATTTGAAGTCAGCTACCTTAACCACTTACCCATACAGGCGGGTCGGTTATAACAAGGAACTGGAACTACATTTTGTAGTTTAATCAGTAACACTTGCATGGCGGGTGTAGAAAAACGCAGTTCTTTGATCCGCATCAAAATTCATGTGCGCAGAGCTAGTGACGGCTTTGGAAAGCTCTAGAACAATCGTTCTTAATAATGAAATAAGCCGATTTTACTGTACATATTTGCTCATTCTGACCGCATTCAACTCAATGTCGTTAAGTACAAAATACATGCATATCCTGCTATATCTGATTACAGTATTTGATAGTACAAGAACATACAAACAAAAGGAAAGCTAATTATACATCGTTGATCGCGAAATAACAAGATACTAAAATACACATACATTTTGTATCGTCATAAAGGATCGACCCCAACAGCTTAAACCTTTTGTAACAATCAAATCAGCTTTACCACGTTTTAAGTCTTCTACTCTAGATTCAAACATATCGCACCATCTAACACAACATACACCCTGATGCGTTAAAGAATGATTGTTTCCGGTTACATGATCATTTAAAATAATAGATAGGATAACTAGGTATAGGGAACTCTTTTATTATTATAACATCTAGGTTAAGACAGTGGGTGTACCTTTACTAGCTTGGACCTAACTAAAAGTCATGGGTCGCGGGTAAAAAATATGGTAGGGCGGGTAACCTGAAACTAATCCAATTGCTGATGTTTTAAAATGAAGCTTTGCTGAATAAATTTGTAACGGACAGTTTGTGCCTCGCCTGGGGTTCGGACTCAAAACCTTTAGATCATTATTAGTTAGCCCTTTTTACAGAGAGGTAAGAAGAAGATAGTTCAATCCTTATTTTTGTAGATGGCCAACATTAAACAAACTTGACTTAATTGAGATCAACTTACTTTGACCCTTAAGATACTTCTATTGATGTTAAGATATTTTTAGTCTCTTGACATTTCACATTTATCTGATTCTCGCCATATGTTTGAATTATTCTCTTATTGTATTGTTCTAATCATTGTTGTATGATTTAGACAAATAAAATAATTTGTGTTGTATAAGTATTTTATGTAATAAATGAATGAATATAAAAGAAATACATGTAGCTAGATCCGTAGACCAACGTTTTAACAGCTTTGTTGTAACACTACCCAAACTGGTAACAGTTGGGAAGTAAGAAACTTAGTTCGTTAGCATTAGTTGCTTATACTGAAAACGAAAAGCTGGAATGGATTTTGTTAAGGTCTCTAAAAAATATCGAGTCGGGAGATTTTTTTATAAGTCGGTCGCGTGACAGCCAACCTACTTTTTAAGGACTGTCTAATAGCAATGTTTAGCATTGTAAATTATATTGTTAACTTTACCTTGATGGTAACCGACAATGTAATTTTGTAAAAAAATGTTAACAATCAAAATATCCAATTATAGATCTTTATCAATACATGTGTATTCAATCCTCCACTAACCTGGATGATTTTTCAACCCTTAAAAAGTAAACAAAATCGACGTCAGTTTACATGTAGTTAAATCTGTGTTAGCGGCCTACTACGAATAAAGATCACCCTGTGAATAAAGGCCACCTTGTAAAGGCCATCTTGTGAATAAAGGCCATCCTGTGAATAATGGCCACCCTGTGAATAAAGGCCATCCTGTGAATAAATACCACCCTGTGAATTAAGGTCATTCTTTAAAGACCATCAATTATCATTGATTATTTAGAATACAATAACCTACGAATAAAGGTCACCCTGTGAATAAAGGTCACCCTGTGAATAAAGGCCATCCTGTGAATAAAGACCACCCTGTGAATAAAGGCCACCCTGTGAATTAAGGCCATTCTTTTAAAAACCATCATTGATTATTTAGAATATAATAACCTCCGAATAAAGGTCATCAGTCAATAAAGACGACAATTAATATGTCTTTCCCGTGGGACTTCATTGTTCACAGGTTTAACTATAGATAGAATATGACATCTAAATACATGTATTCATTTAAATAGGCTAGTACAGTACATACCGTTTTCTTAACTAGGCAGGTTAATGTAAACAATATTATGTAAATGTACATGGGACAATTTAAATTTATTGTATTATATTATTATATTATTTTATCTAAACATTGTCACAGATATTTACAGTTGAATGAAAAGTTCATTCGGCCGTTCGGTGACCGTCCTGATACTGTTTTTCCTGTCACAAAAAGGAAAAATCCAATTAATTGGTAGCCTCAACTTAAATAAAATAGCAATTAATTTAAATGTATGAAGGCGATCGCCATCTATAAAATGTACATGTATACATTTGTACTTTATCAAACATGGAAAAGTCATGGAACGAGAAAATAATCTAACCTACTGACCGATATTTCGCGTTACACAGGGCTATTTGATCTTAAAGCTGAAGATTATCTCGTTTTATCATAAGTCATAAAATTTAACCGAATTCTTATGTGCGGTGTCGTATCCGGAGAGTTTTAACGAATACTTCGAGTATCTTTATGATAGTAGTCTAAAAGGTTGACGATCAATGACAGTATAACGTATACATGTGAAAGTTTATTATTTTAATAGTGTTTTGAAATTCATTTACATAAGACGAACACATTTTGGCCGCGAACCATATCGATGTTTTTGTATATTCTTTACAATTCATTGACACAAAATGTCTAATTCAAAATGAAAACAAAAATGTAATTCAATTATCAACAATCCTCTCATTCATTTCCTTAATCTTATTGGCGCTGGTGTGCGCATAAGGCGGTCATCAGAGTTCACCAGTGTAGCTGGTCCCTTGCCCATATCTGTACTTTACCCAAAGCACCAGTTTTCTTTCCTTATCTCCTTCTTCACTGACCTACGCCATGTTTCCTTCGGCAGTCCTCTAGAGCGTCTTCAAGTTGACGTCCATTGCATGGCAACCCTTGGGATGACAGATTCCTCCATACGAAGAACATGGCCGATCCCAGCACCACCTTATTCTTTTGACTTCGATGGAAAGTGGAGTGGTTTTGGTTTTTTCGATGGAACACTTCATTGGAGAAGTTCGGAGGATCAGCCTGAGGCATCTAACCTGGAAGACATATCCTACTTGTGGCAAGTGTCTATATGGACGTTCCAGGACTGAAATCTATACAGCAGGACCGCCAGCACATTTTGTACTCTTGACGATACAGAGGAGATCTTCCATATGTTGCGCAGTGCAGCAAATGTTCCCCTTGCTTCCCTTGACAATATATTGTTCACGACACAATCCACTTATAGCATAATTATTTAAGTATTTTGGCACCGAATATTGAGTCTTACAAGTCCAAGACCGTGGTTAAACTATCGGTCTTTTATCAATAAAGCAATATATTGAGTTCGGAATTCCGTTCTCTTGGCTAAAATCTTGCCATCTGGCCATCTCTTTTATCCCACTCAACATCGATAACGCAATTAATGGCCCTGGCGGAGCACCATAGATTGCGCATAAATATTACTTTTGAAACCCAATCCAATCATCTCAAAATAGAACATAATTATAAATTATGTTCAAATTTATTATTGAGTCTAAATTATTTCAAAAGCTCATGTCTATTTTATTTTTCCTGTACTTACTTCTACCACCATTCAAAATCTTTGATCCGTAAAACGCAATTTCATTTCAAACATCGCATGTTCTCAATATACCCTATATACAAATACATGTATGAAATTTGGTAATAAAAGTCATGTACAAAATATCAGTTTTATTTATGCGAATAAACTAATGCAATCTGAGCGGGCAAAAATTGTGTAAATGAGCGGAAAGAAAACAGTCAAATCTGAAGTGATGGCTACTTAACTAGAAGTACATAAAGGTCATCATTTCCACTAAAGAAAGTTATTTATATAGGATAATCGGTGGTGTAGAGGAAACGTTCAGGAGATCTGCACGAAAGGTCGTAGGTTCGCCTTCCGAATTTCCTTGTGACCCATCTCTACTACCAAGCCAAGCACGCACTGTATCAAGAAAATCGCAGGAAACGGTTGAAGCGTGTATCAGCGCTTTACACCGGGCATGATAAAGAACCAGGATTTAATAACTACAGTAAAACCTCGATTATTCGAATGTCATTGGGCCCTGAAAAATCATTCGGATAATCCATGGTTTCGAATAATCCATTTCAGTATGATGTACTGTTTGGAAACGATAAATTCCTTACTGTCCGTATTTTACAAGGGAGTTAACTCTCGTATACAAACACGACGTTATAATAAGAATAATATCAAATATATAACAAACACTAATTATTTATCTTTGTTTTATGAATGTATATGAGTTAACAAATGAAACAATAATTCTTGTTAAATGAATACCTGCGTATTTATGGATTATGCAGAACACAATCCGACCCAAAATTATATCATTCACACTTTATTTACTAACGATCGACTAGGCATCGCTATCCTCACATTTTAAAATCAAAGATGTTATGTTTTTTTCTGTTTGGAACATTTTTTCACTAAATCATCATATTCTAGTTAGTTTTGTATTAATTGTGTTCGAATTAGTTTTTAAATTTTGAATGACGCTGGAATACAGATCACCAGGTACGTACGCGTATTAACTTATTATACCCGAGATCATTGTGAAATATTCGTCGAAATTAGTATAAAATCGCAACAAACAATATGATCAACTTAACGATAATTAAACTGTTGACACGCTTCATGTATGAATTGATGTTACACATTGTTTGTCACACGACATTTGATTCTCAATTGGCCATTGTTATCAATTGACGAATTCGAATAATGGGTGTGAAAATATGTGCATTCGTAACTTTGGGGACCAAATAATGTATTCGGATTACACCAGGTATTCGTAAAATCCGATTCGTATAACCGGGGTTCGTTGTAGTTGAAATATATAGCGACGTAATCGGGACCGTAGGTTTTATTCGGATAATACCGGGTATTCGGATAATCGGTGTTCGGATAATCGAGGTTTTACTGTATTCGAAATAAGGATAGGATTACAAATGCCTGGATCTCCCGTATTCTCTCTCTCCTATCGCTGGGTGGCTTAGAAATGACCATAGCTGTCGAATTGTCCGTTAAACAACAGATAAATAAATAAATAAAATCAAACAGTTCGAAAACGATTCTTTCATACATTTACTAACCACAGAACATAGAATAAGTATCTGATGACTCTTATGTACGATGTGAGTCATGTTACTGTCATGTTGTAAATATTTAAATACATTTGTAAACTCAAAGTGGATATAAAGTAAATATATTTTCCAGAAAAGAGGACCATGATGGCCCTATATCGTTCACACAAGAATCATTGTTTACCGATGAAAATATTGTTTTGAGTCTGTGTCATGAGGTCTGTTGTTTTTCTATAATTTGACATTGTGACCTAGATTCTGACCCTAGATGACCTATGTTCGGTCTTTTCCCAAATATCAATAAGACAAACTCTCTGACTAGGTTTGGTGAAGATACAATCCAACATGTAACCTCTAGAGTATTCACAAGGTTTTCTTATGACATGATCCGGTGACCTAGTTTTTTTTACCCCAGATGACCCACATTCGAATTTGTCCATGATATCATTAATATAAACAATAAGATAGGTTTGGTGAAGATCCAATTAAAATGTGACCTCTAGAGTGTTCACAAGGTTTTCCTGCGATTTGACAATGGTTACAAATTTTTTACGCCAAATTAAAATTATTATCAAACTTGTTCAAGATTTTGTCAATACAAACATTCTGAAACTAAAATTATGGCTTCTTTTGTGTTCACAAGGTAAAAGTTGACGACGCACGATGCCCGACGATGGACCAAAACCGATCACAAAAGCTCACCATGATAACCTATTTAAAGGTTTGTATTTTTACGTCAACGCGTGCGTTAATCTTGGTTCGGGTACAACCGAAAACAGCTGCAAATATTAAAGTTTAATCCCCAAGGTTTAAAAGAATAAACAAGTACATCTCTCACATGACAATCACTGTTCACTCATTACAATATTGCTTTGAACCGGTGACCTAGTTTTTGACCCCAGATGACCCATGTTAGAACTTGTCCTACATACAAATAAGACAAACATTCTGACAAAATTTGGTGAAGATCCAATCAAAACCATGAAAACTACAGCATAGACAAGGTTTTCCTAAGATTTGACCTCGTGACCTAATTTTGACGCCAGATGACCTATGTTCGAATTTGTCTTAAATATCATTAAGACAAACATTCTGACTGGGATTGGTGAAGATACAATCAAAATTTGACAACTACAGTGTTAATAAGGTTTTCCTAAGATTTGACCCCATAACCTAGTTTTTGACCCTAGGTAACCCAAATTTGATCTTGTCCTTTATATTAGTAAGACGAACAAACTGACAAAGGTTGACCAAGATCCAATTAAAACCATGACATTTAGAGCTTTTACAATATTTTTAACAAAGATTTGACCTTGTGACTCAGTTTTTGAACCCGGCTGACCTATGTTCAACCTTTACCAACATATCATTGAGGCAAACATTCTGACAAAACTTGGTGAAGATCCAATCAAAATTGTGACATCTGCAGAGTTAACAATGTTTTCCTAAGATTTGACCTGGTGACCTAGTTATTGACCCCAGATGACCCATATTTGTCTTGACCATTATATCATTAAAACACACGATTTGACAAAGTTATAACTGTGAAATCTACAGTGTTAATATGTTTAATAAAATTTGGCCTATCGACCTAGTTTTTGACCCAAGATGTTCGAACTCTTCCAAGATATTATGAAGACAAACATTCTGACAAGGTTTCATGATGATACAATCAAAACAGTGACACAATGCTTTTCAGCAATTGCCCTAATGACCTAAAATGACCATTATCAAACATGACCTACATATTATTAAAATAAACATTCTGACAAAGTTTCATGAAGATCCAATCAAAACAGTGATTTCTAAAGTGTTCACAAGGTTTTCCCTTTTTTGCCCTGGTGACATAGTTATAGACCCCAAATGGCCCAATATCGTACTCGACCGAGATTTTGTCGATATTAACGTTTCGACCAAGTTTTGCTAAAATTGAGCTAAAATGTGGCCCCTAGTGTGTTCACAACATAAAGTTTGACGACGCACGGACGCCGGACGAAGACTGATCCTAAAAGCTCACCCTGTCAATTTGTGACATGTGAGCTAAAAACATATTAAAAGTAAAAACTGTACGTTACCCAACCTACCCTATTTTTCCAATGACCGTGACTCTACTATTTAGTTGATTTTTTATCTTCACGCGCGCTTTCAAGAGCATCAAACAACTTTCAAGCGTAAACAATCCTAAAAACTCCCTTCCTATCATCTTTTAATGAGCATGCAACTTGAAACAATTTATTTTATGCCATACGGATTGTTTCAATAGACTAGTATGATACCGTCAAACACGCCAGCGAACAAAGATTCACGAAGGAAGACAACAACTGTAAACAGTTAATGACATTATTTTATTAATCTAATTTGCATAGTGAACGATGTAAAACATTCTTCTCATTTCCATTTGCATTTATTACAGTCACGTGACTTAAAATGCGGTTTGTGAAAATATAGCGAAATGGCGGAGAATCAAGTACAAAATGAGAGGTATTAAAAGAAAATAAGCGGTCAACTCAAACAACGTAATGTATTGTCAATAGAAACCGAAAGCACTAAGGAAACACCGTACACTCATGTTCATAAACAAACCAACCTATAAATATATCAGCCTGGGTGTTTTTTGTGACCTTTTCCACACACATTCCCAGAATACGTGTAGAACAAGACAGCCAAAAAAAACGCAGATTATGGCGCCCTCTTTTTGCAGCAGACGTCTCAATACAAGACTTCCGGAATAAACTCCGCCCTCACAAACATACCAGAGAAATGACAAATGCCCGCGAATTAAGCCAATTTGGCAAAATCACTGTAAAATGCGATCCAAATATTAAAAGTGTCTAACGAAAATCCAAATTTAAATGAATTTGAAAACAGACTGGCCAATTTGCAACAAAAACTCTTCGGCTCATTGGATGTAAACAAAGAACAAAATCTCCAGGTGTTCTTTATAAAATGGCGTAAATAGTTAGAAATATTGATTAAATCCTTGGGAAAAGATTCTGCGTAAAAATAGATTTGAGTGCACTGTTACGAACCTGGTTGGAAATAAACACAATATCAAAGAACTGAATGTGCCTCTTTAATATAAGCACTGTATACAGTAACTAAAGAACTAAAGTCATTGTGTTCTGACAGAAATCATTGCACATTAATTCCATGCTAAAATGAGTTAATTTTTAATGTAATTTAATTAACATGGGATAAAATATATAAACATTGTAAGTCTCCGATTTTGAAGAGTTATAGGCTTTCTCATTTCTAATCCGGAATTTGAACAGAATTTAGTGATATTTAGAGAGAATATACATGTAAACTGTTTAACTGTATAACAAATTATACACAAAAAATAAGAACAAAATACGCATCGTGAACGGAAAGTTATCACAAAATAATCCAATATCGTTAGATAAGTCCGTAGTGATTTGGTCCCATAACATTGTTAAGGCACATATGGTGTTTACAGACACAGATGTCATTCATCATATTTTTCATGTTCAAAAACACTTTGGCTGAAGACTCGGACAGTTCTCTTCCAATCTCCAACCCACAAATCGCCACAAGCATCGATAGCAATACTTAGCGGTCCAGACAGTCCACTACCAGCAGACGTGACTGCAGTCTGTAAGAAATGTCCATTCGCCGAGTATAGATTAATCCTATCACTACGGAAGTCCGCCACATATATTATGCCTTGAGAATTACAGGCAATTCCACGTGGTGCCATACCATCGGTTCGTAATTTTGCTTTGACATGACCGGTACTATCAAACAAGACAACTTCACCTGAACTGGATTGGTAATCCGACACACAAATGTCACCGTTTGAATTAACATCAACTTTGTAAGGCATTTTGATATCCCCAGAACTAATGCCACCGAATGCTGCAACAACACGCCCCTCTGGACTATATATTATTACCTCACTTCCGGTACAAGTCACAATGTTCCCATTTTCATGCACAGCAATGCCTTGTGGTGTTTTCGGGCAGTGGAATAATGTAGTAAGATCTTCGGAATCATTGAGTAGTTTAATATTGGAATGACACGCGATGTATACATTTCCCTTTTTGTCCGAAGAAATGTCATGGACATCCTCACCAATATCAATAGGTGTGCGACGTTTGGTACCATTCTTTGAGCATAGTTGTACGTAATTTTGGTACCCGATCCACGCCTCGCTGCTGTTAATGGGACAAATACTGTGGACGGCCCCGGGGCATTGAAAAGATCTCAATAAATTACACGTCAAAGGTCTAGCAAGAAAGACCCTGACACCAACCTTTCCCAAGACGTCAAGGGTTGAATCGCACAGTGGTTTAGTAGTGAATTTAATGTGAACATTCTCTTCTGAAATCTGATTGGATAATTGAATAAGGTCTTTCATGGATCGTTCCAGTCTGTGCCTACCGTTTGTATCATTGTATGTTAACCAGTTGATAGTTTCACGGTGTCGTTTAATGCAGTCTCGGATTTGTTCAATAAAGTCCCCTATGCTTTTCTTTTGCCTCGATAATTCGGCCGAATGTCTGAGTTTACTTTCAGTAATACTTCTAACCATGCACTCCACACGACTGTCCATCATGGCTTTCAAGTTTTTCACGTAGTCATTTATTCTTGCGATTTCTCTTTCAGTATCCGAGTTTAGTTGATCTATAGCTTTAATTACAGCATTATGTTTTTCCTCCACATTAACTAGCACTTCAAATTCCAGACGATTTATAAGTTCTTCAAGTGTTTCTCCACTCTCCTGACCATTCTCAGTATCACTAAACAAGATATCATCATTTGACTGATTATACTTGTCTCTAGAGTTGTCAAAATCAACATTACTGTAATCACCTTCGTTAGGTTCACACACTGGACAACCGTTCTTCACGATTTTGTGCTGTTCTAAACACTTAGAGCAGAAAGTATGCAAACATTTCAAGTTGGTCGAATCTTTTGACATTACTTGACAAACGTCACATTCGGAATTCATCGGCAGTTTCCGGTACTGTCCGAGTTTCGGTGATCGGCATCCATCGGAGGTTAAGCTTTCTCTGCTGGAACTTAGACACTGACTGAAACAGTTTCCACTTGTTGGGAATGAGCGACTCAAGGTATTAGGTCGATCGCCTATCCGTAACTTTTTTATCCGAATATCCATCTTCTTGTGTTCGAAAACTGTCAAAAGACGGAAAAGTTGATACAGTCAGAAACTGTTTCACAATTAATTACTATTAAATAATGAAGTCTGAATCTACTGAAATAGTATAGTACTAGTGGTCTCAAATTAAAACTCGAAATTAACTGCATATAACAGCTGAAAAAATAATATTCAAAAAATAAATTCATAAACTAAGAAATATCTAAAGATAGGAATGGACCATAAAGCAGATATAATTTTAAAGAGACGATCTTAATAATCGTTAACACGAATTTAACGAAGTATGAAAACTTCATAAAATGATGCATAAAATGATAAATAAAAACGTGGAAAATGTGTACGTAATAAAATTATGAACGATCATAGATCACAGAGTTTATAAACTGTAAAGCTATGGTAATTGCTTTATTAAAAGTTCAGCGAAGTATACAGAAGTATGGATAAAATGATAAATTTGTTACCTGTTTATCCGAAGTTATTGAATAAATTACTATCGATACAGTCCTATTCAATTCAGCTAGCGCATTTATAAGCAAGTTTTTCCTCATATAATCCAAGCTGCAATAACGAATGAATGTTACATACTTTACAACTTCACAGATAATGGGCCGTGTTTACTGCCCTAGTTATTTTCAAACAGCCAATATCTCTTTACTAACACGATTTCTCGAACCACATGCTTCCGAAGTGTACAATTTGAAGAATCTGTAAATATAATGTACAAAACTACATTTCTCGTAATCGTAGTTTGATGTACACCCTCAACGTTTTATCGTCAGAACACAACTGACGTAAATTAAAGTCGCACTATAAGACTTAAACGACCAGATTTCATCACATCCGTCAAAAGTGAGAATATAGCTTTTCTGTTTACATTGTTTTGCATATTCGGGGTCATGGCAAGGTCAAGTTGTCAGTAATATCTATATTCGTGCTAAAAGTTAGGATAAATAGGTCAACATCGTTATTGTATTATTAATTATATTTATATTGCAGTTTTATGGTTTATACTTAAATGTTAATGCGTTATACTTGTGTACACCATTGTCAGTGGATCGGCAGTGTTGTTATCGTGACGTCAGAAGATATGATTCACTGACTTGTATGAATGAATGTAAACAAACAGTTATATACTGTGTGTATTCTTGTGTTCTGCTATTAGATAACACATGTCTGTTGCATAACATTTCGCTTGATATAACTGGGCTTCATGTATGTATATGTTCGTAGTTTTAGTATAGTATTATGATACTGGTACATGTATTTATAACTACTGATAAATCTTTCTTGCTGAACATCTCAATATCTAAGACCGTACCATTACACGGACACGGATATTTGCCCCCCTCCCGCCCGACCCCAATGAAAAATGGTCATGTGGACATTTGCCCCACAGTAGAAATGGTAGGTAGGACATTTGCCCCCCCCCCCCCCCCCAGTGCTTAATTAATTCTTAATGGACATTTACCCCCCAGTGCTTATTTTTCAAGTGGACATTTGCCCCCCCCCCCCCAAAATCGTTTTATATTTCAGTGGTTTTACACAAAAAGTACCAATTCCAGTGTATTTATAGTACGTCACGTGACAATGTGTATGACTGTGTTTATAACTTTGCTTACATGAAACTTACATTTGATTATTAATTATATATATACAGTGAAACCTCTCCAAATTTAAGCAACACGCTTCTGTGAGTAGCAAAATTGCGTTACTGTTGAGAGGTTGTTGCTCTAGAGAGGTTAGATTTATATTTAAATCTTGAAGTCGGAAAAATCATTCTGTTGTTGCAGGGAGAGTGAGCCTCTCTGTATACATATATAATCACATAATATACCACATATAAAAATAGAATTATATTCTCACTAGACAGGATATATAGCTGTGGTGAACGATAATATATATATTAATCAAAGTACTGAAAGTACTGTCGGACTTGATTTTTACCGTACGAGGCAAAAGAGAGAAATGTGTACCCACATCGTTCGAGCCCATACAAATATTTTAACATTTAAAATTACAGACCGATTTTTCATTCATATTGTAATGCAGATCATATGCATGTACTATGGTAAATGACATACGCTAAGGCTTTACTATAGTCCCTTTGCTAAAATTTTAAGATGAAAAAAGTCTGATATTGGAAAGTTTAATGATTAGCACATTAATTGAAGACAATTTAATTGCATTAAAAACTTTTTATTGTACACAAACTAGTAAACAACACTTCAGTAACAGTAAATACAAACATTGATTCTTCTGGTTTTAACACAACAGAACATCGTCGCATTGAACACATTCAGGGTCACTTAAATAAAAAAGGTCCTGACACAGTAGAGTAAGACCTATATGACCTATAGTTAACCCGATGTTGCATGAAATTTAGACGTGATTATGTAATTCTAAATAATCTGGCGTAAAAGGAACTCTTAAACAGCAATTTTTAAAAGCACGTATCCAGTAATTTACGTTCGTATTTAGCGACTCGAATTATTATTCGTAAACCGCAGTTAAAACATTCAACCTTCGATAAATCAAACTTCCCACACCAGCTACGCTTTGCTACTAGCCACTGCGGGGAGCGAGTCTATAAATAGCGATTCCGTCATCAAACTAACACTAGTTGGTGTGAATATCACGGAAATACGATTAGATATAAATTCGCTTTGTAATATCAAGAAATGTTAGAAAGGCACAAAACACATACATCGATGGTAGATTGTTGCAAATGCATGAATACGTCCGTAGAGATGTTTCTGAACTATCGAACGAAAACCGAAAGTAGAACTACTTTTACGGCAAGAAATTTCATTGGACAGTGAATACGCGGTTTCAATTCTACGCATTTGAATATCTCATGTATCTACCGACAAGCACTTATTTAGATACATGACTCTTTCCATGTAGTTACAATAAAATGATTTGAAATATATTTAGATCTGACACACTTAATTAGGGAAATATTCCAGATACTTCTATATAAACACACCATTTAGTTGCGTACTATTTCCTTTATATGGCATTCTTTTAACCAAGCTGTTATGGAGTCCAGCGACAAAATATAAGTCAACGATTACAAAGGACTTGATTTTTGATAAAAATCAAGTCCAATAATATAAAACGCCTTTGTTCCCAGCTACATGTAGGTTTTCCTATGCTTTATTTTACATTCAGAAATGCGTACGTCTTTTGTATAAATCATTTATTGATATGTTGTTTAACGGCTACGGTCATCTCAGAGCCGATCAAGAGGGAGGGGGAGGGATCGAAAAAACAAGAAAACTGGGGCATTTAATTCTATCCCACGTACTCTTATTTCTAATAGTTTTTCCTGGTCACATTCTTTATCGTGCCCGGTGTAAAGAGTCGATACACACCTTACCCGTTTTCATGTGCTTTCTACAGACACAATAATGTGCTCGATACACTGAAAATGTGTCCCTGAGAAATTCGGACGGCGGGACCGAGATTCGAACCCATGACGTTTCGTTTAGTCACACGGTATAACCGGACGAATGTACATTTCCAAATATTCCATGCGTTACCGGGTAAAAACCGATTGAAACTGCGCAAAATGGCAATTTCATTAATTTTTCTTCAGCCGTGAACGTCATCCATATTTTTCATTATCTGTCGTTCACGTCATCATCACAAAATCTCCACGGCGATAAACGTCATCATTTTTGCGCATACCAGTGTCTCTTTGGAAGGGCCAAACATCGGTTTAAGAGCGTGGACAGAGCTGTAACTTTACAGAATTGTTCATAGATGATATTTCGTTAGTTTTGTGAGGTTAAATTCAAAATTCAAAACTTTCGCAAACTGTTTAATTTCGGGCAATGAATGTGATGATTTCAGCATTATATATTTTCTTCGTGTCGTGTATAAACAGGCGCTATCAGCTTTATTTCGCAAAGATAGCATGCGAGACTGTTTGAACAGTTCATTTCAACCTTCATGGTCATTCACATATCCTTATATCCAAAAGAAAGCTCGAAATCGAAAATTGCTGGTAAGAAATATAATACCACTACTCACCCGTCATCGGTGTTTGCCTCTGTTGGGTAGTCATCACTCTGTTGGACATTCGTCCGGTTATATACCGTGTTAGTAGTCCAGTGCGTTACCTCTAGTCCGTCGATCGTCCCTGTTTATTGTACGTTTGTACATGCGCGTAATAACTCTAAATCAACTGCATGTACCTATCAATCTACAGCAAAGCCTGTGTGTGCAGCTACCTCCAAATAAAGGCCACACTGTGAATAAAGACCATTCTTTAAAAACCGTCAATGATTGTTTAGAACGTTGTGTCCGAATAAAGGACAACTGCTTATAAAGGGCATATTTGTCTTTACCAAGGGTGGCCCTTATTCATAGGTTTGATTATACACGTATATGTTCATTGCAATACATGTATAATCATTATATTGCAATGAACGAATACGTGTATAATCAAACCTTTTTTGTTTAATTCATGATTCAGTCGCAATTATATGCATTCAAAACTTTAACATATAACTCTTATAGAAACAGGAGCAATGAAGGGGCAATGCTGCCGATTCCCAATCCGCCTTTAATCGGCTAATAAAAATGTATTCAATATTCATTTGTTTGCCATGAAAAAAATCGCATTTAATAAACCAAACACATGGTTAATTAGTACATTATATTACCTTTACTAGTACGTTAATTGTTTCAGAGGCTCTATGATCGTTATATGTGTGACTTTGCCAGAGGCAGATCTTTTTATGGATGCTACTGAGTACGTCAGATGTACAAATCGTATGCACTCACTGACACCAAATCCTGGTTTCACTTCACGATGTCAGAATTAATATGTTTTCAAGAATCTTATCAATCAGTCTACACCACAGTGTTAAAGATCAACTTTTAGGAAAGACAAGGCAGTTCATTTAACATGTTTTTATGCTAACAAGCGCGGTTGTAAACATTATGTAAACGAGAATGCCTATTTTGTTCTCAGTGGATATGTTTTGTTAATTAGAGAAAAGGTGTAATGTTGAAACCTTCGAATGTGACATATAAGAACTTGAGCCTATGCAAATCCTTTGTGAACGGATAGATTTGACTCGGCTACATTTGCTAAGTAGATTGAATGTGTTTAATCGCTTTACTGGCAAGACCAGTGTTGATTATCGCATGTGCATGTTCCTTGTTCAAGGTTATGAATACACACCCCTTAACAACAAAATAAATCACAATGCACATGCAACAGAATTATTCACAATTCATTGATTTTACCAGGGACTAATATGCTACATGTAATATAAACTGCTTAACTTTTGTAATCGGTCACCTTGAGTTTTGAATATTTTTGTTGCGGATACATTCTATATGACACTATTTATTGCAATCAAAGAACTGTACAGACTATAAAAAAGTAAAATGTCGTATTATTCTAGAATAAACGAAGCTTACGAAAGAATAAAGTGACATCCCACGCTTTATGTAAAGTATCAAATAAAGTTAGTGGTATTCCTGCCCGCAAAATACCAGGTTGACCGATTGTAAAAGTTGAGCAGTATAGTGTCCCTGATATCAAAGAACATATTAATTAATTGTATATTCATGTATAGGTCTTTGCTGATATTACCCGGTCCTAGCTGTTACAAATATAAACATACTAACTTAAACGCTATCCATTTCAAATCTGCAATATGACCACGATTTATGGTACAATAGAGTAGAAATATAAGTGAACCATAATGAAACCAAGCCAAAATCAATTCACAGCGAACCTCTTACGCAGGGGGAAAATAGATAAAGGGAGGCAACTAGATTATATTTAAGAATATGTTTGTATCAGTTACCTCCCTTAATATAAAATTACGCAGCTACTTGTGTAAACTGGTTCCATTAGATAAAGGGAGGCAACTAGATTATATTTAAGATTATGTTTGTATCAGTTACCTCCCTTTACATAAAATTACACAGCTACTTGTGTAAACTGGTTCCCGTTGACTTGTGTGTACAACCTTTGGTGCACTGCATCTTCTTGTGGCACATCGATTCGCATACTTGAGAAAAACCAGGCCTTGGATTAACCTAGTTTTGGCAAAACTTGTTGGTCATATAGTATTGACAAATGGTGTTATTTGTTTTTGAAAAAATACATTAATTATTGTTTACCAAGAAAGATTGATTATAACACAAACTCACAGTATCCTAATATTTCTAGAGCGTAGCGACATGCACTTTTAATCCTGGGTACGCGTTTTACTTGGTTAAAATATGTAACTATCAAATCTGTGATGAGTGATTTAATTCAACGTATTGAATAAGGCAAAGTTATTGGTATAAGCTACATGTCTATTCTTTCTGGATGCAAAATAAGTTAATCATGAAAATGATGTGATGTACACATTAAATATAGAAGAACACAATACAACAAGGTACATTTAAAAGGTAAGACTTTAGTGAGTGTTTGTGTTTATAAGTGAATACCCTTTAGAGTGGTACAAATGTACCCATGACTGTCATTACCCTTTAAAAAAATTGAAATACCCCCACAAAAAAATTAAGGGGTGAAATACCCCTGTTTAAAGAAAGCTGGGAGTAAAATACCCCTTGCCCAAATACTTATCTGTATCCGTGTCAGTAAATAGTAAAACCTGAGAACAAAGGCCAACTTAAATATATGGTCTTTATTGACAGGTGGCCTTTATTCAGAAATAATTTTGTTCTAAATAATCCATGACTATATTCAATAGAATGGTCTTTTTTCACAGGATGTCCTTTAAACAGAGGTGGTCACCTACTGTAATCTCTCACTGATCCAGTGTTGTGAGTTTGAGCCAAGGTACCGACCATGTCTCTTTATGTGAGAAAGTAGACAGTTGCTTACGGAAGATTGGAGTCTAGTACTGGTTCTTCCCAGGTATGATGGTTTGGTGAACTGTCTACCTCATATGACTCTGACTGTTGTAAAGGTGCATATTAAGAAACTCAAACTTGCAAACAAATACTTCCATATAAATTATTAAGTAAGTTTTGTCAGTATATTTATTTTCAAAATTATCATACAATAAACATAACCAATTGAGTTTTCTTTAATTAATGTACCTAAAACAGCAATAATTGAAAAAAAACAGGTATGTACACATGATCCATATTTTATCCTATATCCACACTGTATGTGTTTGTAATTTTTTATATAGCTAATGAAAATAAATAGGAAAAAGTTCAGCAGTGTTTTGGCCTGAAATAAGTATTGAACAAAATGTAATTAACAATTTTTTTTACACAATTAAGAAACTATTTTCAAGGTGAATCAATCCTTCTTCTCATTGACAATGACAGCAATATACTCAAGCCTGTGAACAAAGCACCTCCCCCCCCCCCGGAAAAACAATATGTGGCCTTTATTCGGAGGTCATTTTGTTCCGAGTAATCAATGACAGTTTTGAAGGAATGGCTTTTATTCACGAGATGGCCTTTATTCAGAGGTAGCCACTAACACAGGTTTGACCATGTATCTATAATTTCACAATTTAACTAGTCTTTAACACAAAATATAAACCACATTATTGTCATTATTTCAAAACCATTGCCTCACATAGTCATTGATGTGACAATTTGCCATCTCCCAAATACTAGTATATCATATGACTTATTCCATGCTCAATGAACTTGAAGGAAAAACAGATCAATTGATAAACTGCATTTCTGTAAATAGCTAACACACTTGATCCAAGATAATTGTCAAGAGGAACAGTCATAAATCATGATCAGCTATTGTCAGCTTCTAAAGTTTGTTCTTTTTTATCAGCAGCTAATTTTTTTTCTTCTTGCTCTCTCTGTATTCTGAAGGCTTGTAGTCTGGTACGAGGGTGAATAGGAAAGTAACCAGCTAGCCCTGAAAAGCATGGAAATAATATACTTAAGAACAGAAACCTTGTCTGAGTTGGGGTTTCAGCAATTTTAACAAAACAAAAACAATAAAGCTACGTCTCTGTAATTTAGCTAACTTTATATCGACTTTCACAGAAACCAGATTAGTAAGTTGTTCCGATGAATGACTCACGTAATAAATAAATTATAATAAAACTTGAGACTAAAATAAATGCATGAGAAATGAGGTCAAGAATTTAAATATAAAAATCACATATAATATTATTTTGTTATTTGTATTAAACTTTTTAATTAACAAAATATATGCATTTACCAAGCAAGATCTCAACTGATGTAGAACATTCAGCTCCTCGGCCAATCCATGATCGTAATCTATCAAAGTTTATAGCGACAAGTCTTTCATTATGGATGTTTGGTAAAGGGTCGTATGACCCTATCTGATCTTTGACAGCACCAGCATTAGACTGTCGATTTCTCATCACAACAAGGTGATAAAATGGTCGATTAGTACATCCCTTATTCGACAACCTAATAATCATTTTTGTACTTCTTTCAACGATCGGCATCTTTGTACCTAGAAAAATACAAAAAAACTCTTTACTATTCAGGATAAAAGAACTTCACATCAAAACTTCTAAGAATTTACATCTATAATACATATTATGAATGAAGCAGACTCATTCTGATCATAAACTCTTACCTTTAATGTATTGGAATTCATAATCAAACCTGCTACTATAAGCGAACCTCGGGGGAAAAAATGTGGCCTTTATTGACAGGTGGCCTTATTCTGAGGTCATTTTGTTGTAAATAAACAATGATGGTTTTTAGAAAAATGGCTTTTATTTACAGGGTGGCCTTGATTCTCCTTGTCCAAGAGTCATAGCTACCTTGTTAAATAGTTTGTACATCTAGAATTTGAGATGAACAGATATTGTATTAATTTTACTTGAACTTAAGACAATTGAAGTTAAGTAGAGGAAAACAAGGTTTTCTATTCAAACTATTAGTAAAATTACCTGAATGTCAAATAGTGTTATCGCGAAAATATATGACAAATCAAGTTTATCCATTGAATAACACACGTATGAGCAATTTAGAAGATAAATTACAAAGAGACGAATTTATATATCAACTTACTGTAGTTTCACACCAATATAATATGTGTAAAAGTTCTTATGCTCTGATGAAAATAAGCCTCAAAATGACTTCTGTAAATATGGTTTCTCGGGTATGACAATAATACGAAATGGAGATTAAAGCGAAATGGGCGAAATCTATAAGGTCCAATCAAAGACCTATACACATACTCATAGTTGGTAGCAATATATTCTGACCAAAGACCTATACATACCTATACATACAGTATGTATAGGTCTTTGGTCCAATTACTAAATTGGTCTTTTTTATTACGTCTTGTTGACCATTAACGAGGAAACTAAGGGTAGAATGAAACATCGGCACAATATTCGATAACTTTCGTCTGTTGAAGGTATATTTTAGGTCATGTTGATAGATAATGCTATATCATCGAACTGTAGGGACACAAGTTTTACGGAAATTTGAACGTTAAATAAGACAACGAACGCGACTCAGATTGAGTCGTTTTCCTGTTAGCTTTTAAAGAACAAATGGCTTTGACGATGAACTGCAATGTAATGCATACATATCATCGCCAAAGACATAGCTTCGACTATATCTATGCGTTCAGGAGAGACCGAGAGAGTAAGCTAAGTATTCTTCAATGGGGATGACAATCTGACCGTGCGTGATGCATGAAAAAGGATAACCTAGCATATATACTGACCAACCAATACACGCGGAGATTTAGAGAGTGGCTCAGAGCCTAGATATTTGACATGCCTAGTAGACCTTTTCCTTGTTCCTCTTAATTATGACCCCATCTCAGGGGTCACTTGATTTAACATAAACTTACATAGGGGAAACTTTAAAAAGTCATAAAAATCTGATTACCTGCTTACAAAATTATTTTACAGAAATGGTCCTTGAGTAGTCCTCGTCTACTATGATAAGTACTAACTGGCGGGGAATTGAAATACATTTGGAACTCTGGTTGCTGTCGCATACAGAAACTATAATCGCTATATTGAGATTTGGAAATTGCTGACCCGATTTCTTAATAAATATCACAGAAGTATCCTCTATCAAATTAATAAGCATTAAACAGGAACACAACATGTACACCTTGTCCAGGTGGGCGATACAGGGCATCATCATAATGGTCGTCTTGTTTGAAAATAGGGGCTATTAGTACAGATTTTCATTTGGATGGCAGTGATCCTTCATCAAGCGATTTTTTGAAAGTAACTTAAAAAATTCGCGAGAGTTGTTTGGAGAGTACGTGTTTTTGAGAATGACTTTCTTTATTTTATCTGGACCGCATCTTGCATGGTTGGGATGGATAGTTCTGGGTTGACTGGGGGGGGGGGGGGGGGGGGGCGTAAAGTTTTATCTTAAATAGGGGAACTAGTGATATCTACGGGATTTTTGGGACCTTCTTTATTAAATTTACTAGAAAACGATTAATACTTTTCTCACATATTTTTCATATACAATGTACATGTGTTAATTTTTATTCACTATTCAAAAACATCTCATGTGTGCCACACTCTCTCATCATCTCTTTTCGTCCGTCTACCATCCTAATTTTTTATTACTATATTTGGTCGGGGTACATAGCTTTATTTGATGTAATAATAGAGGGGTGTCCACGACAAGACTCGTACGTGTTGTCCCTCTATTGGAAGCATCCTTTTGAAATGTACAGATTGAGTTTGTTTTCTATTTGACTGATTTTTTTCGTGGAGATGAATATGAACGTCTTTGTATATTGGCCTCAGATACGTGTCATGCAATATCTGTCGAGGTCAAGAGTCTAATTACTTCCTTGGGCTTATCGATGCGATCACCTTCATCATTAACTAAATGACTTAAATGACTAAGGCATAAATCTAGTTGACTCATTTACATTATGTATCGGACCCGATTCGTGAACCGATAGCTTAGCTTAGATAGTACCGTTAACAATATCAGTCATTCCGTGTTTGGTTCATAATGGACAGTTATTTTGTTCATCTAGTTCCTCGTGTAGTGTCTGTATATAAATATATAAATTGTAAAATTCATTGTCATGATTTTTGGCTTATGATATCATGGGTTTACCAGATGTTATACAGTATTTCTAAAAACAGATATTTAAAAAATCGAAAAAAATATATTTAAATGGTGCTTTACTTTGAAATTGTCTTATTTGGTGCAGACGGTTAAATTTCATATGTAATCAAATGATTCAGATGATTCTATATGTTCGTTTTCATTTTATTTTAACTCAAGTAAGTCATATGATTTCTCATTTTTCATGAATTTATATACATGTACATCAAATTTTATTGTAAAAAGGTAGGAGTGGATGTTGTAAAATCAGAAATTGATCATGATTTATGTTGAAAAACATACTCTAAAAAATCAGGTCACTGTCACTCAGAACTGGATGACCTATAAATGATATGCTTTTCGGTAAATTTCGGGTCGGCTTTCCACATGTTTTGCCATTTGGTGTGATACATTGTTATTTTTATGCATTAATACACAATAGAAATAGTTAAGACTTCATACGAATATATACAATGCACTCAGATATATTCTCGACCCAAAAGTAGTCACCTTATTAGCTTAGGAATCCTGACTCATTTCTAACAATTTCAGGTTAGTGCAAATGCGATAAAAGCTCGGTCAAGAATACATGTATATTAACACTATCACTATTATTGATGGAACAACGTTAAAAAACAAGACATGCAGTTTGATATGTCATAAATTTACACAAAAAGATCAACCTGAGTTAGTGACTACTATTATAATAAACACCATTTGCCTGTAAGCACCACCGTTTTGACAACCTAAAATAAACTTTCGATCTATTTGACTTCTGAACACAAACCATTTCTCGACAAAGACCATGATTGGTCATTCCATTGAATGGTCTTAACCGACAGATGTAATAGTACAAATAGTTGACACAAAAAACACAACATCTTTGACAACATCAATTAGATAAAACTTTCAAGAGTTAAAAACTCCAATTTTCAAATATCAAGAGTAAAATGAGTTAACTGAAATCCCTAATACAAGTTATTGAGAGATTGATTATAAAGCCTACAAAGTCAACAAAATAATCACCTGACATGTCGTAAGTTCAAGTCTCTTCCGGATCAAAATATCACTCGAGAATATCTGATTAATAATTCAAATGGATATTTATAATTATAAATCTGAAATATGTGTGCATGTAACTAATCGTCGAGCAATGCAATGCTGAAAAACTAGCTAAGCTAAAGTCCATTGACTTTTGCAGCCACGGTCAATTCAAAATATGTTCACAGATTCATTCCGCAAACATTGGAAAGTGGTCAGCTTGTTTTCAAGGTACAGTTACGAAATAACGGTTAATACAATGGCTTCCATCCAGGCTATCAAGATTTGAATTCTAGCTGTGCTGGGTCATTCCCTTTCATAGAAACTTGACAAAAGAATTGAGATTCCTCGACATATGGAGAGTTGCTAGGAACATGTAGAAGAGCAAGTCAGTCGATTAACAAAATCATCAACAGTCAAATAGATGTCATCATCTGCAGCGTAAGAATAATGTTTGTTTTGATCAAAGAACTCACTCCTGACATGAAAAGATATACATGTTAATGTACATCCACTTTGAACCATCACAAACACCCACAAATAATGCCTTACTTTGTCTAAAGCTTTCCATTAGAACTTTTGACTCCAGAATGATCTATAATCAGATCTGATTAAAGTCGCAAATTAAACATAAACAAGCTAAATCCTATTGGGCTTTTGTAAATTATTATCTGAACATTGCTTTGACTACGAAATTAATGTTGTCACTAATTACATGTACGTTAGTGTCGATGTGCTACTTAATCACTTATAGCCAACAATAAGTTAATTTTTTTGATATTGTCGTTATTGACCTAAAAATAGTTTCCAGGGAATTCTTTTCTCTTCCTAGTTCTTCTTCGTGCGATGCATTTCTGCATGATGAATCAGCAACAGAAGCTACATGGTAACCAATCTAAAACAAAACATATATACACATGCTTTACTGACACTGCATGAGTTTGAGTAATTTTGTAATAGGTTTTGTAAACAATTTGCAATAATAATATATTGTATTGCCCCTCAGATTTACTCAGTGAATAGCAGCTAATTTTCTTAAAGATAATGAATTATGGGGACCGCTAACTATTGTTTAATGACCTGAAAGATGAAAAACAGGATGCTGACTGCATCTACTGACTTGAAATATGTTATGATTACTGCTTTGATTTAAGAAGTAAGACATTTTTGTAACTACAAATCAAATCTTTATCAAATAAAACTATACTGCGATATATTACGGAAATGACTACAGTTCATGGTTGTCAACTTTTCTTACTTATTTAAAAATCCAGTCAATAGATCGTACGGTAAAAACTGAATTGTGAATCGTTGAAAATGAAAATACGTATAGCATACACACACCCCGTGCTTCTAGTTTCTTCATGCATTTCCTGTGTTCATCAAGCTATTAATGTGCGATGATATGTTGCATTGTTCGTCTAAGACAATTTTTGAACATTATGCAAGACTAACAAGTAGAGGAGGAGACATGTAATAACCCACGTACGTGCGATTTTTCCGAGAAAAAAAATGCTTTCTTTCCTTTAAACTTCAGCATAAAAATCTAGTAAATTCTTGATCCTTCGATTATTCAAGGGAATGGCTTATGACGTTTATTGCCAGTCGAAATGCATGTCATATCCGACTATTAGTACACTTTAATTGCGGTGTCATATCCGACTATTAGTACACTTTAATTGCGGTGTCGTGAAAATCGCTATTTAAGACGATGTATTAGGCAAATTAAGACTAGTGCTTTAAACGTGAAGGAAATTCAACGTATTGTTTTAGAAGCTGCATGAACGATAGATCAACTTTACAAAGCCGTCACTCGCTCGGCGCCTATAAACTTTGATGCGGACCAAATTACTATGGTTTCTACATCCGCAATGTAATTGTTAAACTGGTTCCCGTTCCATGTTGCAGTTCAAGTCTGTATAAGTTCAGTTTCCTTGAGTGTTTTCTGTACTTTCAATATATTTAGCGATACATTGCACACTAAAGTGCTACCATTTCACGCCAAATCACCCCGAACCAAAGTATCCACGCAGCTCACATATGTATATATTATATACATGTACAATGTATTCATTTGATCAAATTTCCATGCAATGTTTGTTTTTTATGCCCCTGTATCAATAGATCGAAGGCATATTGGTTTTGGTCTCTCTGTCTGTCTGTTTTTGTCTGTTTGTACCAAACTTTAACATTGCCTATAAAATCAAAACGCTTGCACCTACATTCATCAAACTTCTTATGTATAGGTTCCTCATAACAAGCTCTACAGGACCTTGCATTTTCAGGTCAATAGGTCAAGGTCACGGGATCATTGTGTAAAAAATGTACATTTCTTTTGGGATACTATTACTTCTTTTTTCATGGGATTTAAATTTGACGAAACTTTCACAGACTTGCTGTTCCCAAGAACTCCCACACATATATTCTGGGTTTGTGATTCGATCATTTTTGACGGAGTTATGGCCCTTTTGTGCAATTGTAACAGCGAAACACTCTTGTTTCCTTCTTTTCTCAAGGGATTTTGATAAAACTTTCATGGCACTATTGTTCTCAAGATACCAAATGCATATTGTCAATATTTCATGATTCGATCATTTTTGGCGGAATTATATTGTTTATTTTGTGCATAATTATGTAATATATACATACATTCTCTTGTGCGAAACTCACGGGATAAGCGTCTGCTGAATAAAAACCCGGTTCTGCGACATTGCCTGTCTCTTGTTGCCCTTTCTTTATATTTGTTTTTAATTGCTGACAGAGTTATTGCTTTGTTAATTATATACCTTTTTACATGTAGTGTTCATATGTATCATTGAACCGGGGCATTGTGTTTCATAAACACATCTTGTTATCTGATAATTTCCTGCATACAATGGATTATTTCCTGTATTACCATTGTTTGTATATAACATCACATGTGCGCAAGTAATTATTCACTATTACCTCAAATGTATTTGTTGAATTATGCAAAGTATCCCCAGGCTAACTGTTAGAACATGATTTATAGTTCCATTTGGATAATCTGTTTTTATATCTGTTTTTTTACTGATTAATTTTTTCTACTCACAGTGGAATTATTTATATAGGTTGAGACGGGGATGCGCACGACCTTAATCTCTGACTAATGTGCTATGTACATTGTATTTAGCAATTTAAAACTACCGACGATCCAGTAATTATTCCCGTTCCATGTTGCAGTGCTTCAAATATACAGACTGTTTCAACGGGAACTAGATGTGGTGAAACGGTGTCATTCCAATGTGTACTCACATTGTTCATTATGGTCACTTATTATTAATAACGGTCAGTTGTGAATAATGGTGATACATAATTAACGTCCACATGTAACTTATGTCACCTGTTAATACCTATCGCCTGTGTCATCTTTGAATTCTGGTTATCTTTTAACAACGCCCCCATGTGATTTACAGTCACCTATTGATAACTCTAGCCTGTGAATAACTACCACATTTTTGCCCTCATACGTTTCGGTATAGTAGACCACATGCACCGAATAAATGTCAACAATTCTTTAAATTCGTCTTTATTTTTTCTCTTAAGTGGTTCATAGATTTGATCGACTCAGGGTCACTCAAATAGAAGGGACCCTGATCGACTGTAAAAGGTAATGATTTTGTTTGTTATAGTGCCATCGCTAATTAGTTGGCACATGAGACATATCTTTTGTTCGCACAGTACCTCCAGAAATCCTTCTCTTTTTGCCGGGCGCCTGGCTGAGATGGGCGTACGGTAACCATTATCTAACTAGTTGTTATCAGTTCTAATCCAGTTTCCACTTGGGTTCCAACCTTCGATCTCCTGCTCCTAAGGCGGACATCATAACCAGTCGGTCACAGTCGCGGTGTTTAGGAAAGTATTTAGGATCCATATGTGTCGAATTTCCGTTTTGGTAAAGATTAACGTACTGGGAAATTTATTCGAAACATTGTCGAATATTCGAACATGAAAAAACGAATTCGAATATTCGAAAAAAATATTCCAAAAAGGCCCTAAATTTCATCAATAATCAAAGCTTAAAGATCCAGGTGTTCGTATGTTTGTATAATACCTGCCAATCAAGCCATTATCTACAATTAACTGTGATATATGGAGCAAAATTGTAATTTTGGGTATTGTTTGCTTAAAATAGATACAATTTCTTAGTGATTGTCTTTTAGCTCATCTGGTTTTTTTTAAATAAAAAATCGAGCTATTGTGATCGCCGCGGCGTCAGCGTTTTCGTTGTTAAAAAAATTAATGCAGATCATAGCTGCAACTATAGGAGGTAGCAACATGAAACTTCATGCTGGGCCCGTGGATATATCTCACTGAAGTGCCCGTGGCGCTCTAGTTTTAGTTCATGGTGTGGTTTGTCAACATTTTAATAAGGGCATATTGCTTAATGATTAATCTGAGAACATGGTTTATGTTTTGTTGTTACTCTGAGTAATAATGACCAACCAGATGTATGGGATTTAGAAGCCATTTTATCACAGATGACGTCCATCTTACGAAGTGCGACTGAAAGTTTGACATAGGTCGGAGATATTAGATAAGGATCGACCTATAGCATTGTATAACCATACTTCTCCGCATTTCATACAGTTCTGATAATGAGCTTTGGCGCTGAATAAATAGTTAATACATGTATGATAAATTGTCTCGTGTGATTTTCGATTACGATGCGCTAACTTTTATCCCGCGAATAATTGAAGCCTTTTTCTATACAATAGACAACTATTAGCGAAAAAAAATAACGTATACAATAAATTTCACTGGTGCTAATTATGCAATACAAAACACTTCATTGTCAATGTCTATACTGTACATAAACATTACGACATGTAATAACTTATTTTTCTAGTGTTTTTGTGCAGCAAATTAAGCATTGTCATCGCATTACGAAACGAAATAATAGGAAAGCGGCCGCCCGTATTTATGTGAGCGTACCACAGCGAGAGCGTTCATTTGACTAGCATAAGACGAATACGGAGTATATAGAAATTTAATAGAAGCGCCCAGAAAAGATCGCACTAATTTAGTGAATTACAAGGTAAGGAAATTGTTTTTTTTATCTTAATAATACTTGTACATTGTATAAATGCATTGGTCTTTTCATTAGGTACTCATTTCTGTAAATGTGTCATTTATTCTTAGAAAAAAATGTTTACAAATCAGCATCAACTTTCTTTATTTACGTAAATTTAAACATGTGATCATATTTTGTGAAACAAACATAATTTCATTTATTCTAATTGAATGTTATTCCCCGGTTATTAACAAATGTTTTCTAAGCGTGTATGATAAATTTTCGAGTCTTCATTTTTTAATTCGCTTTTTTAAAAATAATTTAATAAGTTTTAGTTAAAAAATTCATTATATCATATTTAGTGTATAGATATTATTTTGTTTCAATGCATTATATGCAAATACGTTTTTTGTAAATAAAAATGTGTAGAAATATTCGGAATAAGATGTTTATTATTTGAAATTCAAGTCCATTAAGCCTTGCGGCCCATTAGGGCAACATATTTACAGATACATGTACATTGTATATATATATATATATATACAGAACATATTAATAAAAGAAATGTAACGGAGATGATACATTATAACAGAACGTGAAACTGATAAGATAACAGCTCCAAAATATGACAAAGCATATAAAATACAAAAGGCTTATGAAAACTGTATAAAGCATACAAAAATGAAGTCAAACTCACTTTTTGCGATACCGGTGTAACGTTTTCAAGCTCCCCCCGTTTCAAGTTACCCCCCGGTAATTTTAAAACGTTTTCAGAGTACCCCCGGGAATTTGAAAACGTTTTTAAGTTACCGGGAGGGGTACAATTAAAACGTTTTGAAATTACCCCCTCCATTTTCAAATGCCCTACCCGGTAATCTGAAAACGTTTTCAGGTTACCCCGGGGCGCTTTGAAAACGTTTTCAGATTACCCCTGGGGGCGCTTTGAAAACGTTTTCAGAATACCCCCGGGTAATAATTCGAAAATTCATAATAAGAGAGAGCTTGCACACGATGAATAAGGAGATTACAATTTCAAACACATAAATGCATGCATGTACTTCAGTTATATGAGACTATACACGCGGTCCTTATCATGAAATCATACGACAAAATCAATTGACGTCATATACTGACAAGTCCATTCCTTCATTATGGAACCCTATGAGCGTTATTGCTCAAATACCAATGCAATATTGAATCATTTTGACAAAAAATATATGAAAACAATAATTTGTATTAACTATTGTTGGTTTTCTGAACACCAGTAAGTCATGTCATGCATTTTTTGTTAAATAATTGAATAAAGGCGCGTACTCTCCATAACCCTTATAGGATTCCATAGCTGCATATAATTATAGCGTATATTCAGTTTAGAAATACAGGAATTACATGTCAATAAACCATGTTGACTGTGAATCATATAGTATGAAGTATAACCTGAAATATAAACGTTTTCGCCACGAAGAATCAACATAGGAAGGGGGATTATTAAAACGGGGGAGGGAGTTTGAAAACGTTTTAATGTTACCGGGGCCGGTACATTGAAAACGTTTTTAAGTTACCGGGGAGTAACCTGAAAAAGGGGGAGCTTGAAAACGTTACACCGGTACGTTACTGGAGCGGTACACGCGAATATCATCACCAGGACATATATTTGTCCTCAGTCAGTAGCGCGGTTAAATGTATATCACGTTTATTTAAATGAGGCAAACAGAATAGATAAATGATAAATATATAAAATGGATAAACTAGGGTTGCGGCCCAATCGGAACTTCTTGGCGTTTATCTAAAGAAAGTATTTCTCAGTTACGGAAATGCCCGAGTTGTTACGATTGGTCGCGGTCGTGGTCCAGGGCTAGTGTGCTGGATTTGTAACACTGCGATTCCCTGTTGCGACAGGTCATACCCTTCAAAGAAAGTTTGACAACAATGTCGATCTTACTGAACATGTGGGTAAGCGAGTACTGGTTAGAATACAATACAGGAAAATTGGCTGGGTGAATTGACAGCCGTACATAACTGAAAAATTGTTGAAAAACGGCGTTACGTCCCCCTCCACCTAATTAAGTAAATATACAAATAAACAAAATAAAAAATGAAATAAATCCATGATGACTACAGATATATTTCAAAAGTTTATGTTGTGTCATTGATTTAATATGTTCAGGATACATTGTACTTAAATACAGCTTATTTATCAGCATGCATGAGCATACACACATTAGTTTCAGACTCTGGAGCACGTACACTTCCAATGACTAATTAAGCCTTTTTTAATTGAACATTGTATCGCGGTTCGTATACGTTCCGGCCTGTCCGTTCCGCGAAACGCAAATAATGTTATGTCATTCACTGGCGATCCTAGCGATACCCAGCCGTAATTAGATTGTTATATTTACGCAATAAATGTTTCGTGTTTGTTTTGACGGATATTTATTCACTGGTGTAATTGATTTGCAGACTTGACAAAACGTTTCCTGATATTTTCTGTTGCTAAACGCATAATAGTTGCTTTCCGTTTTAAAATAATCTAAAGAATTATTACTAGTATTTGCATACCGCACAACCTTGCTATTAAGATGGCCTTTGGGGATAAATAGGACATGGTTTTATTATTGAGGATATCTAATTTTCAAGCGTGCACACGACATTAGGGGAACCACAGAAAATATAGGGATCTTGATGATAGTCTTGAGTACAGGTGAACCCCATTTAGAACACACTTATTATTAAGTCCTCCCCTTTATAACGCCCCGGTTTTGATACCAACACAGCATTGATATCTTCCTTAATGGTTTGAAGATGTTTTTTATACCGAAGTTTTACTGTATGCCAAAGAGGGATTAATGCGCTATCGGGAATTGGTACCCGTGTCATATTACATGTATACTTGTTCAAGCGTTTATATGCGATTTTAACCTTTGTATATAATTTCACCATTAAACTGGGTGTCGATCATTCTAGCATTCATAAACGTTTTATTTTTATGTGCGTCAATGTAAATTTAAATCTGGATAAAGCAAACGTTAATGCGTTTCTTAGAATTCGCTCTTTGTCTTCTCTTCATTTCATCAGACGCTGAACTTGTTACAACATTCCAAAGATTGTCATAACCATGTAAACCAATTTGTGCAGAAATAGAAATGTTAGTATGCTTGACGGTCCATTATTTCCTTTTCGTAATCAATTCTAGGTTTTACGATGATCTGTAAGGAATGTTTTCTTAACTTGAAATTTATTTTGCACATCAGTAACTACACATGTTTTATGTTACTTACTTTGTTGTATATCCATCGGTATAATGAAGAATTTGTCAATAGATGCCTAAAGCGTACATTGACGCAGAAATAGACTCATCTAGAGAGTCCGTCAATAGGAAACGGAAACACCTATTTGACATGTTTCCATCCAAGTTTTCCGACGACAACTGATGTAAGTTGGTCATATTGAAAATTAAAACCCAAAAGCGCAGCCTAACTTTTTACTGTGATGTGTCGCTTCCCTGCGTCTGCTGGTTAAGAACCAGCTCCTATCACAATATTACCATAAATTGAATTCCTAATTCTGACAAGCTAATGGCCACAACTTCATCTTTTGTGAACAATTACATGAAAGACAATTTCACTTTTCGGTATAATTTTCGCAAGTCTGGTCTACAATTGTCAAATGGTTCAACGACTTCGTCTGCCAACATGTATGGCGAGCGTATGTATAAAACGAACGAGCATATTATATAGCCTCACGATATCTTAATCACTCGAAGAGAGAAAAAAGCGAGTTGCGGAAATCGGTTTTGTGAAAACACGAGAATTAGTTTTCGTCATTAGAAAATATGTGAAAGTCACTTCTTCACTTCTGAGTACAACACATCATGAAAAGATATGTTGTATTATCACTTTTTGGGAAAATGGCACATCGTGAGAATAACACATAAAGAAGATAAAAAATCGTTAATAAAATGAATAGTTCAATTTTTAAGTCAGCAATGTTATTGTGTATGATAGCAGTTAGGATAACTGCCTGCCACAATATAACTGAAGTAATGTTGAAAATGGCATTAAACCCGATGAAATAATAAAAAATAATAACTGAATGTTATAATTCGGTCAATTTATCGTGCAACTATAGATGGTATAATATAGTACTAGTACATGTAATTAAATACAAAAATGAATTAGGTTATGATAACATTGAAGGTATCGCGTGCGCACGTAATAGTTCATGATCGCGTGCGCATATTGTAGGTATAGAGTGCGCACGTAATAGTTTATGCTCGCGTGCGGATATTGTAGGTATAGAGTGCGCACGTAATAGTTTATGATCGCGTGCGGATATTGTAGATATAGAGTGCGCACGTAATAGTTTATGATCGCGTGCGCATCTAGTAGGTATAGCTTGGCTGCGTTATAAATAAGATAGAACCTATGTCCCCTTTATGCCACCGTAATTAACAGACTAATTCAACTGAATTAAACTCACTATAGTACTCATAAAAGTAATAATAAAATCGAGAAAATAATTGCAAAACATTTAGAAATGGCCCTTGATGTAAGACATAAAATTGATGTATTGAAATACCCACTAATGGCGGTGTACATGGCGTCTTGTCCAGCACTATACCATTGATAAGAGTATTAATAATTTCTACTGACCACTTCTAGGCTGCGCATACCTTACTCAACTTTTCAAAATGGTCAAAATGGTCTATTTCGAATATTTTGTGTGCAGGAGTATCACTTACTTTATTTGATACTGTACAGCTGGAGCATGGGATGTTACTTTATTCTATCATAAGCTTCACTTATTCTAAAATTTTATGAAATTTTACATTAGTTTTGTACAGGTGTTTAGTTGGCTTAAGTACATGTATATCATTGGTGTCATATATAATGTACATTGTATCTATAAAATATGCAAAATTCTAGATGACAGATTATAAAGGTTGAGCAGTGTTTAGCTGCCATTCCTGTGATCTTTTCGGCTTTAGGCTTTCGTCCAAGGCCATTGTACCGAACGTGCATTATATGTGTCAATAATGCATACAATTCGTACTGTTTGTAAGGAATGTTCATATACGTAGATTGTTCGCTTAGCTGTTTGCTCATGTGATACTAAAAGTGTTTTATTTTCTTACGTCGTAAATCTTCATTAAGATAGTTATTCTAGGTAATAAAAGAATACACGTACACTTAAGGCCAGAGCTATAACCCATCACTTACTACATGTAATATAATTTGAGTACTAGTATTCAACGACGGATTGCGTTGATATTTGGAATAAGAATACAAATGTAATTCAATGCATCATACCTACCTGGTAATGTTCCTAGGACCCGGAAGAAAAATAGGGCAGGTCTGATAACCAGAATTAAAAGGAAAATACGCCTTAACATCAAGAATCTTGGTCCTTTGGGACAGTTAAGAAGATAATACAATCGAAAGTGTTGTTACGATTTGTCTGTTATACAGTACATGTATAACATAAAACCTCATAAGAGTAAAGAGGACTTATTACTTATGCATCTGTCAATATTTTGACCTGGTGTCATTACGTTTATCAAATTCCCGCATATCGGAAATGGTCTTCAGTGAGTCTTCTGTCTACAGCATCGTATATACCCGCAGCCCCGGTCCAGCAAAATATTGACAGGTGCATTATTACCTGTCAGTCTAAGATATAATTGCAATGTAATTATAACAAACAATGTTTTATTTTACTTAGATGAACGGTACAGGTATGAACAACTCCTTCATCAATGGCAGTTTTCAAGTCCAGAACATCTCTATGGACACCTTCTTGATTGACGACCTCATAGTGTCAAGCAATACAACTTCTATCCCACCCGCTGACGAACCGAATGAAAAGCTTCAATTCTTGCAGAAAATCATGTTTACCATACAGTACGTCATACTACCATTATTTCTTATCACAGGATGTTTTGGAAATACGTTCACCATCATCACAATGGCATCCAGACAATTTCGTCACCTCACCTCCCGTTACATTCTCATATTTCTTGCCGTATCCGACACCGTATTACTTCTTACACAACCATTTAACAAACTATGGGTCGTTCAACTCATTGGTACCGACCTGAGAGCATTGTCAGATATTAGCTGTAAAGTATTCTTTGTCATCTTTCGTTCCGCCAAAATGACGTCATCATGGCTTGTGGTGATGCTCTGCTTCGAACGTTTCATCGCGGTAGTATTTCCACTAAAGGCTAAACTCATTTTGAGGAAGCGTTTCATCATGCCGGCAGTTGCTTTCAATTACATCTTTATGTTTATATACAACGGCGTTTGGGCTTTTTCGTCGGGAATTGTCAATGGCGTTTGTAAACCAGATCTACCAAGCCTTCGGCACTACGTGTTTGTGATTGTAGGTTGCTCTATTTATTCCTTCGTTCCGACTCTCCTATTGCTTATCTTCACACCTTTGATCATAACTCGACTGATAAAACAGATTAAGTTTCGCGAAAAGCTGTCAAGATCAGCCAGTCTTGTAAAGTCAAAGAAAACACCAGGCCAATCTGGAGCATCTGCAAATAATCCTCATTCCAAACAAGATGATGGTATGTTGAAGGCAAGCGTGATGGTTCTAGGCGTCATGATTGCTTATATTGTCCTCATCGTGCCAATTACCACTGTTCATGTTTACTCATTTACAGTCGGTGTTAGTGCCTTTGATGTCAATAGCTATGGGTTTTTCATTTATCGAGAAGTTGCCCAGATGTTGGAGCAGATAAATTACGCCGTAAATTTCTTCTTCTACATCCTTTGTTCGCGAGCCTTTCGTGGACGAGTTAAGGAAGTGTTATGTCTTGGAAAATATTTCAGTAGTGGAAATTCGCTAGTACAACGAAATTCCACTAAAACTAGCACCATCAGCAAGACGGTATCATCATCGTCGTAAGTCACTGAAGTATGTATAGAACAATCATTTACAAGTGCTCTCCAATTATTATTTTGCCTTGTTGACTGATTACCGAGGCTGTCATGGAGCTGTAAACAAACCACGCATATGTTGTTTTGTGAAAGTATGATGTATCCTGAATAACCTGTCCATTATCATTATCTTTCTTTAAGAGGATGTTTGCCTAAATTTGAAGGGTCGAGATTTTTTTGCCGCTATCGTTTGTTGAGAGAGGGTGAACAAGAAATAAATGGATGTTTTTGCGGTTTTAGGATTAGCCAAAAATATTACTTACCATTGTATTTAAAAAATCTTTTTTTGACCTCGTTTTGATGAGAATAATTGACTTCAATTTATATCCCTCCGTTAACCATTGAAAACTACTACTATTTTCTGAAAGTAATTCTGCGCAGCAAGAACACCGCATATCAGGAATGGTAGTCTGCAATATGCACAACAACAATATGATGGCGACATATACCCGACATAACAAACAGCGCACAAAAGATGAAATATACAATATCTTCGGTGTGTTACATTGCGATTTTCCATTGTAATGGCAAACAATGTTCACACCATGAAACTGAACAAAGGCTTGTTGCATTCTACACATTATTTCCAATTATAATGCATTATACTCCTCAAAGCGGCAGAATTGTTTGTTTGTTTGTTTGTTTCATTGTTGGACGCATGTAAACATGTACTCTTATTCATCGAAGCAACCATTCTTACCTATGAAATAATTACCCTTTTTGCTGAAAATAATCACCTTAAACAGATTTTCCCAATCACGAAGAATATCGACGCTCTGTGCTATCAACAGAAATAGATGCGCCACCTGTAGATTGTAACACATCAAAATCATACAAACCGGAAGTGAATTTCTGGAATGAAATGTCTTGAGGCACCATTCCAAAATCCACCAGTAAAATGAGCGAAATGATTTCTGAAACATTAATCGTCGAAGTTTCGAAAAAGCCTGGATCCCAATTATTTCAACCATTGTTTACCAAGTTGTTTTATGTTAGTCATTTAATTTTACAATACGTGGAAATCACAATCACCATCGTTTGTTCTATTCCATTATTGTTGACTGTGCTTTAATCATTGATTCTTTATTATTCTCATTGAGTCGTATAATGTTGTTATTGGCTACAATTAGCCTGGTGATTATTATATACTGTTTGTTTCATTTCCGTTGTGTTTGCTATCATCAAATAAAGATGGTCTCTGTCGTGACGGTACACATTTGTTATGCATCTAGTGAAATATGCAATTCATAACTACATGTACACATATAGTTATATTTTTAATGAAATCAAAACATTTCATCACATAAACGTTGAACAAAATATTGGATTTGCGTCTAAAACTCGTATACAGTAGAATACGGTTGAAGTGGATTTTTAGTGACCGGAACAATTTATTTATATTTTTCAACATCCATATTAAACGACGGAATAAAGAAAGATGAAATATATTTCGCTATATCGTAGCTCACTACAAACATGTATTACTGCATGACTAAATTGTGGTTAAGTTGTAACAAAGAATATTTCCCTTCTAAATGTACTGAGAATAACTCCATCTATCTCAGTGAAAACATACTAGTAATTCAAATATGATCACATTTGTAACACCGGTTACAATTTTATCTGCTACGAACGTGGTCTAACACAGGCTGATTAGAAAATCCCCAAAATCGTCAAAACTGGCTAAAACGTTTGTTTCAAAATACAAGATGAAATATATACATTACTAATATCATGCAAAGTTCAACATACTTGTACCTTAACCAATGACGATAAGAACCCAGCAATTAGGATCGAACAACAATGCAAATTATGAGATACATGTACATGAAACGGAAGATAAAGCCCGTATAAAAACAATAGTTATAGAAATACACACTCAGGTACACAAACATCAGTTTATAATTCAAATGATATACTACGCATTCGTTGTACAGAGGACATTTCTAGTCAGTATCAGGTCCGTCCAAAAGTACAGTTTTATTCAACATGCATACGCACATTTGAACAATTTTCGTGTATTTCAAACATCAATAACGGAGCTTAGACTCCACTTTTACCGCACACCAATTTTCCCAAACATGTGCCAGAGCATTAATCGTTTTGATAACAGGTTCTAAACGGTCTTTTGCCGACATTGTTACTGTTGCCTGTTCTTTATCGACATAAAATTATAAATTATCAACAGGTGTGGCACTGTCATTAATGTCAATAGGAATTTCACCAGGTAAGTGGCCGTTTGTTAAAGGCACTATCCGACCAAACCTCTGACGTCCTTTTTGATTTCGCGTTATCAAGGAGTCTGTACTGACATTTTGTTCTGACGCGGCAACTAAATTAGGTCTAGAAGAACAAACAGACTTTATCGAAGGAGTTCTGTGTCTTGAATGCGTCGGCGACATGAGTATATGACTGAAATAGGTCTGATCGTGCTCTATACCATGTTCACAATAATCTGCACCCAGTAACTCTTGCTGCTCATCGAGTCTTAAACCAATTGTCAGCTTAATGGCCTGTAATGAGATGAAATAATGTTGTTATTTAATTTACAATATCTAAGGTGTTCAAAATGTTTTGTTTTTTGTGTACGATGGTAGGTACATCTTTGTCTCACTTGTTTTGGCTTTCCACACGCTTTTGATGAGAATAAGAACTACCTACCTACTTTTAACGAGCATGTAACTAACAAATAAAACCTTTTGACGCTTAAGTGAAATCAAGTACAAATTTATCTTACCATATGGCTAAAGATTAATCTGCAGACATTGACCTCTTTGCAAACAGAATCGGCCATACGGATATAGAAAAGAAAACCCATTAAGATCTTTGTTTATCATGGGCCGAAGTCAAAACATACAAAATGAGGTTTTTAAGTGATTTTCAAACAAAAAAAATGACAATCATGATAATAAACATCACCAGCAGCAAAACAGCGCTGACGACACCACTCCAAGCCGCAATGGATAAACATGCCAGCAATTGAACACCAAGAAGATAAGCTCCGCCGCCGTGGAATAAACCATTACGACCTTGTGTCGAATCTTCCAATGGATCGTTCGCTGCAAATAGTCCAACAGCAAGCATTCCCTACAAACGAAAACAATACGTTAGAAGTCTTACATTATTGTTTATTCTGTGTTTCGATGTACAATCAAACTTAATAACAAAGACAAACTATGCGTGACAAAGACAAACTATGGCCTTTATTGACAGGTAGCGTTTATTCTGAGGCCATTTTGATGGTATTTAAAAGAATGGTCTTAATCTACAGGAAGGCCGTTATTTTGAGGTGGCCGCTGACACAGGTTTGACTGCATTATGATTAAACTGCATAGAAAAAGTGATTCTACGGTTATTTGACCAACATGAAGAGAAGGTAGGTTTTTACGGCTTTTGTGAGAGTATGAGGTGATATTCATCCCAAATAGTTTGAAACTCTAGAGTCGGTGCCTAAAATTAAGATCGTAAACTTGATCATTCTTATTTCTATTGCCAGGTAATAACATGTTTTGGTTTTTACTTGTCTTAAAATTAATACAAGTGAGATTTTATAACATGTATATTATAATAAATAAACTCGATCGTTTGTCATATTTCCCTAAACAGTATGATAAACAAAGTATGTGAAAGGGAGATCACTGTTTATAAAATTGTAGTTTTTACCTAAATGTATTACGCATGTATTACGCCTCAGTTAAAGAGGTCATTGGTTTGTTGATTTGGATTTAAACCCTTTTCCCACAATCTTTCAGTTATCTTAACCAGTTTTCCTGGACTATATACTAGCCCTTCCACTGGAACCGGACGCTTCTCCACATGAGAAAGTAAACCGACATTATTGTCTTTTATAATTAACTTTTCTTGGCAGGCTATGACCTGTTGCGAAGGGGATTTGTACCCTGATCGCCAGGTTACAAATCCAGCGCACCGATCACTGGACCTTCTAAGAAGAAGTCATTGAAATAAAATTATAAATAGGACTTGCGATGAACGGTGGACTTACCCATAAGCCGCATACACCATGAACAGATACTGCGCTTACAGGATCATCGACTCTTATTTTATCCAAAAGCTTGGATGCTCCTATCGCCATTACGCCTCCTATAATTCCGATAAATAGTGCTTCCCATGGCCGGATTACAGCACAACCAGCTGCAACAAAAAAAAACGAAAACGTTTTAAACAAAATTGAAATACATGTACAGTCAACCTTGTGTTTGCGGCCAATCCCTAATAAATGTTTCTCATTTGTAAAAGCCGTTCTATTAAAAACATCATTGATTATTAGGAACAAAATGACCTATGTGCAAGTGCTTTTAATTATGATTTCGATGAACAATTTGATTATCTGCTTTAACATTTAACTAAATACAATGTATACCTACAAAGGAGTTTCTAAAAATGACAGGAAAAAAACGAATATTTCTTCCAAGTTTACTGGGTAAGTAGAGACACATAACGTGGTGTGTCTGGTAAACGAGTAAACACAATAGTGATGAATGCAGCGATTATTTCCCTTAGAGGTACGAACGTTTTTATTGGAGACCACTGATCAATATTTCTATGCGATTGTGTGAGAGTAAATGTAGCATTCCGCTACTACGTTCAGAAGGTCCTCGTTCGAATCTAATCTATCTAATCTAATGGTAAGATATTTTAACATGTTTTAATGTGTGGATATGATGATATGATCTCTTCCTTGTACTGACCAGTCCAATAACGCTGTGAGTTCTAACTTAATTATCCAATCCGGGACAAAATTTCATATGTCAGGAAGCTGTCCCGGAAGGTCAGTTACATTGTCATGTCTAGTCTGGAGTTACCTGCCCCTAACACTACGTTATATCGTAGTTATATAAGGCAGGGAACCAGACCATGTCATGTCGTGTTATTAACCATCATTTAGCTCTTACCATAAAGCACTATTCCGAGTTACTTCCCTTACTTACTAAATCTCCATTTGCTTAATGTCGAAGCATCTTCAGGTCTTAACGTAAGTAACTTCATTTAATGCCTGTTCTAAGCATTATTTTATGTATTATATATCAGTCACATAATGTAGCAATTTTCAGTTAATGTAAAATATGATTTATGCAGTTTAAGTTAACACTAAATATCTGTGATCGCTTCTTTACATTATAGGACAATTTTCGGATAGAAAATAGATCAATTAAACGATTTGATTTAGGAACCAATGGTTTCGTTATTATAACTAGTAATGATGAGATATTGACCAATTATCTTTCGTCATTTTTAACCGATCGCTTGCAATTATTAAGTAACCAATCAAAATGAGTGTCTATTAGAGTTAAAACGAGGCAACAATAATATTCTGGAGAGAAGTGACGTAATTGGCATTAGACAAGTGGAAGGAAGTATCTTTGACATTATGATATCAAACTCGCATTTAGAACTATTAATTTTCATTTCTTTTACACAATCAAATACATTTTTGTACCTGTGATTCCGACCAATGATCCAAGAATACTGTTCACTAGAAAGGAGACATCGTAAGTACCGCGATAATATATCAATCTGTAAAAAATACACAATTATGTAATATGTAAACACATTTATCGTAAAATTTCGTCACATATGAAGTCACAAATGTTAGGATCTTAAAAACGTGCGTCCAAGTTTCTAGTGCATTTTGAGGAATTCTTTTGTACATTATTCAGTGTTTTCTTCTAGAGAAGCTGAATTTTCTCCCTTTACGGTAAACGTAATGTGCAAAGCACCAACGATTGAGCAAAGAAGAATGATCTGGCCTGAAATGCTTGAAATGAGATACATGTACATCCTTTTCAAAAATGTATGCATTAGTAAATGAATGCTGATGAAGTTGGTGATGTCGTTGTCCATTCTTTGTATCGCACTTCAATGACAGAGAAAAAAGGACAAAAAATCCTTGATGCGTCAATACTTTGATCTTCGCTCAGAAATTACTTAAAATAATTACTTAATATAATAATTTATATACAATCAGTTATGTAAAGCAAAAATCCGACTTTGATAAGAAATCAATTAGGTTATTGAACATGATAAGAACCAAGAAATCACAAGATTGTTTAGTTTGACAACTAAGCATTTTGATATGTTCGTCACTTCTATAGAGTTTAAGTACATAAATTCACATAAAAGAAACTCATTTTTGATATTAATTAGTAGCTATGATATTCATTTATTGATTATGACTGTATTTGTTATAGAAAGACATGTCAAAGATGAAATATTTGTATCATTCATATCTACAGCATATTGTTTAAAAACACACGTACATTTTAATGAAAATGACATGGGTCCAAGGTTATAAAACTTATAATCGGTCTCCGAGCTCAAATCGCACATCTTGTTTTTTAAGTTTTTAAGATAAGTATGAACAGCGAATAAAGATATTATTTATATATTATAAGTCTGACAGCATAATTGATTTGAATATATAGTTTTACATTCATCAGCTGTATTTTGCAACCACAATACTTTGAGAATGAAACTGAGGTTTGAGCTTGGAGACTGTTCTCAAGTTTTATAATCTAGGGGCCTGGAACTTTAAAATGATCAGAGCATACAAAATAGCTACCAAAATAAGAATATTAAGAAATGTTTTTCCCCTATGTACCGAAAGAAACCAAATTAGTTCATTAGGTTTAGTACGTTGAACGAGTGGACGACATGATTTAACGCACTGGAGCAAATCCCGATCCCTTCATTGACATCGGGAAATTCAATTAAGTATCATTATTCTTAGCTATTGTTCCGTGTAATAGAAACATGAATGTATTTTCTTAATCAGTTAAGGTGATTAACAGATGAATTGAAGTCAAGCTTACGTGTACTTCAAATTATGTTAGGGCTTTGATTAAGGCAAAGACAAATGAAACATGTCATCTAGAAAGATAAAGAGTAATCGTTCATGGCAAGATCAATACAAATGAAGCCATTTTTTATTTTAAAAATATACTTAGAAATCATTAATGTCATGGTAGGTTGTTTCAAAATACGAATGTAATCACATCGATCTTCAGCTTGATGTACATGTACATTGATTTAAAAATCTCAGTAAATACTTATTATATTATTTTTAACAAGTTTTTCTTCAGTGGTTGGTGGTATTTCAGGAAGTTCAAATACTGTTTTAATTAAGATCCAAGTGTCCCTGACATGAATGGACATCAAACATCGTTCGGTACATGCGTATGTAAAGTGTAGAGAATAATTTACAACGTGTAATTAGGGCCTACCCTGGTAGAAATTGTTCTTCACGCTAGGTTTACCAGAATAAGATGTGACTACATTAATAACTGAATATGTATTTATGAGGTAATGAAATATTGTTACATTAAAAACAAACCATGTACTTACGAGGTAATGAAATGTGGTTACATTAAAACAAACCATGTACTTACGAGGTAATGAAATATGGTTACATTAAAACAAACCATGTACTTACGAGATAATGAAATGTTGTTACATTAAAACAAACCATGTACTTACGAGGTAATGAAATGTGGTTACATTAAAAACAAACCATGTACTTACGTGGTAATGAAATGGGGTTACATTAAAACAAACCATGTACTTACGTGGTAATGAAATGGGGTTACATTAAAACAAACCATGTACTTACGTGGTAATGAAATGGGGTTACATTAAAACAAACCATGTACTTACGAGGTAATAAAATGTGGTTACATTAAAACAAACCATGTATTTACGAGGTAATGAAATGTTGTTACATTAAAACAAACCATGTACTTACGTGGTAATGAAATATTGTTACATTAAAACAAACCATGTACTTACGAGGTAATGAAATATTGTTACATTAAAACAAACCATGTATTTACGAGGTAATGAAATGTTGTTACATTAAAACAAACCATGTATTTACGAGGTAATGAAATATTGTTACATTAAAACAAACCATGAACTTACGTGGTAATGAAATGTTGTTACATTAAAACAAACCATGTACTTACGAGGTAATGAAATGTTGTTACATTAAAACGAACCATGTACTTACGTGGTAATGAAATGAAGTTACATTAAACAAACCATGTACTTACGTGGTAATGAAATGAAGTTACATTAAAACAAACCATGTACTTACGTGGTAATGAAATGAAGTTACATTAAAACAAACCATGTACTTACGAGATAATGAAATGAAGTTACATTCAAACAAACCATGTACTTACGAGGTAACAATTCCAGCTAATCCACCACCCATCGACCCATTTAATGTTGTTATTGCTGCCCTGAAACAATACACATATGTCATGAATCAGTCAGTATTTGATGAAAGCAAAATAAATGTAAATCACCTAGCTATCAGAACATATGTACTAGATCAAATTTAGTTTAAAGAAACAAAAGTTTAAGAGTTATATATATTCATTGTACATGTATGTATATTGGCATTGGGTCGCTTTAAAGACATACATATAAAGCTAACGAATCGGAACACATATGTAGCTTAGATGTTACCCGACTACTCTGATGTTCCTGGCGACCTAGACGTTTTACATTGTACTACGAAGAAATCGTTTACATGACTGTTTTTCCCCAGCCGCATCAGAGATTTAACCGACGTCAACCTTATCAACATTACCATTAATCAAATGTGTTTCATTTTCTATACTTACTTCGCAGCTAGCTTCCATTTTCCTCCAGAAATACCAAAGGTACTCCCACAGTTGAATGCCAGCCATCCCCACCTGTAAAAGGAATAAAAATAAAACCACTGGTGCATAAAACACATCATGTGTACCACTGATATATTTGTAACCGGATTCGATTTCCGGTCGCGACAGCTCATACCCTTCCATGAAAATTTGACAACATTGTCGATTTTCATCCATGTTTGGAGAAGTTGGCGGTTCCGTTTGGAAGGGTGAGTTAGTACTGGTTAGAATACGGTCCAAAAAACCTCTTACTGTTACAATATGTGAATCGACCGATAAACCCAGGTGAATAAATGAGGTACTTTTACATTAATCGCTGTCCCTTTGTGTGTTGGTTTACAAATATTTCTAGGTTATGAAACTATAGATGTGCCACTATTTCTACGCACACACATGATTGGTATCCCTGCAATTTGATCGACCGATTCGAACATACTAGCGGCAAATTGTAAATACTATTAAAGCAGCGATATCATGACTACATTAAGTGAGTATTAGCTTATTTGTTTTCTTATCAAGTAGTTGAATCCTAGTACTGTACATTTCTGACTTATCTGCTAAATGCTACACAAAATATAAAATATTAAAAATGTGTATTGACCAATTATCATTATTTGTTCTTATTATTACCCCGTATACTGTGAATTATTTTACGACACATTTTTAAATTAAAAAAGGAAAACACTAATTTCTTTAACTTCAGGGTTAAACTTTAGGTTAGGTTAAGATGCTAAAAGCCTAACGTTGATCAGAAACAATATGGCTACCCTTGTTGTATCAAACACTGGACAATCTCAATTATTCAAACGAGTAAACAAACACACTGAGGACCTTATAAACAATATCTGACAATTGGGTTACACTAAATAGAAATAATGTCTGGTCAAATCTACCCAAAGTTGTGTTGTATACAACCACTTTATCAAACTTAAACACAAAACTAAACCTAACATGAAAAAGTAATCTAGTGGTTAATAAAATGAACCAGTATTTACACACATTTGGGTGCTGGTATATTATAAGTTTAATCATTCTTAGCCGATAGAGTATGTATTGACAGATATACCATTACCAGTAAATCAAAATAAAAATAGCTTTTAAATCTATTTAATACGTACCATAACATAAACATTCCAATAAGCGTGTTTCCAGGATTTCCCATTGGCAATGGATTTTCTGTGGGCTTTTGTCCTGGAACGAAGCGACCAATTCTAGGTTTAAGCATTGTCGATGCCACTAAAGCCGACACGCCTCCAACCAGGTGTACAGCCCCACTTCCAGCGATGTCAACAACGCCAAGTTTGCGCAAAAACCCGTCAGTTGCCCACTCCCAATGTGCCGGGATACAATAGACGATAGTATTGCAAAACGAAAACACCATATAACTTAAAAGTTTGGTCCGCTCTGCCATTGCGCCAGAAACAATTGTCGTAGCTGTTGTTGCGAATGAAAGTTGAAAAACGAATGTGGAAAACAGTATTCCCATTTCGTCCGTTGATGAGTCAACGAAAAAATACCCATTGCCACAAAATGGGTTTGAACCCGGCTTATTGCCGAAGCTTAGACCAAAGCCAAACGCCCAGTATGTAATACCTCCAAACACAACATCAACGGCGTTTTTGAACATTATATTTACTTCATTCTTTCTTGAAACACATCCAGCTTCAAGCAAACCAAATCCTGAAAAGTAATTCCATTGTCAATAAAGTTTTGTTTGAAATACCAGACATAATAACACGGACCTCACCAATCGTAACTACTCGGGCATTTCCGTAACTGAGAAATACGCCTCGTATATAAGTGTAGGGTTACAAATTTCGCTTAATATATGCGGTTTCCGGTCACTACTTTTTCAATACTATGTTTACTCGTTTTCAAGAACCATTCTCAGAATTGAGGACTTTCAAACGTGTTTATCGTTAGCGATAGATAAAATGGGCACCAAGTTCCCATTGCAAGAGAAACGGGTTGTTTCCATCGTTGGATTCCAAGGGTCCTAAATGATGGAACGTAGCCCGTGAACAACAACAAAATGGCGGTCTGCCTACTAGTATTATGTCCGAGGCACATTTCTATAGATAAACGTCGAGGAGTTCCGATTGGGACTTCGTGATCTATCTAATCTGAAGTCTATTTCCCACGTTTCCGTACAGTTTTCAGGCAGTATGTGGGACCCTTATTTATTTTTTATTTCTTCATGTATTCATTGTATTTGTTATGTTATTTTTGCATATGGTGGAATGATAATGTTTGCGGTACATTGTGTTAATTCCATTCAATCTAGATGACACATTTGATGGGAAATCATAATATATATGTAGAATTGCTTACTAGTACATGTATTTCAAACTAAAAAATGATAAATCTAAACAAATCAAATAAAAAAATGGTCACTAGCACATCGTCATGACGTTATAGCCTTGCAGCATTTTACACCTTACATTCAACTTTTGAACCAATTCATTGGAACATCAGCGGCATTGTGGTTTATTAAATTATTTCATCAAACCCACAGTCGTGACCAACAACTTAAAGACTGTTTTGTCATCTCGAGAGATACATGTATACTAATTAAGCTTATTTTAAGTTACAGTACAGGTAGAACTGTAGCACAGTATTTTTTCAATGATATTGCAAAGAAAGAAGGATAAGCATCTGACAACAGTTTTACGAGATGTGACTAAAGATAAGCATTGTGTAAATATTGTTTTAGAACAAATAAAATATATTTCTTATGTTTTACTATCATTTCATCTATTGATCTATATTACCAAATTCAAAAAACTAATGGGCCGTTAACATTTATTTGAAGGGTCTGGTGCAACAAATGACTTTACTGGTCGTCTTCAAAAAGAACAACACACCACAAGCACATTTTCCTGTAACATTGTATATTTATCATGGTTTAAAAAGGTTGAGGCAGACTCAATGTAAACATTTTAAATACATGACTCCAATAATGTGTTGTCTTGGAATGACAATCATCTCCTAAGGTAATTTTGAATTATCAAGTTACCTATTCCTACAAATTTCAAGATGATGTTTGAAAAACAATGTCAACATTTTTAAACACAACAAACCTGTTTGCATGGTAAAAACCATGAAGGAACATGATAAAATCCAAGTTGCGTCGTCCCATGTTATCACGGTTTGAAGGGTAGAACCAGATTTTAATGCCATTTTCGCTAATCGAAAATTTCCCTGGTTTGTTTATGGCAATAATATTTCACGCCAAGTACAGTTAAATTATGTTGCTAAGTACATGCATTGTCACATTTATTCAAACATATAAAATAGAGACGCATGTAACATGACGCAGGTATAATTGGCTCTTTTCAAGAGTGTTTATGTCCGCATGGCCTACCATGACCTATATCCCTGAGTAACAACACCATCAGGAAGAAGACAAAAGCCAATTAAAAATAAATCCTAATGTGGTTGTTGTATAACATAGATATTAAACTAAACTAGTAACGTGATTTCAGATGATGCGATTGGTATTTGAGAGGTATTCATACTTGGCGAACTTGGTTATTGGCAAAAAGCTGATCGATTGTCACACATAGAGAGCATGCAATGGGGGGGGGGGGGGGGGCTCCACGCGGTGGAAGGGACTTTTCTCAGACTACTAAACATTTCTCGGTGATCAACTCTTGCTGTATTTCATTTGATGCTAAGATAATAGACATTTAACATTATCATACATTAAGCATGTTTTTTTAAATTTCAAACGAATAGATTAATTGTAATTACAATCTCGCGGTTGGCTTAGCTTACTATTTGTTGTAATGGAATTATAATACAATGTAGCAATCTTTGATACATTAATAAATGAATTTGCCATGACAACAGTTTCACCCTAATACACGAACTTTGTATACCAAACATACAAAAAAGATCATACTCGCCGACTGTCTGTACATTCGACTTTCAAAGCACTACTTTCAGAACGGAATGAATCCCAAAAATATGTACTATAAACCCCCTGAAAACCCGGATTCCCTAATAACGGAATTCCCAGAAAATCTAACAATTTTCTAACTGCCATTTTTTTCTAGAATTTATCCAAATTTCTATGGAAACTGGAATTCTTAGAAAACAGGACCTTTGGTCCAGTCCGAAAGGGGTCCAATTTTCAGTGATTTTACTATATTTGTTTGATGTACACCACAAAAGAATAACACGGCGGGTGTATCGTTAAAACTCCAGTCACCATTTTAAGCAATTTTGTCATCCTATCACACACTGGTCAGCGACCCAGCCAACAGGACTTGCGTTGATACAAAGGGTCGATTCCTGGGCATGTGAATAAGTAATATACATGTAACCATGTAACTATGCGCCCACCATAGGGGGAAATAAATAAGTTAATGTGTTCATAGGGACATATTTGAAAGATAACTGATAATATAACAATCGTTAGATAGTTAACACTGGAGCGATTCTGAATACGGACACACTTTTGTAATTTCAATACTGAACGGTCCGCACGGAAAACAGCCATTAGGAAATTAAAATGTAGCGATGATATACAAAGACGATGTCTGTGTTTAATTGATGATATTAAATGAGCAAACGATATCAGTATAATACGTGACCCAGTATTTTATCTTTCGAATCATCAGGGAATAATGATTACTTGCTACAAGGCATTGTTACTTAACTGTATACATACATGTACAAACATGAACTGTTCGCAGTCAGGTATGGTGTCAAATGGTGTTTTTATCGTTTGGTAACTCGCGAGATTTCTAGACACACATTTCAAACTCTATGAAAATAGTATCAGCATTTCAAAACATCCATTTGAAACAAAAACATGAATACAACTGTAAATATATGTGTGTGTGTTTTCAATATAATATACATTAAAGTCCTTGAAACCGGAATTCCCTGAAAGTCGGACGAATTTTCAAGTCTTAATTTTTTAAATTTATAAAAAACAGAGTTCTCAGAAAACTAGACTTTAGTCGAGTCTAGATGATGGGGTATGGTTTTAACTTTAAGTGATTTACTGTACATGTATCATTCTAGAGACCCTGAAAAAGTATTAGTTCAGTGGAATCTCATATGTAGAGAATGTTTGAAACTTTATTGAAATCAAACTCGAATGAAAAAGTGCAGCAGAATTATCTGGTGGATTAGACATGATTTTAGGGTTAGAATATCGTTGAAAATAATTACTTAGAATGGATGGTGTCGTCCCTCGCTTAACTAGCTGAACAATGAAAAGGTATCTGGAATGTCTTTAAATGCATATTATGCAATATTTTATTTCTTAGATAACTTATGACTAGATTCATCGCTTTGAATCATAAAGATTTTGTTAAAATATAGTTATTCATGTAGATAATAAAAGAATGTGGTGAGGTAGCTGACCAGCTAGCTTATGGTAAGTTGATGGCTCTACTCAGGTCATCACATCAATTACAGCCGTTAAGCCTCGGAGAAAAAAGATTAAAGCCTGGTCGTAATACTTACGTGTTCTAAACTTCATGCGGTCATCTGCTTTTCAGCAACAACTTTGATATGCAGACAAAAAGATGTGTTTTAATTTAATCATTTTGAGAATTAAATTGTATTAATTGGAAGTAAAGAGAAATCCATCCTACGAAGCCTAACAAATTTAATAAAATCAAATCAAACATTTTTTAATGATAGCTAAACTGTTAGCTAAAGTTACGAACTAAATTCGAGAGTAAATTGAAATATGTCAAAGAAGAAGGTTAGTTGATCACAAATGCAAAGGACGATGTTGTTACCGCAAGACGGATTTGTTTGGGTGACGGGAATTTGGGGAAGCCTTCCGGAACGGGTCCCGTCAGGTGCCACATTTAAAATTGGTAATACGTTATCATAGATTTAATTTACATCTACCCCCCTTTAAGACCTCACCCCATCCGGACTTAGCTAAAAGTCCAGTTGTCTGCGTTTTTACGTTTTCACAGTATTTTTTATGAATTCCTGAAAAAATCGACTTTTTCAGGGAATTCCAATGTTCAGGGAATTCCATTTTTTATGGGTTTTATTGCGTATGGTTTACAGTATAACAATAATTATTACGTAGGCGTACTCTCACCTGATTGCATGGTAAATATGATAAACGAACTTGTAAGGATCCAGGTGGCGTCATCCCACGTGATCGGTCCGACAGATTTTGATGTAGACAGACTCATTGGGGCAGTCATTTTTACGTCATAGTCTTCAGTTGTCATAGTGAATCGAACGCCCATAAAAGGTTACATCGACACCTAATTCAGTAAAAAAAAACAAAATAAAAAAGAGTAAAATACCTCATCTAGCGATTACTTTAATTGATATAAAGATACGATTTTCCTCTATATGTGGCCAGTGAAGTTGTCTGTTCTTTGTAGAAGGATGAGTTAGTAATGGTTAGAATACAGTCCAGGAAAACTGATAAGATGAATCGGCCGCCGTATATAAGTGAAAAATTGTTGAAACCCCAAATAAATATAAACAAACAAATAATGATAATATTACAGCGATAACATTTTTCTGGCCGGTGTTCAATATATCCTTAATATTTCAACGTAATAAAGAAACCTACTCAAAAAGGAACTGATTAATTGGCACAAACAGTGTCTTGATATGGAAGTTTCACTTTATTAAGAAACAGGAGAACGAACGTGCATTTCTCATTAACTAACCCTTAAAACTTTTTTTGAAGACATAGATCCTAGCAAAAGTTGTTCGAAAACAGTGTGACAGAAGTGACAGTTAAATCCGTGATGGTGTTTTTCAGTCAGCGTTCAAGACACTTACGTCCAGATTGAAATTAGAATAAAAGAGAATTTACATTTATTTGTTTCTTGTTTGACGGCTCATTTGACAGCTAAATTGTCATATCAGAGCCGCCCAGACAGAGAGGAGATAAGACAAAGGAGATCCGGGCATTTGTATAGATACTCCTTTCAAACAGATTTTGTTCGGTTCTTAATCGTGTCCGGTATAAAGCACAGATACACGCTACACCCCTTTTCTGTGTAGTTCGTAACATTGTATTTAGCTAAGGTAGTTGGAATGGAGACACTGAAAAGCGTAACCCAAATGATATCGAAAGGCGGTGCCGAGAATCGAATCCACGACCGTTTCGGGTTTTTTTTGGCCAGCATACGTCCGATCACCCTATCATCCTTAGTTTGATCAATAGAGCATTGTTAGAATGTTGATGACCTGACACGATTGCTCAGTTCAGGCCCCAGTTTCACGAACATAATTGAGTTTCTACTCATTATTGGACCCAATCTGTTGTTTGTTCTGTCTACAAATATAGTGTCTTTGACCAGAATTGTTGCCAATTGCTTCCTCATTCACTAAGGACATGTTTAACATTTAAGCCAGTATGAAATATTTCTTGTCTGGCGGACAAATTAAGTCTAAAAACTCCATTTACATTTGAGTCAAAGGTCAATTTCAAATAACAGACTCAAATCAAAATGAATGAATTGTACAATATAAAGAGGTTAAAGCTTGGTTGAAATTGTGGGAAACTATTAAAAGACCATCTTTGTTAACTTCTTTAAATACCACATTCTGAACTGCATACGTTAAAACAGAAAAAATGTATGATTAAATGAATAAGTTAAGTTTGAACAAAAACTTAAGTTTTTTGTGTGTGTGTGTGAAACTGGGGCCATAATCTGTTTAATAATACTCAAACCTAATTATTTACATGCACAAATTATATAGTATATAATACGTAAATATGCGATCTAGCAAACGAGAATGATAAATAAATTAAAAATATTTCTTATGCCAGCTGTCCTTCGTCACAATCATTTAAACATGCTTTTAAAAATCTTGAAATGCCACTCACCTTATTCCACAGAAACAGCAAAGAAAAAAAATAAAGGCCAACATTTAACATGCAATCACCTTGCTAAAGTTCACCATAATCTCATACATATCAGCAACTTTTCCTGTCCTCACAGCGATTGGAATTGTTCGTTTAGAAGTTAGCAATCGATTACACACAGGATTTCGTCATAAGTTCAATCATTAATCATCTGTACGGACGTGGACCACGTGATACCAGCATGATTATAATAACATAATTGTATATGTTTGTGTGAGGTGACGCAAATTAATGAATACCCCCCCCCCCCGCCATTCGAAGAATGGTGGAAGCGGATAAATTGTTACCCGAGTCCGTCCGTACGTCTGTACGTGTGTACAAATTATGGTTTCTGAGCGATAACTCATGAAATACGTCATGTATTGGTATCATATTTTACACGAAGGTGTATAATAAAACAAATTTGACTTCGATTTCCTTTAAAATCTAAACATTTTCACAGGAGTTATGGCCCCTTTAAAAAATATTAGCTTAATGGTGGTTTCCGGTCAATAACTGGGAAATATTTCATGGGCTGATTTCATACTTTACATGAAATTGTACAAAATAATAAAATGCACGCATGTATGTCATTGTAATGCGTGTAGCTCTCAGCGAAGCATTTCTAGAACCTAAATGTTTTCGGTCCTTCCATCATTTTTTGTATTTTTTTGCACTATGATCATGTACAAGCATCTTCCAAGACGAGTTTCTCGTTGACGTAAAATACGTCTGTTTTATTTACATTTAAAATATGGAAGGTAGGTCGGTTCTTTTCTTTTTTCTCTTGTTCTTTTGAAAGCGTACTAAGTAAGAAGGTGTGTGTATTGTTCATCGGGCCTAATCAAAAGTTTAAGGTAGCTTTTCGGTGGGGGGTTGTGTGGTAGGTCGGGTGACCGGAAACAGACATGTTTTAAGGTCATAGAAAATCTATTGCAGCTTCCATCAATTTGCTGTCCTTTTTTTAGATACTCAAAGGCTTAAATTGTACGTGGCAACACTGACGTTCACTAAATTTGATGAAATATAATATGGAAAATCCGACGATTAAGTCTTACAAATGTTGCGTTTCTCACCATTTGACTAAAAATATGGTAGTTATAGTGTTTTATCTCTTACAACAAAAGAGTGTGTGCTGTATCTATACAGTGGTCAATTTTCGCAACTGATTTCCTTTTAACAATATGTGTAAATGTTAACATTGACAGAGCTTTATCGGTTTACCAGTCAAACGTCTGAATAACCGACTACAAAATAGAAGTCGCATAATGTTCAAATTCATAATGAGATGTGCTTACATAAATCTGTACCAAAGACGACCCAATTACATGAATACAACTGTGAATGATTCGGCGTTCAATTCAAATTGACCCTTCGGGCGAGGCTAGTCTATTAAATAAAAACTAAAGATTGTAGCACAGTTTAAATCAGTATTAATTGACTAAAATATAGAATCATTGGAATAAAAGCGGGTGATCGCTTATTGTTCTTAATTTAGTATGATTAATTATTTATTAATAATACCCATTAAGTATTACATTACTAGAACAATTGACTACTGTAATTACCTATGCCATATCAAATATAAGGCTAAATTTAATGAATTCAATAAAGACCCGGAAGAAATAGTAAATGGTTATTGCCTGTTTCTTTTCGTTTGAATTTCTGTCGAGCCTTATTTCACGGTCGTCTTTATAATTATTTGTTTGTTTGTTTAATTGAGTTTTACGCACGCACCCTATTTCAACCGCCAGAGTCACATGAAGCGGACAGTTCACCTATATCCCTGTCTCCCTGGCTTATGGGTTTTCGGTAGTTCGCTACATTTTTCACATAGACATAAAGGAAAATTTAAAACTGATCAATGATTTTTTTTAAACTTTGCATAATCGTAGCAGATGATAACAGAATCATTTTAAGCGAAAAAATGGGGGTCACTGATCTCGTTTTTGAGTTATCTGCCCTTGAATTTTGGATTTTTTGCTTAATTATTTTATTTGTAGCGAACTACCGAAAACGTCTTTAACCAATTTAATTTATTAGGCATATAAGCAATACATGCTGAATCGTCCTTCTTCTATGGCAAGTTTATGAGCCGAACAACGTAATCGAGATAAAGCAATTCCATGACAGTTGTTTTTTATGCAAAAAATATATTTTTCCGTTTCGAAACTATATATAAATAACCGATAGGTACATATATATAGTTTCGGCATATTGTCAACATAGAGAAAAGACACTGATAATATTGACTATAAACGCGTTCAATGACTTTATTTAATTGAACTTTTGAAAAATACATACTAACCAAGTATATGAAAAACCTAGGTCATTCAGTAACAACTTTACATCCATTGCCCAAGAATTATTGATTTCATTTACTTTGTCATATAGAAAACAATTATGGATCATTGAATCTGGGGCATTAATTATTTTATACAAATATCTGGGGATACGTTCTTTTCGTACAACATCTAAAGGTATTTTGCCGAGTTCACCATACACAGTAGCATTTGTTGTTTGATAACGCACACTTAAAACATGTTTAAGAAACTTAATATGCACCAATGTATATATATGCTGTGACTACAAGGACTTGTTATTATAATTAGCACTACTGTAACATCAGAGACGTATAATAAAGACTTATAATACAAGAATTGTATTATACATATACATGATTTTTCATATATACGTATCTGGTAACATGTATACATTTTGTGGACTTTTTTACAAAGAGTACGCGTGCCCATAAATTGATAACATATATATTGAGCACTGATGGTCATTTCTTCATTTCTGTAAAGAATGCTATCTAAATGACGGTCACTACTAAAACACGGAACGGAACGGAACACTGAAATGTGATAAGTACTAAAAGACGGAACATGCCATATACGAAAAATGCTAAAGTACGGAACACTACGGAACATGCAATATCTACAAATATACTAAAACACGGAACAACAAAATAACGGAACAATGAGTTCCTGATGATTTTGGACTCCGATTAAAAATTTGAATTAAGAGTTTTTCGTACCTTTGATAATCTAAATTGGCAGCTAAGTAACATGACTCAAAACCTTCTAAATCAGGGAATTGATATTGAAGAATGTTCATGGCACTGTCAAGAATAATATCATTAATGACTTCTATCTTTATTTTTGTAGATTAAAATGAAAGGCGCATATGGCATCTCGTGCAACATTTACAAAGATAGTTATATCAAGGACTTATGTATGTATATAAGTCCTTGGTTATATATATGGAAATTCCCGATGTATCAGGGATAACCAAAATAGGCAGGGAACCAGACTGGTAGTAATAGGAACCATTTTAGTCATAATCATGATTGCCATTTATTATGGAAACCGTCTATAATGGCGCCAAATACGATAAAAAATAAATAATTTAGTTGGGTTTAATGGTGAATGCATGTTTTTCTAACTTCAGTGTGAGTATTACTTTTATCTGTACCGTACGGTACCTTTACCATTGCAATGAACTGTAATTTTGATATTTGCTGAACGTCCTTTATCGCTATTGTAAAGTACTGTATCGATATATTCGTCCTCTGAATTTTTCGAACCGAAGGTGAACCGTGAAGTTTGACTTGACGTGAATACGATATCAGGGTTTTTGTAATACTGATTATATATAGTTTTAAATCTCCTAGTCCAAGTTCCAACAGCCTCTAAACAGGGGTACAATGTATTTCGTTGTCTTTTTGTATTTAAACTGAAAATACATTACACTGTCTTATCGTAGTCGTGCTCATTTAAACAGACCTTGCCATTGTCACAACTTATTATTCTAAAGACGAAAATCCACAAAACACGGTAAATCAACATAAATACCATCTAGGTAAGTTGGTAACAATACACTTTTAAAACAGTACCTATAGATCTGGTTGACTTTCATATCAAAACTCTGTGCCTGAACGTAAACAGTGCTACATACTTCAATACATAAACATGTTTTCTTGCTTTCTGAGAAGCAGCCATTTTGCATGTGTGTGATTTACACTGGAAAGAATAAAATGTCGCTGATCACTCCGTTGTTTTGATTACCGATGCGACCATGTTGACAGCAAAATGATGCAAAGTAATTCCGTCGTTTGATTGGTTAAAATAATACATGACAGTTGTAGCCAATCAGCAAGCAGTGATTTATTCAGTGCAGATAGATAAATGGTTTCCGTCATCGTATGCGGCGAATATACGCCAGACTACGAAGTGGGTATCTAGTACATTTGTTCCCGTCCTCGTGTTTAACGAGGTTCGACTGCCGGTACACATTATCTGTGACGTAAAAAAAGCTATATTTACTAATTTAGTATCACCACCGTATGTACTTGTCGAAAAGACTACCTAGATGCCGTATGTCGAAGCATTTATTCAATGTGCGACAAATTTTAAAAGGAGCGGACATGATAATGTAAAAATATTGGATTTTTTTTTCATGTTTTTATAGGGGAAACATATACCGGGTAGCTTATTTTCCGAGGGGAAGACGCCGACTATCGGCGTCACTTTCTTAGTAAAAAAAACCCCTGGGAACCCTTATAATATTTATAAAATTATGAATCTTCTATATTCTTACTGGTGGAAATACTTAGAACTTTAAGAATATTTTTCTGGAATAATTATCATTGATGTGCTGCAAAGTGTTGACTGTTTGATGGGGAAATTGATGCTTAATAATTATGTGTTCATGATTGATCAGTGGTCGTGTGATAATGTGCTGAACTACTAAATGAAAGGTCATGGGTTCACCTTTCACATTTCTCAGGGGCGCTTTTTATGCCCCCGTATCGATAGATCGGGGCATATTGTTTTTGTTATGCCCCCGTATCGATAGATCGGGGGCATATTGTTTTTGGCCTCTCTGTTTGTCTATTTGTCAGTTTGTACCAAACTTTAACCTTGCCTATAAAATCAAAACGCCTGCACCTACATCCATCAAACTTCATAAATATTATGTAGGTTCCTCATGACAACCTCTACAGGACCTGTGCATTTTCAGGTCAGTAGGTCAAAGGTCAAGGTCACAGGGTCATTGTGTTTAAAAAAATTCCGACATTTCTTTTAGGATACCGCACATATATTCCGGATTTTGTGATTCGATCATTTTTGACGAAATTATGGCCCATTGTTTATTTTGTGTGATTGTAACAACGAAATACTCTTGTTTCCTTGTTTTCTTAAGGGATTTTGATAAAACTTTCATGGAACTATTGTTATCAAGATACCTAATGCATGTTGTAAAGGTTTTATGATTCGATAAATTTTGACGGAATTATGGCCCTTTGTTTATTTTGTGCATATGTAATATATAGAGAAATACTCTTTTGTTTGCAACTACTTCTGTATTTCTCAAGGGTTTTTTACCAAACTTTGATAGAACTATTGTCACCATGTTCACCAGCACATATTGTTAGGGTTTTGTGATTAGATCATTTTTAGCAGATTTACAGCCCTTTGTTTGCCTGTACCAAAATTTAACCTTGCTTATTAAATCAAAACACTACCACCTGCAATCATCGAACTTCATATCTTGGTTCATCAGGACAATCTCTACAGGACCTGTGCATTTTCAAAAAGGGCAACCGGAGGGGGCATGGTGTTTATAAAACACATCTTGTTCAGTTTTCCCATCGGCATACCAAAATCACAGGAAAAAGGGTGAGGCATGTATTAGTGCTTTATACTGGGCACGATAAAGAACCAGGAAAAACTATTTGAAAAGAGTAAGGATATTAATGCCCGGTTCTCCTGTAGTGTATCTTGTCTTTTCTCTCTATGATGGCTTTAAAATAATCATAGCTCTTAAATGGGTCGTTAAACAACAGACAGACAAATAAAAGTCGGTACTCCAGATAGTGCGCATGTAATTCCCGCACAGAAATTTGCCATTTACGGCCGGCTAAAGGACTTCATACATACATTTACGCATATTTTATTGCAATTCGGTAGTTGGATATGCTCAAGATTGAGGAATATGTGCATACAAATTTATTTTATCGACAAAATGAGGCATATCACAGAATTTTGCTGACGATGGGAATAATTTAATAATACATCCTGCAAACGTTTTAATCGTTCAAATAAAGCGTCTAAATGCGCCTGATGGTAGGGTATAACTCCCGTGATGTGTTTCGTCGTACTATTAATCGAAACGGCTCAGGTGATCAGAAAATTACCGAAACGGAGTTATGTACATGATTAAATACAAGAATAAAAAAGTTTTATCGAAAGTCTGTTAAATTTCCAAATAAAATTAATATCAATTGGCCAGAATCTTGGAAGATCTTGCTATCTAGTTTTGGTCTCCTTGAATATTGTTGCATTTTTCGTTCTGTTATTTAGACGTTTCAGTACATTACGGTTTTGGTAAATTTTGCAGTCAAGCTGTTGGTGAAATTGAACAAGCGTCTGTCACCGCTGGAAAAATACCTTCTGTAGTGAGGAAAAATCGATTCTTTTTGATAATTAAAACAAAAATAACGACGCAAAAGAGCCATTTTCAGCAGAGATAGTTAAGTCTATCCTGTTTCATTTTATTGTCGTTGTTGTTAATAAAGCATATTTCATGTAAAAAAGGGCTGTTTACTCTTAAGTTTTGAAACATTTAACCCCATGTTTTTTCAAGCTGGGAGTACATTTACTCTCATGTTTTTAAAACTGAGAGTACATTTACTCCCATCAAAAAAAAATTATCTGGAGCACTGTAAGTGTTCAAAAATCAGAATTCTTCACTGCGGTGATTGCTGTAAAATTGCTGGAAATCTAACAAATCACAAAAGTATATTTGATGTGAAACAATGTTTTTGTACAATAATGAACATTCTGTAATTTTACATTCTATAAAGATCACTTAGTCTGTCCAGTACTCCATAAAAAGTAACACAAGTCACTGCTCATTTACCAAACAAGCATATTTATTTGTTGGAACAAGAACACGTTAGAACATCCAATAGTTTATATCCATCATTTTATAAGGTACATGTATACATATTTGAACTATATTTACAACAATATCGATAAGAGCATGCAATATATTTGAGCAAAAGTGATTGGCTTATCATATAAAATGAGTCAGGTAACACTGCGAGCGGACTGCCCGTGCACCCACCAGGGCTTTTTTCCCTTCTATAGCAGGGGCCGTTCATAGGTGTCTTCCCCTCAGGAAAATTCTTTAAAATCATGCAGTTTTCCCCTAAAATTCAATTTACATCAAGTTTTTTCTTCCCCTTTTGCAAAAATTATGCGTTAATTTTCCCCAAATTTAAAGAAAAGGCCCCTTCCCCTACCTGTGAAAAAAGCCCTGCCCACAAATTATGATATACACATGATGATATAGTTTTTTTAAGGAAACAAATTGATTGTTAATAATTAAAGCAAGCTGGAAGATAAGGCTATAAGCAACCTAGTATACTATGAATAATATCACATAATAATACATGTACTTAAAAACGTGCATACTTCTGAATAAAATGTATGTGTAATTAATATTCACTTAACAAAAATCTAATTTTTCTTTAAGGACAGCTTGTGTTGCATTTTCAATATTAATGATAATTGATAAAGTGATACAAGTAAAGTTATGACTAAATATTTTCTTAGTAAAAAACTATGATAGGAGACAATCACTGAAAACAATTCTTTAAAATCAAAATTGTAACAAAAATTTATGTTCACAATATTATCACCTTATCAATATATAATATAAAAAACTTTGATTTTATCTATTAGCTAGGATTTTTGTGAGTATAGGTAGGAGCACTTTAAACAAACTTATTTTTAATTTTCAGCCTTATATGTTTATGCAGAATTTCCTCATAGTATAATTTATATGGGACAGATTCCCAAGAAAGTAAGCTTTTGTCTTATGATCCCTTTCTATCATTTTTGGGAATGGGGAAAATTCCCCTTTTTCTAAACATTCTGCTAGATGTGATCTCATCTTGCTTTTATCGAACTCAATGGTTTCCAGTGTTTCTATTTCTGTACCGAAGAAGAATTCTACTAAGAATGCTATAACAAACACTCCACAATCATTCGAGTTTTTATCTTGTTGTTGGACATTTGAGAAGTATACTTTCAGTAAACCTGGATTTGGATCTTTGTGCGCGAGTATTATTTGATATTTAAGATTTTGACTTAGTTGTCTTAGTTGCAAAGGGTCTATGTCACTGTTTATGAAATAGGCTTCATTTTGCTTTATGCTCCAAGTAAGTGTCCAGTGTTCATTATCAAAAAGGACTTGAGCTCTTGGAATCTCTTTGATAGTTGGAGATAGTATTAGTGTCGATAATTTTTTCACTGGTTCTGAAAGGCCATTTATTTTGTTTGGAAATTGTTTTTGAAGAAAATAAGTGCATACTTCAATAGTAGATTTAGACAACAAATTGTTTCCATTGATCTGTTTCAAAACATCTTCAATGGATATCCATCCAATTGATGTACGGAATTTGTTTTGTTGCTTCTTTCCATCCAATTTTCCTTCCTTTTTCTTAGACTCAGAGACTTCTGGTTTCAACATTCTCAGTTCATTTGCTGAAAATGTATATTTACTTGTACATATTTGCAGCTGTTACAACCATTTAGTATTAGATTTTTTTTATTTCAAAGTAACAAGAACAAATTGTGCTTTCAAAAAAAAGATTATTTTATAAAGATTATTTTTGGACATGACTAAATCTAGAGAATCTACAGATCTGATTAAGGAATGTTCTCAGTAATTGTAATCAGTATTTGAGTGAATCATAAGTTGTGAACATGTTTGTATTAGACAAAAGATTTTAAAAGACATGACATATTCCAGATTTTCACATACATAAATTTAGATATTTACCTTGAAAATCGAATGGCTCAGTCTCTCCAAATTTTGTTTTTTCACGTTGTTCATGCCTTGGCGCCATTGACTTGCTTACTGATGCCTGTGACACTCTGTCTCCTTGTTGGTGTCTTTTTCCAGACTCTGAAAGAACAATTGACCATTTTAATAGATATTTTTAGCAGTTCAGCTTCAAATCATTTAAAATTGGATTGTTACATTATTTGAAAAAGATTTTTTATGACATGATTGAAAAAGATTATTTACCTGGAAACATCTGGTTTTGTTGTTGCAATAGCACTGGGGAAACACCATATTGTGGACAAAACTTTGAATAGTACTGTGGCAATTGTGCAGCTGGTAACTCCATTTCTTTGTCTACAATACAAACATACATTTTGTAAAATGATTTCCAAGTGCTGTGGTATGAAAAGAACAATAATGTGAGGGTTTCAGTATAACCTTGTTTGTCTAAAGTAGCTTGAATAGACTGGAATCAGTTTAAGGGATGGATATTGCCAGGGAAAATAATATTGTGATATTGCAATAATAATCTTTATTTGCCTCTTTATTTGCTGCAGTATCCCTAACTTTAGAGCCATCTTTATTACCTGCGGCCCTTAGGCCGCAGGTACTTTGGAAAGCGTTTAGTGATTTGGCTATGGTGATTTTTCTGTATTTTGTGTTTAAGCTTATAAAAAGTAGCATTTTGTAAGAATGTCGAGAACCAGACTAAAAACACTAGTCTGGTTTTCGTGTTAATCTTTAGTACGCTTTTGTAAGAATGACGAAAACCAGAATAACACAATATTTCGAAGCAATTGAGAACAATTTTTTAACTATGAATACTATTCAGGGCTGTGGATCGTTGGGTAAGTGGCGATCCGATCCAATCCACGATTCAACGCTTGCGATCCACAAATCGATTCACGAATCTTTTGTTATCAAGTAATCTAGTTACTGAGATATTGTATATACACTGTATGATAAACAACAAAAGGCCGTAACTCAGTGAAAATTTAACCAACCAAGACAAGCTTAATGCATGCACAACTAGGCTAACTACTTCTGAGAAGTTTTATTGAATTCCTGTCAGTAGTCAATGAGAAATAGGACAAAATTTGCCTATTGTATATACTGTAGAAAAAAACAGAGGGCTACAAGTTAAATGTTTGTACGGCGCAAAATCGCATCCGGCAATTCAATACTAGAATGTGGCCTATGTAACATTTTTTATCAGGATGTGCAAAGTTTCAGATCAAACAAATTTGTTATTTTGACTTAACTGATCCTGAAACTAAAGTGATCATCTACTCCATCACTCTAGCGCCTTCATTTATTCACCAATCCTGATCATATTTTCAGTAAATGTGTATAACCAAGAGATCTTGGACAAGTTCGATTATGGGCGGAATCGGACCAGAACTTCAAGAGTTATGGGCCCTTGACTTTGAAAATTTGCTATATTTTAGCTTGTTTACACTCTAGCACCTACATTTATTCACCAATCCTAATAATATTTTCAGTAAATGTGTATAACCATAAGATCTTGGACAAATTTGATTATGGACAGAATCAGACCCAAACTTCAAGAGTTATGGGCCCTTGATTTTGAAAATCTGCTATATTTTAGCTTGTTTACACACTAGCGCCTTCATTTATACACCGATCCTAATGATATTTTCAGTAAATGAGTATAACCAAAAGATCTCGAACAAGTTCGATTATGGGCGGAATCGGACCACATGTTCAAGAGTTATGGACCCTTGACTTAGCAAATTTGCTATATTTTAGCTTGTTTACACTCTAGATAGCGACTTCATTTATTCACCGATCCAAATCATATTTACAATGAATGTGTATGACCTTATGGTTTTGGACAAGTTAAGTTATGGGTAGAATCGGACCACAACTTCAAGAGATTAGAAAATTTGCTACGTTGTAGCTTGTTTAACAGTATTATACCTTCATTGTTGATTTTGATCTCAAAATCTACGTAAAATGAGTTTTACGAGATGGAAACTATATTACCTGGTCATTGATTATTGGCCTTTGTTCTCAGGTGAGTGATAAAGGGCCAATTTGGCCCTCTTGTTTAATTACTTGGTACTTTTGTTCACCATAATGAGATGGTGTGTCATGCGAAAGAAGTACGTCAATATCTCCAAGGTCAAGGTCACACTTGGAGGTCAAAGGTAAAAAATAATCTTGTACGGGCCATAACTAGATAATTCAATGTGAGATTTTTTAATTGCTTGGTACATTTGTTCACCATAATGGGACAGTGTGTCATGCGAAAAATGTATGTCAATATCTCCAAGGTCAAGGTCACACTTGGAGGTCAAATGTAAAAAATGAGCTTGTACGGGCCATAACTAGATAATTCAATGTGAGATTTTTTAATTGCTTGGTACATTTGTTCACCATAATAGGACAGTGTGTCATGCGAAAGAATTACATCAATATCTCCAAGGTCAAGGTCACACTTGGAGGTCAAATGTAAAAAATGAGCCTGTAAGGGCCATAACTATGTCATTCATTGTGAGACTTTTTAATTGCTTGGTACATTTGTTCACCATCATGGGACGGTGTGTCATGCGAAAGAATTAAGTCAATACCTCCAAGGTTAAGGTCACACTTGGATCTGTGACAAGGCGGTATGTGGGGGTATTTTAAGTCACTCTGTGGCAGTTCTAGTTTATCCTGGAGACGGATATCGTCAAGTCTTAATTGTTTCAATATTAATCTGTTGAGGACAACAATTATTATTTCAGATGTAAATATATATACATGTAGGTATATTTAACATATGTACCTGAATTATTATACCCCCAGATATGAAATATATGGGGGCTATATTGGATTCACGCTTGACGGTCGGTTGGTCGGTCGGTCCGTGCGTCTGTAGACACAATTTGTCCGGAGAATTTCTCAGCAACTACTTACAGGATTTCAATAAAACTTCACAGAAGTGATCAGTAGTAAGCCTAGTTGTGCTAGCTTAAAGAATTTTTCGTTCCGATTAATTTTCACTGAGTTATACCCCTTTGTTGTTTTTATTCAGTATATACAATAGGCAAATTTTGTCCGGAGAATTTCTCAGCAATTACTCACAGGATCTCAATGAAACTTCACAGAAGTGATCAGTAGTAAGCCAAGTTGTGCATGCTTAAAGCAATTTTCGTTCGGATTAATTATCACTGAGTTATACCCCTTTGTTGTTTTTATACAGTATATACAATAGGCAAATTTTGTCCGGACAATTTCTCAGCAACTACTCACAGGATCTCAATGAAACTTCACAGAAGTGATCAGTAGTAAGCCTAGTTGTGCATGATTAAAACATTATTCGTTCGGATTAATTTTCACTGAGTTATGGCCCTTTGTTGTTTTTATACAGTATATACAATAGGCAAATTTTGTCCGGACAATTTCTCAGCAACTACTCACAGGATTTCAAAGAAACTTCACAGAAGTAATAAGTAGTTAGCCTAGTTGTGCATGCTTAAATCATTTTTTTTTATTTGGATTGATTTTCACTGAGTTATAGCCCTTTGTTTTTTTCTACAGTATATACAATAGGCAAATTTTGTCCTGACTATTTCTCATTGACTACTGCCAGGAATTCAATAAAACTTCTCAGAAGTGATAAGTAGTTAGCCTAGTTGTGCATGCATTAAGCTTGTCTTGGTTGCAGGTTAAATTTTCTCACAGTTATGGCCCTTTGTTGTTTTTTATACAGTGTATATACAATATCTCAGTAACTACTCATAGGAACTCAATGAAACTTCACAGAAGTTATAAAAAGTAAGCCAAGTTGTGCATGCAATAACCAGGTTTTGTTTGGATTAATTTTCACTGAGTTATGGCCCTTTGTTTTATACAATTAGGTAAATTTTGTCTGTACACTTTCTCAGCAACTACATGCAGGAATTCAGTGAAACTTCTTAGAAGTGATAAGTAGTTTGCCAAGTTGTGCATGTCCACAATAGGTTTTGTCCAAGGTCAAGGTCACACTTAGAGGTCAAACGTCAAAAATGAGCATTATAGACCTTGTCCGGGCTGTATCTCCCTTATGCATAGAAACTTTTTAAGATAACTCGGCATTATTGTTAAACACCATGAGACGGTGTGCAGTGCGCAAGATCCAGGTCTCTAGCTGAAAGGTCAAGGTCACACTTAAAGGTCAAATGTCAAAAATGAGCATTATGCACCTTGTCCGGGCTGTATCTCCCTTATGCATAGAAACTTTTTAAGATAACTTGGCATAATTGTAAAACCCGATGAGGCGGTGTGCAGTGCATAAGATCAAGGTCTCTAGCTCAAAGGTCAAGGTCACACTTAGAGGTCAAACATAAAAAATAATCATTATACACCTTGTCAGGGCTGTGTCTCCCTTATGCATTGAATTATTTAAAAATGACTTGCCATATGCGACCATGTGTCTTGGGCAACACCCAGATTTTTATAGGTCAAAGGTCAAGATTACACATTCGGTCAAATATATTTTCCTTGTCTGGGCTGTAACTTCTGTTTGCATTCAAGGATTTTTAAATAAATTGGTATAAAAGTTTACTTTAATGAAATGATGTGTCATGAATATCACCCATACTTATAGTTCAAAGGTCAAGATCACAAGCTGGCTAAACAGGGGCTCGACATGTTGCCCTTGGGCTTCTAGTTTTTATTTCCGCTGACTATCATCTGCCCAGAAATTTCCCAGCATTGGAAATAATAAAAAACTTCAATTCAATTTCTTATTTTGCAATGACAACTCTGATTAAACACTCAATTTGAACGGTTCACCATCAGATGGGGTCAAGATTTACCATCAGTGGAAGACCACAAGTGTACACCTGGATGGCAGTCCACTGACTTTCTGTAAGCTAGCTGGATAGCTTCCTCATCTGGATGATCAAAAGAAATATTCTCCCTAGTTATACCCCGCTATAACTAGCGGGGGCTATAACAGAGTCACTTTGTATGTCTGTCGGTCTGTCTGCCCCAAACATTTCTGGACTGAAGCTTTGTCATTCATCATAAGATTTTGAAATATGTTGTCACAAATGTTAACCATCTATGGACATGACTGTGTCTCTTGCAATACTCATGGCTGTAGCTTCAATGTCAAGGTCACATTTAGAAGTCAAATGTCATAATTTGTGTTTTTGCTGTATCCTTCTCATTCATTGGAGCATTTGGAATAAGGTTATCACAAAATTTAACCACAATATTGTAACAAATTGTCATGTACAGGTTTTTGTCAATTAAAACCTAATTACATCCTGAGTCAAATAGTCTGTAATCTGTTCAAAGATGTATGAAAGTATTTTATACATAAACTTTTTTCTACTGTGTATCATGATTATTTACCTGGACTTGGCTGGTTTTGCTTTTGCTGTGACACTGAGGGAAGACCAAGTTGTGTTGTTTCTTCATCTGCACATGATGCAAATGATGATACCTCTGAAATGTAAACAGAAATGTTAGATATTTTTATTATGATTTTTATGATGCAATAACAAAGTTTCCTAGTTCTTCCTAAAGTTTTGCAGATGGAACTTGTGAGAACTACTGGACAGTCATTATTTGGAACACTAATGTCAATACCCAGTTTTGGATAACTCATGCCCCTCACTAAGAGTTGGAAAACTCAACAGGCTGCCACACATCATCAAAAATATTAAGTAAAATAGACAGAGTAGTACATGGAAAATGTTTTAAAAATTCTCCTGTTATCAATGTTATGAAAGATGAAGATAGACTGGATTTGAAGTTTCTAAATGAGTAGTATTGTAATCTGTTCAAAGTGGTATGCAGGCATAATGTATAGAAATATATTCTTGTGTTACAAATAGTAAGATTATTTACGTTGAAGCATTAGCTGGTGTAGTTGTTGTTTGTTTGGATCATCTGGCCTTAGGGAAACAGTTGTCAAATTTCCTGACTCACACTGATTTGGTTCTGCTGGAGGTGCAGATGGTAAAACCATTTCTTTGTCTGCAATTGAATCATTGAAAAATTATAAAAAAATGCACACACTGTTTGTTTGAATATTTTTTTATTTCTGCTGTCATGTGACCCGTCATGGAAGTAAACTTCGAGTAGCCGGCTTATTGAACAAAAAAATACGCAAATTCTTCTCTAAAAGAGCTTTCTGAGATGCGAAATCATTGGCAGTTAGTATATTATGGTGTTTTATTATGAATTAAGGCCCATCCTAAGAAGTTGTGTCAGTAATTTAACATTTCCACTCTGTACATGTATACCGGTATACACGCTGCGATTTTACGACAGTGTGTCATTTTGTAATATTTGACCATTTTTCAAGTAAAAATCCTCAATAGCGAGTTTAGGATATCTTTAAAGGTAGTAAAAGTATACATTTTCTGTTAGCATGTTGAGTTGCCCATACGTTGCACTATATATGAGTTAAATATTTTGTACTGCATTGCTATAATATGGAAGTTTATAACACGCGTTGGAAAATTCGAATTGTCAAAGTTCTTTCCCTTCTATATATAAAAAAATTATATGGGTTACATGGAATTTTTTTTTTTTTAATTATTTTTCGTGACAAACCCCTTTGCTTCTATGTCAAGATCACATTTAGATGTCAAAGGTCTCAATTTGTGTCTTTGCTGTGTATGCAGGCATCATGATGTGTAGAAATATATTCTTCTATTACAAATAGTAAGATTATTTACATGTACCTTGACGCATTAGCTGACTTTGTTGTTGCACATGTGGATCATCTGACCTTAGGAAAACTCCTGTCAGATTTCCTAACTCATATTGATTTGGTCCTGCTGGTGGTGCAGATTGTGAAACCATTCCTTTGTCTGCAATTGAATCATTAAAAAAATATAAAAATGCACACACTGTGTGCTTGAATATATTTTTATTTCCACTGACTATCATCTGTCCAGCATTTTCTCAGCATAATAATGATAAAACTTGCTGAAATTCAGTTTCTTAATTTGTAAGTTACATTGTAAACACTGGAGTTAAACGGTTCACTATCATATTGGGTCATTTGGAATTTTTTTTAGCTTAACTGGTGGAGGAAGACTGGGTTGCACCACTGACTTTATGTAAGCTAATTGGATAGTTTCCTCATTTGGGTGATCAAAAGAAATATTCTCCTTACATATAGTTATACCCCCACTAGTTAATGTGGGGGGCTATACAAAAGTCACCTTGTGTGTCTGTCTGTCTGTCTGTGTGTCCATCCCAAAACTTGTCTGAGCTGCAACTTTGTTAATGAGCCTGTAAGGGCCATAACTATGTCATTCATTGTGAGACTTTTTAATTGCTTGGTACATTTGTTCACCATCATGGGACGGTGTGTCATGCGAAAGAATTAAGTCAATACCTCCAAGGTTAAGGTCACACTTGGATCTGTGACAAGGCGGTATGTGGGGGTATTTTAAGTCACTCTGTGGCAGTTCTAGTTTATCCTGGAGACGGATATCGTCAAGTCTTAATTGTTTCAATATTAATCTGTTGAGGACAACAATTATTATTTCAGATGTAAATATATATACATGTAGGTATATTTAACATATGTACCTGAATTATTATACCCCCAGATATGAAATATATGGGGGCTATATTGGATTCACGCTTGACGGTCGGTCGGTTGGTCGGTCGGTCCGTGCGTCTGTAGACACAATTTGTCCGGAGAATTTCTCAGCAACTACTTACAGGATTTCAATAAAACTTCACAGAAGTGATCAGTAGTAAGCCTAGTTGTGCTAGCTTAAAGCATTTTTCGTTCGGATTAATTTTCACTGAGTTATACCCCTTTGTTGTTTTTATTCAGTATATACAATAGGCAAATTTTGTCCGGAGAATTTCTCAGCAATTACTCACAGGATCTCAATGAAACTTCACAGAAGTGATCAGTAGTTAGCCTAGTTGTGCATGCTTAAATCATTTTTCATTTGGATTGATTTTCACTGAGTTATAGCCCTTTGTTTTTTTCTACAGTATATACAATAGGCAAATTTTGTCCGGACAATTTCTCAGCAACTACTCACAGGATCTCAATGAAACTTCACAGAAGTGATCAGTAGTAAGCCTAGTTGTGCATGATTAAAACATTATTCGTTCGGATTAATTTTCACTGAGTTATGGCCCTTTGTTGTTTTTATACAGTATATACAATAGGCAAATTTTGTCCGGACAATTTCTCAGCAACTACTCACAGGATTTCAAAGAAACTTCACAGAAGTAATAAGTAGTTAGCCTAGTTGTGCATGCTTAAATCATTTTTCATTTGGATTGATTTTCACTGAGTTATAGCCCTTTGTTTTTTTCTACAGTATATACAATAGGCAAATTTTGTCCTGACTATTTCTCATTGACTACTGCCTGGAATTCAATAAAACTTCTCAGAAGTGATAAGTAGTTAGCCTAGTTGTGCATGCATTAAGCTTGTCTTGGTTGGTCAAATTTTCACTGAGTTATGGCCTTTTTTTTTTTTTTATACAGTGTATATACAATATCTCAGTAACTACTCATAGGAACTCAATGAAACTTCACAGAAGTTATAAAAAGTAAGCCAAGTTGTGCATGCAATAACCAGGTTTTGTTTGGATTAATTTTCACTGAGTTATGGCCCTTTGTTTTATACAATTAGGTAAATTTTGTCTGTACAATTTCTCAGCAACTACATGCAGGAATTCAGTGAAACTTCTTAGAAGTGATAAGTAGTTTGCCAAGTTGTGCATGTCCACAATAGGTTTTGTCCAAGTAAATTTTAATGAGTTATGGCCCTTTGTTATTTTTTATATAATGTATATTTAGAAACTGGTTAGGATATATCTAAACAACAATTTGCAGGTATTAAAAAAACGAAAATGCATTATATTTCCCTCTGTAAAATGTAACAATAACTGTGTCAAGGCCACATTTGGGGGTATTCATCACCTTTAGTGATAGTTCTAGTTTACCTGGACTTGGCTGGTTTTGTTTTTGCTGTTCTGGTTGCCATGACACTGAGGGAAGACCTAATTGTGTTGTTTCTTCATCTAGACCTGATGCAAATGATAATATGCCTGAGATGTAAACAGAAATGTTAGATATTTTTATTATGATTTTTATGTTGCAATAACAAAGTTTCCTAGTTCTTTCTAAAGTTTTGCAGATGGAACTTGTGAGAACTACTGGACAGTCATTTTTGGAACACTAATGTCCTTACCCAGTTTTGGATAACTCATGCCCCTCACTAAGAGTTGGAAAACTCAACAGGCTGCCACACATCATCCAAAATATCAAGTAAAATAGACAGAGTAGTACATGGAAAATGTTTTAAAAATCTCCTGTTATCGATGTTATGAATGATGAAGATAGACTGGATTTGAAGTTTCTAAATGAGTAGGATTTTAATCTGATCAAAGTGGTATGCAGGCATGCTGTATAGAAATATATTCTTCTGTTACAAATAGTAAAGATTATTTACCTTGAACCATTAGCTGGCTATGTTGTTGTTTGTGTGGATCATCTGGCCCTAGGGAAACAGTTGTCAAACTTCCTAACTCACATTGATTTGGTTCTGCTGGAGGTGCAGATGGTAAAACCATTTCTTTGTCTGCAATTGAATCATTGAAAAATTATAAAAAAATGCACACACTGTTTGCTTGAATATTTTTTTATTTCTGCTGACTGTCATCTGTCCAGAAATTTCTCAGCATAGGAAATAATAAAAAACTTCAATTTCAGTTTCTTATTTTGCAATGACAACTCTGATTAAACACTCAATTTGAACGGTTCACCATCAGATGGGGTCAAGATTTACCATCAGTGGAAGACCACAAGTGTACACCTGGATGGCAGTCCATTGACTTTCTGTAAGCTAACTGGATAGCTTCCTCATCTGGATGATCAAAAGAAATATTCTCCCTAGTTATACCCGGCTATAACTAGCGGGGGCTATAACAGAGTCACTTTGTATGTCTGTCTGCCCCAAACATTTCTAGACTGAAGCTTTGTATTTCATCATAAGATTTTGAAATATGTTGTCACAAATGTTAACCATCTATGGACATGACTGTGTCTCTTGCAATACTCATGGCTTTAGCTTCAATGTCAAGGTCACATTTAGAAGTCAAATGTCATAATTTGTGTTTTTGCTGTATCCTTGCCATTTATTAGAGCATTTGGAATAAGGTTATCACAAAATTTAACCACAATATTGTAACAAATTGTCATGTACAGGTTTTTGTCAATTAAAACCTAATTACATCCTGAGTCAAATAGTCTGTAATCTGTTCAAAGATGTATGAAAGTATTTTATACATAAACTTTTTTCTACTGTGTATCATGATTATTTACCTGGACTTGGCTGGTTTTGTTTTTGCTGTTCTGGTTGCCATGACACTGAGGGAAGACCAAGTTGTGTTGTTTCTTCATCTGCACATGATGCAAATGATAATACGTCTGAAATGTAAACAGAAATGTTAGATATTTTTATTATGATTTTTATGATGCAATAACAAAGTTTCATAGTTCTTCCTAAAGTTTTGCAGATGGAACTTGTGAGAACTACTGGACAGTCATTTTTTGGAACACTAATGTCTTGACCCAGTTTTGGATAACTTATGCCCCTCACTAAAAGTTGGAAAACTCAACAGGCTGCCACACATCATCAAAAATATTAAGTAAAATAAACAGAGTAGTACATGGAAAATGTTTTAAAATTCTCCTGTTATCAATGTTATGAATGATGAAGATAGACTGGATTTGAAGTTTCTAAATGAGAAGTATTGTAATCTGTTCAAAGTGGTATGCAGGCATGATGTATAGAAATATATTCTTCTGTTTGTGTTTTTTGCTGTATCCATGTTCAAAGTGGCATGCAGGCATGATGTATAGAAATATATTTTCTGTTTGTGTTTTTTGCTGTATCCATGTTCAAAGTGGCATGCAGGCATGATGTATAGAAATATACTTTCTGTTTGTGTTTTTTGCTGTATCCATGTTCAAAGTGGCATGCAGGCATGATGTATAGAAATATATTCTTCTGTTTGTGTTTTTTGCTGTATCCATGTTCAAAGTGGCATGCAGGCATGATGTATAGAAATATATTTTCTGTTTGTGTTTTTTGCTGTATCCATGTTCAAAGTGGTATGCAGGCATGATGTATAGAAATATGTTTTCTGTTTGTGTTTTTTGCTGTATCCATGTTCAAAGTGGCATGCAGGCATGATGTATAGAAATATACTTTCTGTTTGTGTTTTTTTGCTGTATCCATGTTCAAAGTGGTATGCAGGCATGATGTATAGAAATATATTTTCTGTTTGTGTTTTTTGCTGTATCCATGTTCAAAGTGGTATGCAGGCATGATGTATAGAAATATATTTTCTGTTTGTGTTTTTTGCTGTATCCATGTTCAAAGTGGCATGCAGGCATGATGTATAGAAATATATTTTCTGTTTGTGTTTTTTGCTGTATCCATGTTCAAAGTGGTATGCAGGCATGATGTATAGAAATATATTCTTCTGTTTGTGTTTTTTGCTGTATCCATGTTCAAAGTGGTATGCAGGCATGATGTATAGAAATATATTTTCTGTTTGTGTTTTTTGCTGTATCCATGTTCAAAGTGGTATGCAGGCATAATGTATAGAAATATATTCTTGTGTTACAAATAGTAAGATTATTTACGTTGAAGCATTAGCTGGTTTAGTTGTTGTTTGTTTGGATCATCTGGCCTTAGGGAAACAGTTGTCAAATTTCCTGACTCACACTGATTTGGTTCTGCTGGAGGTGCAGATGGTAAAACCATTTCTTTGTCTGCAATTGAATCATTGAAAAATTAAAAAAAAATGCACACACTGTTTGTTTGAATATTTTTTTATTTCTGCTGTCATGTGACCCGTCATGGAAGTAAACTTCGAGTAGCCGGCTTATTGAACAAAAAAATACGCAAATTCTTCGCTAAAAGAGCTTTCCGAGATGCGAAATCATTGGCAGTTAGTATATTATGGTGTTTTATTATGAATTAAGGCCCATCCTAAGAAGTTGTGTCAGTAATTTAACATTTCCACTCTGTACATGTATACCGGTATACACGCTGCGATTTTACGACAGTGTGTCATTTTGTAATATTTGACCATTTTTCAAGTAAAAATCCTCAATAGCGAATTTAGGATATCTTTAAAGGTAGTAAAAGTATACATTTTCTGTTAGCATGTTGAGTTGCCCATACGTTGCACTATATATGAGTTAAATATTTTGTACTGCATTGCTATAACATGGAAGTTTATAACACGCGTTGGAAAATTCGAATTGTCAAAGTTCTTTCCCTTGTATATATAAAAAAATTATATGGGTTACATGGAATTTTTTTTTTTTTAATTATTTTTCGTGACAAACCCCTTTGCTTCTATGTCAAGATCACATTTAGATGTCAAAGGTCTCAATTTGTGTCTTTGCTGTGTATGCAGGCATCATGATGTGTAGAAATATATTCTTCTATTACAAATAGTAAGATTATTTACATGTACCTTGATGCATTAGCTGACTTTGTTGTTGCACATGTGGATCATCTGACCTTAGGAAAACTCCTGTCAGATTTCCTAACTCATATTGATTTGGTCCTGCTGGTGGTGCAGATTGTGAAACCATTCCTTTGTCTGCAATTGAATCATTAAAAAAAATATAAAAATGCACACACTGTGTGCTTGAATATATTTTTATTTCCACTGACTATAATCTGTCCAGCATTTTCTCAGCATAATAATGATAAAACTTGCTGAAATTCAGTTTCTTAATTTGTAAGTTACATTGTAAACACTGGAGTTAAACGGTTCACTATCATATTGGGTCATTTGGATTTTTTTTTAGCTTAACTGGTGGAGGAAGACTGGGTTGCACCACTGACTTTATGTAAGCTAATTGGATAGTTTCCTCATTTGGGTGATCAAAAGAAATATTCTCCTTACATATAGTTATACCCCCACTAGTTAATGTGGGGGGCTATACAAAAGTCACCTTGTGTGTCTGTCTGTCTGTGTGTCCATCCCAAAACTTGTCTGAGCTGCAACTTTGTCATTGGTCATAGGACTTTGTTGTCACAAATGTTAAACATCAATAGACATATATCATGTGCAATACCCATGGCTGTAGCTTCAATGTCAAGGTCACATTTAGATGTCAAAGGTCTTAATTTGTGTCTTTTTGCCGTGTCTGCAGCTCTGTGGCTTCGCCATTCATTAGAGGATTTGAAAGAAGTTGTCACAGATTTTTAACCTCATAATATTGTTACTTAAATCAGCATGTATAGGTATTCATCAATTAAAACCTAATAACATCCTGAGTCAAAGAGGTGTATGTATGGGGTATTCATCACTCCTGTGACAAGCACTAGTTTTAAAATGGTATTTGTTAAATTGTTTATATGAAAGATAGAGTTGATTTGTTATTTCTAAATACTTTTATATTGTAATTGTAATCTGCTCACCATTTGGTAGCATTCCCTTTTCTGGACCTGATGCAGATGATGATATGTCTGAAATGTAAACAAAAAATGTTTGATATTTATCATGATTTTTATGATGCAATAACAAATTTTACCAAGTTTTTGCAGTTTTTAAGGTCTGAAAAAAGGTCCATTGTTTCCTGGTTTTCTTAATATATCTGCCTTAATTGTTTTTAGCTCAACTGATTCATCAGGTGAGCTTTTAGGATCGTTGAATGTCCGCTGTCCGTCTTCCGTCCACAATTAGTTTGTTTACACTCTAGCATCCGCAGCTCTTAACGAATCGTGATTAAACTTGCTCACAGTGTATATGGCCACAATGTCTCGGCTAAGTTTGATTATGGGCAAAATCGGACTAGGACTTCAAGAGTTATGCACCCTTGACTTAGAAAATTTGCTATATTTTAATAATTTAGCTTGTTTACACTCTAGCCCTTTTATTTCTTCACCAATCCTAATAATATTTTCAGTAAATGTGTATAACCAAAATATCTTGGACAAGTTTGATTATGGGCGGAATCGGACCAGAACTTCAAGAGTTATGGGTCCTTGACTTTGAAAATTTGCTTTATTTTAGCTTGTTTACACTCTAGCACCTTCATTTATTCACCGATTCTAATCATATTTACAATGAATATGTATGACCTTATGGTCTTAAAGAAGTTTAGTTATGGGTGGAATCGGACCACAACTTCAAGAGTTATGGGCCCTTGACTTCGAAAATTTGCTATATTTTAGATCTCAAAATCTACGTAAAAATGAGTTTTAGGAGATGGAAACTATATTACCTGGTCATTAATTATTGTGCCTTTGTTCTCAGGTGAGCAATAAAGGGCCATCTTGGCCCTGTTGTTCTCACTGTTTTCAGTCATGTGTGATTGTTGTGACATATTATTTCTCTTGCCAGTTTCCTGTTCTGTCAGAATTGAGTTAATTGTTCACTTGGAGAGGTTGGCTGCCACTGTCTGTGACTACTGCCCTCTGGTACAGAACATGGTTTAACTTTCTATTGGCATATAACAGAACTTTTCTTTTCTTGAAAACTGATACAGAAACTTAACAGATAATCTATTTTATATACCTGACAACGCTGCCTTATTAATTTTACCTACCTGGCAATGCTGCCTCTGATAAAGGTGGTGCTGTTGGTGTTTTTGCAGGTTCCATTGTTATTTGCTGGAATAAAGAAGACAGTAGATTAGTTACCTGTGAACAACTAAGTGAAGAGATCTTAATTACCGAGTACTCAAATATTTAAAATCTTCTAAAACTCTTGATTGGTCATTTGAATACAAAATTGGTCCTAGGCCATCTAGGTCAGTACATATACTTACATTAAGTGATTTAAGCTCCTTTAACACAAATACTTCAGTTATTTGAGGAATTTGGAACAGGTTGGATGGATCTATCTGTATGATTTTTAGCTTAATGATAATACGTCTGAAATGTAAACAGAAATGTTAGATATTTTTATTATGATTTTTATGATGCAATAACAAAGTTAACAAAGTTTTAGCACTTTTTAAGGTCTTTCACTATCGAGGGTTCAATGCAACAGTGTCGTAACTCATATTGAAATAAGAACAAGTTACGACAGTGTTGCGCTGAGCCCTTGATATATTCTTGATATATCTGCCTTGTTTTCACAATAAATTCAATCATGTCTATTGTTGTGACACATTATTTCTCCTGCCAGTTTCTTGTTCTGTCTGATTTGAGTTGTTCACTTGGAGAGGTTGGCTGCCACTGGCTGTGAGTACTGGTATGGAACACAGTTGGTTGAACTTCCTTTAGGCATTATAACAGAAATTTTCTTGAAAACTGACATAAAAACCTATTAGATAATCTATTATACCTACCTGGCAACGCTGCCTTATTAATTTTACCTACCTGGCAACGCTGCCTCTGATAGAGCTGGTGCTGTTGGTGTTTTGGAACGTTCCAGTTTTATTTGCTGGAATAATAAAGACTGTGGATTAGTTACCTGTGAACAACTAAAAGAAGAGATCTTATATTACCCAAAGGGGTTTGTCACGAAAAAAAATCAAAAACAATTTTTTTCCATGTAACCCATATATACATAGAAGGGAAAGAACTTCGACAATTCGAATTGTCCGACGCGTGTTATAAACTTCCATGTTATTGCAATGCAGTACAAAATATATAACTCATATATAGTGCAACGTATGGGCAACTCAACACGCTAACAGAAAATGTATACTTTTACTACCTTTAAAGATATTCTAAACTCGCTATTGAAGATTTTTCACTCGAAAAATGGTAAAATTTTACAAAACGACAGACTGTCGTAAAATCACAGCGTGTATACCGGTGTAACAGGCCATTCTTTCCCCCCTGGCCACTTTTTCCCCGGGGAAAAATAGGCCTAGGCCTTTTTTTCCCCCGGGGAAAAAGTGGCCTAGGCCATTTCTTCCCCCTCTAGGCCACTTTTTCCCCCCTGATTTTTTCATTTGTATATCTACATCTTTCGCGTAATGTCTGTTTGTTCATATTTCTGAGTTTATACTTAGTCTTGAATTTACATTTAAATTCTGTATGTTCATATTTCTGAATTTATATTTACTTTTGTATGTTCATTATATTTCTGAGTGTATATTTACTTCTGTATGTTCAAATTTCTGAGTATGTATTAGCACTTTGCTACCACAAATAAAGAAACAGAATTTGACTGCTTACAACAGTGATACAACAAACAAAGTTTGATCAGGTAAACTTGTACGTGTAGCCACACTTTGATAAAAATTAAGAATACGAGTAAAACAATAAAATACAATAACAATTTCTGTTGGTGGACAAATATGATGATAAACAACCCGCCTCTTCCAGCACTCCTGACAAGTAACAATCTACAAGAATGTAATGAGAAACTTATAAGAATTAGTCACAAAAGCATGTGCCCCATAAAACAGTATGATTATGAAAGAATCGAATACACACTTGTAAATATGTTGTTAAAAATGCTATATGATAAATCTATTCCACCATGGTTCCCTCTACTAGTTCAATATAAAAGAACCAAGGTATCATGATTACTTATTTAAGCTGTACATGTATGTGAGTTATATCGGGCCATGCATTGGATGTTCATCCTTGGCACTCCTCCTGCTCAAAGCCTGCTGGGTGTATCTGCATTGTAATGCAGGTGTGAGGCGAACATTGTATGATAAGCAATGATATGTGTATGTATTGGGTCTTATACCAGGAACCTTAATTGATAGTTCAAAACATGTACCCTTGCAATATTTATGTAACATATCTGGGAAAAATAAATGATTTGTTCTGTTCTGGGTGAACAGTTATTGAGTCACTCAAAACAAATACCTATACATTCCGAGCCGTATTTCTAGCATCCAGGCACCATGTTAACTTTTCAACAGTGTAACAAGTTGAAATGATTCTTATTGCTTCATAAATTATATAAATCCAAGCAATCATGGTAAAACTTTCTTAAATGTCTTTATAAACTGCATCACAAACAATCTGGACTCGACCAACCTGTCTTCGTCTATTGCGCGTATCGCGAAAATACATGACAATGCAAATTTAAGAGTGTATATTTAACCCAACCTCCAGATTTTCACTTGGATTGATGCAATTCACGTCCTCTGTTACCTCAGCCACCATAAAGACGTCCATCAGCCCATCCGACACGTAAATCACCCGCTACAATACTTAAAATACGCAGTCAGATTCGTACTCAAAAATTTTCGTACCATCGGCAAAAATAAAAATGCCAAATTGCAATTTTATTTTTTTTTCACTTTTGGAAAAATTACGACCGCCGCTTTTGTAAACCAAGAAATAAAAAAGAAGTGGCCTTATGAGCTTATACTTACTTCTGTAAGTTCATATTTCTGAGTTTATATTTACTTCTATAGTCCATACTTCTGAGTTTATACTTACTTCTAAAGGTTCATATTTATGAGTTTATACTTATGTCTTTATGTTCATATTTTTGGGTTTATACTTATGTTTTTATGTTCATATTTCTGAGTTGCCAAGAGTGGAAAAAGTGACAAAAAATGTAACCAATTAATATAATGGTTAGCTTTATTTCAGAATTTAAGTTAGGGGAAAAATTGGCCAAGAGGGTAAAAATTAGCCAATAAAGTATAGTATTTCTGAATACAAGTGGAAAAGTGGCTAAGAGAGAAAAAACTAGCCATTAATGTAAAGTATTTCTGAAGACAGGGGAAAAGGAACCAAGAGGGTAAAAATAGCCAAGAATCATTACGCAATACTGTTATTATATGGGGAAAAAGTGGCCTAGATGGGGAAGAAATTGCCTAGAATCATAACGCAATGCTGTGACTATTAGGGGGGAAAAAGTGGCCAATGGGGGAAGAAATGGCCTAGAATCATAATGCAATACTGTTATTATTAGGGGGAAAAAGTGGCCCGGATGGGGAAGAAATGGCCTAGAATCATAATGCAATACTGTTATTATTAGGGGGGAAAAGTGGCCTGGATGGGGAAGAAATGGCCTAGAATCATAATGCAATACTGTTATTATTAGGGGGAAAAAGTGGCCTAGATGGGGAAGAAATGGCCTAGAATCATAATGCAATGCTGTTATTATTAGGGGGAAAAAGTGGCCTGGATGGGGAAGAATTAATGGCCTAGAATCATAATGCAATACTGTTATCATTAGGGGGGAAAAAGTGGCCTAGATGGGGAAAAAATGGCCTAGAATCAAAATGCAATATTGTAATCATTAGGGGGGGAAAAGTGGCCTAGATGGGGAAGAAATGGCCTAGAAGCATAATGCAATACTGTTATCATAAGGGGGGAAAAGGTGGCCAAGGGGGGGAAGAAATGGCCTAGAATCATAATGCAATAATGTTATTATTAGGGGGGGAAAAGTTGCCCAGGGGGGGGGGGGGAAGAAATGGCCTAGGCCAATCTTTCCCCGGGGGAAAAAAGGCCTAGGCCAATCTTTCCCCGGGGAAAAAATGGCCGGGGGAAAAAATAGACTGCTACACCGGTAAACATGTACAGAGTGGAAATGTTAAATTACTGACACAACTTCTTAGAATGAGCCTTAATTCATAATAAAACACTATAATATACTAACTGCCAATGATTTCGCGTCTCGGAAAGCTCTTTTAGCAAAGAATTTGCGTATATTTTTATTCAATAAGCCGGCTACTCGAAGTTTACTTCCATGACGGGTCACATGACAATCGCCTAACTCGTGATGAAAGCTTAAATCTGATTGCATGAGTGATAGTCTGTGGTGTTTGTTTACAATTTACGTGTACCCTGTGCACTCTATCCTTTTCACTACGCAATCGGGAACCATACTTAAAAAATACCACACAGTATCGCTCATCCTATCAAAATTAAGCTTTCATCACGAGTTAGGCGATTGTCACGTGACCTATCAAGGAAGCAAAATTAAGAATCCGCAAACTAAACAAAAACGTAGTCTCCATTAAAAGTGCATCCCGAGATGTGAAATCATTAGCAGTTAGTGAATTATACAATATAGGATATAAATATACTGTTTGGTTATGAATTATGACTCACTCCATGAAGTTTTACCTGTAATTTATCAGTTTCGCTATAGATTTGTACACGCTGCGATTTTACGACAGTGTGTCGTTTTGTAAAATCTGACCATTTTTCGAGTGAAAAATCTTCAATAGCGAGTTTAAAATATCTTTAAAGGTAGTAAAAGTGTACATTTTCTGTAAGCGTGTTGAGTTGCCCATATGTTGCACTATATATGAGTTAAATATTTTGTACTGCATTGCAATAACATGGAAGTTTATAACACACGTTGGACAATTCGAATTGTCGAAGTTCTTTCCCTTCTATGTATATATGGGTTACATGGAAAAAAAATTTTTTGATTTTTTTTTCGTGACAAACCCCTTTGATATTACCCAGTATTCCAATATTTAAAATCTTCTAAAACTCTTGATTGATCATTTGAAGACTGAATTACATTAGAAAAAACTTATTACACATGCCTGCAGTCATTTCAGCATCCTGAGTTAGCTTTCCAAACTTATCTGTTATGATAAAACTTTCTGGTGTGATTAAGACTTTCTAGAAAGATCTTTCAGATTTTTCCACAACTTTTTTTGGTTTTGTCTATTTTCATTTATTATTGAGGCATAGAAGGACTTTTTGGCACCAGATATCAATGTTTTATAATTGTTCAATATACCAGAATATAAAAAAGATTCTTCTGATGATTATACTTTGGATATGAAAACAAAATAAATAAATGACGTCACCAGAAGAAAAAGATAAAGGCTTTCATTCTCAGTGTATATTTTAGTGAATTTACAACACAATATTGAATTAAACAAGTGGAAAGAGAAATTAAATGCCCATTAGAATAAAAGATAAAGGATCAAGCTACATTGTATACCTGCTCCTAAGTAAGGCTGAACAAATGAAGTTTCTATTCCTTTAACTGGAGTAACAACTGAAAAGAAGGTCAGGTGACCTGACGGTGTTAACGTAATTTTTATCTCACTGTTAAATTAATGTCAGTAATCCTATATATATATGTAAACAGGTATTATAATTGATTTTTAGTCTCGAAACTAGTATTTATCAAGCATATTTTGATTAAAAAAATTCTTCAATGATATTATTTATTTTATTCAAAATGGAAGAGATATTTTATTTACAAACAGCAAAAATGTCAATTAAGACTATTTAACCCTTTACTTCATAGCCCCCTAGTCAATATACATACTGTATACTAATAGTGGATCAGATAAACTTGGTACACTGTCTTCATACAGGTTATTGGGAAATGCTACTGATTTGACACATGTCTACTTCATCACTGGTTTATTATACTAAATATTAATCCCATCAAATTATAGTAAATATAAAAGTTGTTCATAATTTAATAACCTTTTGTATGATGTAATTTTTGTAACTGTGGGATAAATATTAAAAGAAATAAAGGGGAACAAAAATTGCCAAAAAAATCTGTAAGCATATTTTTGCCTTTTCTGATTTTTTTCTATTGACACCTGGTCATTTTATCACTTCATTGTAATGCTAAATAATGGTTTTATAATTTCTGAATTATACCAAATTGATGGTATTTAATTTATCTTACTTGCTATGCAAAAATATCTGATGTTAGGCAAATATTAAGGGCAATATAATGTGTACAAACTGACACAAGGTCCATGTTTTTTCCTTATCCTTTTTTTTAATTTGCCCTTTCTGTTTACTACAAGACATACAATAAAAAATCTTAATGCAAGAATTGTTATTGCAAACTCCACTAAATAATACTTTGGGTTGTAAAAATCAATACTTTACACTCGAGATTAAATAAATGTGCAAAGGTAAAACTTGGGTCAGTGCCAGTGATTGACGGTGCACGTGCAGGAATTCATGTCCAACAATCAAGGTCATCGTGACCCAGACAGAGTGTCTTATAAATGTGTCAAGTTCAAAGGATGTTTTTTTTAAACAATCAGAGGTTGTGAAAGTGTACCATAGTACAAAAAACTTTAACCTAGTTGATCATAATTTGGCATATCAATTAACACCGAATTCGTTATGTTTTTAATCGTATTTCACACGCATTCGCGGCCAGTCTTTGTGACTTGAATATTGTTTTACATCAAAGACGAGTGAAACAGTCGTATATGACTTTTACAAATTTGTTTGATGATACGGAGTAAAGGATAATATTTACGTATGTTTCAACAAATCTCCCAGCATATTAAATTCATGTCAAAAATAAACCATGTGCTTGCAGACTTCTGTGTTCATGATACGTCTAGTGATCGGCGCGCACCTGACTCGTTTTGTGTTTACATAGTATTTACAACTTTCACCGAATAATAGACGAAATATTTTTGTTGGTGATTTGTCTTCATGGAATATTAGAAATTATAGTTTTTGGAATAAAAAATCGGCGATATTTCGGAGGGAAAGGTATTTATTTAGGCTGAACAACAAATTGATTTGATTGGTAGAGTCATATTGTTCTGCAATAAATAAGCCCCGCCCATGAGAAGACTAAATCCCATATGGAAATTTGTCACACGTGTCAGCTGTAAAAACAATGCGGCACCATAAAACTCCGGGTGACATTAAAATTTGATGATATAATTAGGGACCCATACTGTTAGCCAACTTAATCCCATTGATGACCGCATCAATTAGCACATGTTATTTGTTAATCTGAATTTGATTTTCACACGAGACATTTACACTGTATATTTCTTTTATTGCACCCGAGACACGGCGAACTACTGATTATTATCTTTATTATGTCATTTTTGTTTGAAAATATTTAAGATATATAATTGTTCTACTGTTTTTTGGCTTTGACTTAAAATTCCACGGCAAAATTGTCATTAGAAATGAACCGCGCGTCTGCAGACTGTATACTGTGTAATCTCAACACGATACGTCATCGTGTACCCGCGACCTGTCTTGTGTTTAAACGCAGTTAACCACATAATTTTATATACAAACAATATTTTTTTGTTAACGTTATGTCTTCATGAAATATTTAATTTTACAATCGTTGTTTTAAAAAATCGCCTATATTTTGGGGAAAATGATTTATTGAACTTCAAAAATCAACCACGTAGAATACCGGGATTATGAAGTAGACGGTCTACCCGCAAAATACCGGGATTATGAAGTAAGCGGTCTACACGTGAATATACGGCTACATGAAGTAAAGGGTTAATATGGCCTCGAAAATCACGGTCTTATTGTATTAAGTCCTAAACTTAACATTTTATATCTGTCTTAAATACTAAAGCCCATGATTTTAAGCTGATAAAATTGTCATTATCATAAAGCAAACTTCATTAAGCTGTATATTCATGATTTGCAATGAGTAATTTTCTTTCTCAACCTTTTATACTTAAATGATAGGAATTTTGACCTAGATCTTTAGAACCTATTTTAAGGGGTGCACAATCTAGGCATCAGTTTCTGAAGAAAAATGTACTGTATAAGTTCCACATTTCTCAAGATATTTTGACAAAGCTTTGATAGAAGCATTTTTACCAAGTACCACAGCACATATGTTCCAGGCTTTTTAGCTCACCTGATTCATCAGGTGAGCTTTTAGGATCGTTGAATATCCGTCGTCCGTCGTACGTCAACAATTAGTTTGTTTACACTCTAGCAACCGCAGCTCTTAACGAATAGTGATAAAACTTGCTCACAATGTAGATGGCCACAATGTCTCGGCTAAGTTCGATTCTGGGCAAAATCGGACTATGACTTCTAGAGTTATGGGCCCTTGAATTACAAAATTTGCTATATTTAGCTTGTTTACACTACAGCGCCTTCATTTATTCACCAATCCTAATAATATTTTCAGTAAATGTGTATAACCAAAAGATTTTGGACAAGTTTGATTATGGGCGGAATCGGACCACATCTTCAAGAGTTATGGGCCCTTGACTTAGAAAATTTGCTATATTTTAGCTTGTTTACACTCTATCGCCTTCATTTATTCACAGATCCTAATAATATTTTCAGTAAATGTATATGACCTTATGGTAATGGACAAGTTTAGTTATGGTTGGAATCGGACCTCAACTTCAAGAGTTATGGGCCCTTGGATTAGAAAATTTTCTACGTTTTAGCTTAAAGCATAAAGATTGTGGAGCGAACTACTTCCACATTTTTTAAGCTATTGCAATGAAACTTGTAATATGTTATCACCATCAAGTGTAGATGTGCAAGACACAATTTTCATGCCCAGCGATTCACTCATTGCAGTTATGTTCCTTTGAACTTAGCAATATAGTGTACTATTGCAGTATTAGTCGGGCGTGTGAACACAACTTATTGCTAGCAGTCCATTTAGGTCGTGCCTTAAAAAGGTTGTGTGTTAAGTCAGCTAAATAAATTATGTATTTAGTCATATCTACTGTATATTAATTCAAATAAATGTAAAATGTTTGTCAAGAACGGTTTATTTTGACCGCATAAGAATACATTTTCGTACATTTTCATTTTACAAATTTTACAACCACAAGAAGTACACATTAAACAGTTGCAGACTCGCTATAAGTTGGCGTGGTCTTAATTTTTCTACGCTTGTAGATTTCACCCAATGGAAGGAAGGGTTTCCTCTGAATCATCCAATTGAATGAGGAATTTCTTCTGAATAATTAATACATCATGCCAAGAAATATAGGTCAAAAGTGAGATTAGACACCTTTGCGAAAAATGTATACTTCTGAACAAAATGTATGTGTAATTATTATTCACTTGACAAAAACCCATTAAGAACAGCTTAATTTGTGTTGCATTTGCATCATTTATTTTATTAATGATAATTGATAAAGTGATACAACAAAAGTTATAATTAAACATTTTCATAAGTCAAAAACCATACATGATGGGAGACAATCACTGAAAACAATTCTTTAATAAGAATAAAAATTGTAACAAAAATTCATGTTCACAATATTATCACCTTATCAATAATGTTACACATTTAGACAACTTTGTCATGCTATACTAACAAAACCTGTACAATTTGCACTGTCATGCTCCCAAAACTAAATCAGATTTGTTGTCCATTATCATTACAAGCAAATATTTAGGCTGAAAATAAAAATAAGTTCATTTGGAGTGCTCCGACCCAGAATTTTAGCACTGGGTAGGTAGGTGTGGATTTTTACTATATATTAAACAATAGTAAAAAAAATGCCCCCAAAAAACTTTGATTTTATTCATTTGCTAGGATTTTTGTGAATAGGTAGGAGCACTCCAAACAAACTTATTTTTATTTTCAGCCTTATGTATATGCGCAATTTCCTTATAGTATTATATAGGGCAGATTCCCAGGAAAGTTGGCCTTTGTCTGATGGTCCCTTTCCTTCATCTTTGGGAATGGGGAAAATTCTCTTTTTTCTAAACATTCTGCTAGATGTGATCTCATCTTGCTTGTATCGAACTCGATGGTTTCCAGTGTTCCTATTTCTGGATCAAAGATAAATTCTACTAAGAATGCTATAACAAACACTCCACAATCAATGCCGTTCTTTTGTTGCTGAACGTTATCTAAAAAGTATACTTTCAGTGAACCTTGATATGGAACTTTGTGTGCTTGTATTATTTGATTTCTAAGATTTGGACTTAGTCTTGTATCAACTTCTGGCAAGGGAGGAGGGCCTGTGTAACTGTCTATGTAGAAAGCTTGATTTGTTTTTGTGCTCCAACTATGTGTCCAGTGGTAATTATCAAAAAGCATTTTATATCTTGGAATGTCATTGCTGGTAGCAGATAGTGTTGATGTCAATATTACTTCCCATAGGTCTGAAAGGCTTACTTTATCTGGAAATTGTTCTTTAAGGACATATATGCATACTTCCATAGTAAAATTGGACAACCAATTGTTTCCATTGATCTCTTTTAAAATATCTTCAATGGATATCCATCCAGTTGATGTACAATATTCGTTTTGTTGCTTCTTTCCATCCAATATATGTTTGCATTTTCCTTGCTCAAACTCAGAGACTTCTGATTTTGACGTTCCCTGTTCATTTGCTGAAAATGTTAAGTGTTCATTTACATGTACATATTTGCAGCTGTTTCAACCATTTAGTATTTAGATTTTTTATTTCAATGGGACTTGAAAAAAGTACAAGAATAAATTGTGCTGTACGTCAAATAATAGAAAATTATTCTTTGACATGACTAAATCTAGAGAAACTACAGATTCAGGAATGTTCTCATTATTGTATTAAACATTGAGTGAATCATAAGTTGTGAACATGCTTGTATTACAAACTGTTCAGATAAAAGATTTATAAAACATGACATACCGTATTCCAGATTTTCTCATACATAAATTTAGATATTTACCTTGGAGATCAATCAGCTTAGTTTTTCCAAATTTAGACTGTACATCATGCAGGTCTGGTGCCACTGACTTGCTCAGTGCTATTTTGTCTACTTGTTGGTGTCTCTGTCCAGATACTGAAAAAATAATTGACCATTTTTATAGATATTTTGCAGCTTCAAATCATTTAGGATTGGATAGTTATTTGAAGATTTTTTATTACATGAATCAAGATTATATATGTTTACCTGGAAACATCTGGTCTTGTTGCCATGGCACTGAGGAAAAACCACATCGTGAATTAAATGTTGAATTCCACTGTTTGGGCTGTGCCAGTGATGCAGATGAAAACACTATTTCTTCGTCTACAATACAAATATAAATGATTTCCGAGTGCTGTGATATGAAAAATGTAATAATGTTACAGGCTTGAGTATGACTTGTTTGTCTAAAGTAGGTTTAATAGGCTGGAATCAATTTTAGGGATGGGTATTGTCACGTACAGTGATACGGTATTGCGATATGGTAATAATAAACAAAACATAGTCTTCATTATGCCCCGTTTCAAAGGAAAAGGGGTATATTGCTTTGCCCATGTCGGTCAGAAGGTCAGTCGGAAGGTTGGTTGGTTGTTCCATCTGTAACAAACCTTGTCCGACCAATAACTATAGAACGATTTGGCCTAGGCTCTTCAGATTTGGCAGGGAGGTTGGTCATCATAAGTTGATGACCCCTAATAATTTTGGTGTCAGTACGTCAAAGGTCAGGGTCAGAGTGACCTTCAGCTAGTAAACCTTGTCCGATCAATAGCTAGTGAACTATATGGCCTAGCCTCTTCAGATTTGGTTGGGAGGTTGGTCAACACAGTCATGTAGATGAAAAGTATTTATTTTGAGACCAGTACATGAAAGGTCAAGGTTACAGTGAACTTCAGCCCCAAAACCTTGTCCAACCAATAACTAAAGAACAATTTGGCCTAGGCTTTTCAGATTTGGTTCGGAAGTTGTACATGTAAATGACCCCTATTGATTTTGAGGTCAGTATGTCAAAGGTCAAGGTCACTGTGACCTTCAGTACAAAAACCTTGTCTGACAAAGAACTAGAGAGTGATTTGGCCTTTGGTCCTCAAATTTCGTTGGGAGGTTGGTCATTGCATGTAGATGACCCCTATTGATTCTAAGTTCAATAGGTCAAAAGTCAAGGTGTTACTATATCCAGTTGGCCGTTGAGGGGGCATTGGTGTTTCACAGACACTTCTTGTTTTAAAATTCATTCTGCCTCTTAAACTGCTACAGTATCTCCATCTTTTGAGCCATCTTTATAAATTGTGTGATTTTCTTTGGTGCGGTCAATGCAAAACTTCAAATTAAGACTGCAGATTTGGGCATCTGGAAATTTGTATTCTGCCATGGATCCCCAGAGGCAGATCCAGGATTTCAGGCGGGGTTGGAGTGGGGCGTAGTATTTAGGAAAGTGACTATTTCATTGAATGATATTTCATTTCTATCTATGGTCGAGGACTTTTGGAGGGGCGCTGGGTGACCCCTTTGAATCTGCTGTTTATCCCATATTCAATGTCTGGAATTTCTCAAATCATAGGAGATGATCATTTTGCCATCTTTGTGGCGAAAGCCACTTAGAACATCAACAGTTAAAATGTTGGATTCTATTCTAAGGTTTTGCAGATGCAACTTGTGAGAGCTATTGGGCAATCATTTTAGGTTCATTAGTGTCCTTACCCAGTTTTGGATAACTTCTCACCAGAAGATTTGGGAAATTCACATCATTGAAAATGTTAAATAAGACAGAGTAGCAACAGATAAGTGGTTTTAAGAAATCTCCCAATTTGTAATGACAAAATCTTATAAAGACGGATTGGATTTGCAGTATCTGATTGAGTTGTATTTTAAATTTTTAATCTGTTCAAAGTGGTATAATAGTATGATGTACAGAAATGTATTCGTACTAAGTATATTAGGATTATTTACCTGGAAACAACTGGTTTTGTTGTTGCTTTTGTGCCTGCTGGGGCCCTTGGGAAACACTGTTTTGTGACCACAATGATGAATCAAGATGATTTGGTTCTGCTGATGGTGTAGATGGCATAACCATTTCTTTGTCTGCAATTGAATCATTGAAGAAGTATAAGAAATGCACACACTGTTTGCTTAGATATTTTTTTATTTCCACCTACTCACCTATCATCTGTCCAGCATTTTCTCAGCATAATAATGATAAAACTTGCTGAAATTCAGTTTCTTAATTTGTAAGTTACATTGTAAACACTGGAGTTAAACGGTTCACTATCATATTGGGTCATTTGGAAATTTTTTTAGCTTACCGATAACTGGTGGAGGAAGACTGGGTTGCACCACTGACTTTATGTAAGCTAATTGGATAGTTTCCTCATTTGGGTGATCAAAAGAAATATTCTCCTTACATATAGTTATACCCCCACTAGTTAATGTGGGGGGCTATACAAAAGTCACCTTGTCTGTCTGTCTGTGTGTGTGTCCATCCCAAAACTTGTCTGAACTGCAACTTTCTCATTGGTCATAGGACTTTGTTGTCACAAATGTTAAACATCAATAGACATATATCATGTGCAATACCCATGGCTGTAGCTTCTATGCAAAGGGGTTTGTCACGGAAAAAAAAACACTTTATTATTGCAATGCAGTACAAAATATTTAACACATATATAGTGCAATGTGTGGGCAACTCAACACGCTAACAGAAATTGTATACTTTTACCACCTTTAAAGATATTCTAAACTCGCTATTGAAGATTTTTCACTCGAAAAATGGTAAAATTTTACAAAACGACACACTGTCGTAAAATCACGGCGTGTACAAATCTATAGCGAAACTGATAAATTACAGGTAAAACTTCATGGAGTGAGTCATAATTCATAACCAAACAGTATATTTATACCATATATTGTATAATTTACTAACTGCTAATGATTTCACATCTCGGGACGCACTTTTAATGAAGAATTTACGTTTTTGTTCAGTTTGCGGATTCTTAATTTTGCTTCCTTGATAGGTCACTTGACAATCGCCTAACTCGTGATGAAAGCTTAATTCTGATAGGATGAGCGATACTGTGTTTTATTTTTTAGGTATGGTTCCCGATAGCGTAGTGAAAATATAGAGTGCACAGGGTACAAGTAAATTGTAAACAAATACCACAGAGTATCACTCATGCATTCAGATTTAAGCTTTCATCACGAGTTAGGCGATTGTCATGTGACCCGTCATGGAAGTAAACTTCGAGTAGCCGGCTTATTGAACAAAAAAATACGCAAATTCTTCTCTAAAAGAGCTTTCCGAGATGCATAATCATTGGCAGTTAGTATATTATGGTGTTTTATTATGAATTAAGGCCCATCCTAAGAAGTTGTGTCAGTAATTTAACATTTCCACTCTGTACATGTATACCGGTTTACACGCTGCGATTTTACGACAGTGTGTCATTTTGTAATATTTGACCATTTTTCGAGTAAAAATCCTCAATAGCGAGTTTAGGATATCTTTAAAGGTAGTAAAAGTATACATTTTCTGTTAGCATGTTGAGTTCCCATACGTTGCACTAAATATGAGTTAAATATTTTGTACTGCATTGCTATAACATGGAAGTTTATAACACGCATTGGAAAATTCGAATTGTCAAAGTTCTTTCCCTTCTATATATAAAAAAATTATATGGGTTACATGGAATTTTTTTTTTTTTAATTATTTTTCGTGACAAACCCCTTTGCTTCTATGTCAAGATCACATTTAGATGTCAAAGGTCTCAATTTGTGTCTTTGCTGTGTATGCAGGCATCATGATGTGTAGAAATATATTCTTCTATTACAAATAGTAAGATTATTTACATGTACCTTGATGCATTAGCTGACTTTGTTGTTGCACGTGTGGATCATCTGACCTTAGGAAAACTCCTGTCAGATTTCCTAACTCATATTGATTTGGTCCTGCTGGTGGTGCAGATTGTGAAACCATTCCTTTGTCTGCAATTGAATCATTAAAAAAAATATAAAAATGCACACACTGTGTGCTTGAATATATTTTTATTTCCACTGACTATCATCTGTCCAGCATTTTCTCAGCATAATAATGACAAAACTTGCTGAAATTCAGTTTCTTAATTTGTAAGTTACATTGTAAACACTGGAGTTAAACGGTTCACTATCATATTGGGTCATTTGGAATTTTTTTTAGCTTAACTGGTGGAGGAAGACTGGGTTGCACCACTGACTTTATGTAAGCTAATTGGATAGTTTCCTCATTTGGGTGATCAAAAGAAATATTCTCCTTACATATAGTTATACCCCCACTAGTTAATGTGGGGGGCTATACAAAAGTCACCTTGTGTGTCTGTCTGTCTGTCTGTGTGTCCATCCCAAAACTTGTCTGAGCTGCAACTTTGTCATTGGTCATAGGACTTTGTTGTCACAAATGTTAAACATCAATAGACATATATCATGTGCAATACCCATGGCTGTAGCTTCAATGTCAAGGTCACATTTAGATGTCAAAGGTCTTAACTTGTGTCTTTTTGCCGTGTCTGCAGCTCTGTGGCTTCGCCATTCATTAGAGGATTTGAAAGAAGTTGTCACAGATTTTAACCTCATAATATTGTTACTTAAATCAGCATGTATAGGTATTCATCAATTAAAACCTAATAACATCCTGAGTCAAAGAGGTGTATGTATGGGGTATTCATCACTCCTGTGACAAGCACTAGTTTTAAAATGGTATTTGTTAAATTGTTTATATGAAAGATAGAGTTGATTTGTTATTTCTAAATACTTTTATATTGTAATTGTAATCTGCTCACCATTTGGTAGCATTCCTTTTTCTGGACCTGATGCAGATGATGATATGTCTGAAATGTAAACAAAAAATGTTTGATATTTATCATGATTTTTATGATGCAATAACAAATTTTACCAAGTTTTTGCAGTTTTTAAGGTCTGAAAAAAGGTCCATTGTTTCCTGGTTTTCTTAATATATCTGCCTTAATTGTTTTTAGCTCAACTGATTCATCAGGTGAGCTTTTAGGATCGTTGAATGTCCGCTGTCCGTCTTCCGTCCACAATTAGTTTGTTTACACTCTAGCATCTGCAGCTCTTAACGAATCGTGATTAAACTTGCTCACAGTGTATATGGCCACAATGTCTCGGCTAAGTTTGATTATGGGCAAAATCGGACTAGGACTTCAAGAGTTATGCACCCTTGACTTAGAAAATTTGCTATATTTTAATAATTTAGCTTGTTTACACTCTAGCCCTTTTATTTCTTCACCAATCCTAATAATATTTTCAGTAAATGTGTATAACCAAAATATCTTGGACAAGTTTGATTATGGGCGGAATCGGACCAGAACTTCAAGAGTTATTGGTCCTTGACTTTGAAAATTTGCTTTATTTTAGCTTGTTTACACTCTAGCACCTTCATTTATTCACCGATTCTAATCATATTTACAATGAATATGTATGACCTTATGGTCTTAAAGAAGTTTTGTTATGGGTGGAATCGGACCACAACTTCAAGAGTTATGACTTCGAAAATTTGCTATAATTTAGATCTCAAAATCTACGTAAAAATGAGTTTTAGGAGATGGAAACTATATTACCTGGTCATTAATTATTGTGCCTTTGTTCTCAGGTGAGCAATAAAGGGCCATCTTGGCCCTGTTGTTCTCACTGTTTTCAATCATGTGTGATTGTTGTGACATATTATTTCTCTTACCAGTTTCCTGTTCTGTCAGAATTGAGTTAATTGTTCACTTGGAGAGGTTGGCTGCCACTGTCTGTGACTACTGCCCTCTGGTACAGAACATGGTTTAACTTTCTATTGGCATATAACAGAACTTTTCTTTTCTTGAAAACTGATACAGAAACTTAACAGATAATCTATTTTATATACCTGACAACGCTGCCTTATTAATTTTACCTACCTGGCAATGCTGCCTCTGATAAAGGTGGTGCTGTTGGTGTTTTTGCAGGTTCCATTGTTATTTGCTGGAATAAAGAATTGCTGGAATAAAGAAGACAGTAGATTAGTTACCTGTGAACAACTAAGTGAAGAGATCTTAATTACCGAGTACTCAAATATTTAAAATCTTCTAAAACTCTTGATTGGTCATTTGAATACAAAATTGGTCCTAGGCCATCTAGGTCAGTACATATACTTACATTTAGTGATTTAAGCTCCTTTAACACAAATACTTCAGTTATTTGAGGAATTTGGAACAGGTTGGATGGATCTATCTGTATGAATTTTAGCTTAATGATAATACGTCTGAAATGTAAACAGAAATGTTAGATATTTTTATTATGATTTTTATGATGCAATAACAAAGTTAACAAAGTTTTAGCACTTTTTAAGGTCTTTCAATATCGAGGGTTCAATGCAACAGTGTCGTAACTCATATTGAAATAAGAACAAGTTACGACAGTGTTGCGCTGAGCCCTTGATATATTCTTGATATATCTGCCTTGTTTTCTCAATAAATTCAATCATGTCTATTGTTGTGACACATTATTTCTCCTGCCAGTTTCTTGTTCTGTCTGATTTGAGTTGTTCACTTGGAGAGGTTGGCTGCCACTGGCTGTGAGTACTGGTATGGAACACAGTTGGTTGAACTTCCTTTAGGCATTATAACAGAAATTTTCTTGAAAACTGACATAAAAACCTATTAGATAATCTATTATACCTACCTGGCAACGCTGCCTTATTAATTTTACCTACCTGGCAACGCTGCCTCTGATAGAGCTGGTGCTGTTGGTGTTTTGGAACGTTCCAGTTTTATTTGCTGGAATAATAAAGACTGCGGATTAGTTACCTGTGAACAACTAAAAGAAGAGATCTTATATTACCCAAAGGGGTTTGTCACGAAAAAAAATCAAAAACAATTTTTTTCCATGTAACCCATATATACATAGAAGGGAAAGAACTTCGACAATTCGAATTGTCCAACGCGTGTTATAAACTTCCATGTTATTGCAATGCAGTACAAAATATTTAACTCATATATAGTGCAACGTATGGGCAACTCAACACGCTAACAGAAAATGTATACTTTTACTACCTTTAAAGATATTCTAAACTCGCTATTGAAGATTTTTCACTCGAAAAATGGTAAAATTTTACAAAACGACACACTGTCGTAAAATCACAGCGTGTATACCGGTGTAACAGGCCATTCTTTCCCCCCTGGCCACTTTTTCCCCGTGGGAAAAATTGGCCTAGGCCTTTTTTTCCCCCGGGGAAAAATTGGCCTAGGCCATTTCTTCCCCCTCTAGGCCACTTTTTCCCCCCTGATTTTTTCATTTGTATATCTACATCTTTCGCGTAATGTCTGTTTGTTCATATTTCTGAGTTTATACTTAGTCTTGAATTTACATTTAAATTCTGTATGTTCATATTTCTGAATTTATATTTACTTTTGTATGTTCATTATATTTCTGAGTGTATATTTACTTCTGTATGTTCAAATTTCTGAGTATGTATTTACTTCTGTATGTTCATTTTTCTGTGTATGTATTTATTTCTGTATGCTCATTTTTCTGAGTTTATACTTTCTAAGTTGATACTTACGTCTGCAAGTTCATATTTCTGCGTTTATATTTGCTTCTATAGTTCATACTTCTGAATTTATACTTACTTCCGAATGTTCATATTTATGAGCTTATACTTACTTCTGTAAGTTCATATTTCTGAGTTTATATTTACTTCTATAGTCCATACTTCTGAGTTTATACTTACTTCTAAAGGTTCATATTTATGAGTTTATACTTATGTCTTTATGTTCATATTTTTGGGTTTATACTTATGTTTTTATGTTCATATTTCTGAGTTGCCAAGAGTGGAAAAAGTGACAAAAAATGTAACCAATTAATATAATGGTTAGCTTTATTTCAGAATTTAAGTTAGGGGAAAAATTGGCCAAGAGGGTAAAAATTAGCCAATAAAGTATAGTATTTCTGAATACAAGTGGAAAAGTGGCTAAGAGAGAAAAAACTAGCCTTTAATGTAAAGTATTTCTGAAGACAGGGGAAAAGGAACCAAGAGGGTAAAAATAGCCAAGAATCATTACGCAATACTGTTATTATATGGGGAAAAAGTGGCCTAGATGGGGAAGAAATTGCCTAGAATCATAACGCAATGCTGTGACTATTAGGGGGGAAAAAGTGGCCAATGGGGGAAGAAATGGCCTAGAATCATAATGCAATACTGTTATTATTAGGGGGAAACAGTGGCCTGGATGGGGAAGAAATGGCCTAGAATCATAATGCAATACTGTTATTATTAGGGGGAAAAAGTGGCCTAGATGGGGAAGAAATGGCCTAGAATCATAATGCAATACTGTTATTATTAGGGGGGAAAAGTGGCCTGGATGGGGAAGAAATGGCCTAGAATCAAAATGCAATACTGTAATCATTAGGGGGGAAAAAGTGGCCTAGATGGGGAAGAAATGGCCTAGAAGCATAATGCAATACTGTTATCATAAGGGGGGAAAAGGTGGCCAAGGGGGGGAAGAAATGGCCTAGAATCATAATGCAATAATGTTATTATTAGGGGGGGAAAAGTTGCCCAGGGGGGGGAAGAAATGGCCTAGGCCAATCTTTCCCCGGGGGAAAAAAAGGCCTAGGCCAATCTTTCCCCGGGGAAAAAATGGCCGGGGGAAAAAATAGACTGCTACATCGGTAAACATGTACAGAGTGGAAATGTTAAATTACTGACACAACTTCTTAGAATGAGCCTTAATTCATAATAAAACACTATAATATACTAACTGCCAATGATTTCGCGTCTCGGAAAGCTCTTTTAGCAAAGAATTTGCGTATATTTTTATTCAATAAGCCGGCTACTCGAAGTTTACTTCCATGACGGGTCACATGACAATCGCCTAACTCGTGATGAAAGCTTAAATCTGATTGCATGAGTGATAGTCTGTGGTGTTTGTTTACAATTTACGTGTACCCTGTGCACTCTATCCTTTTCACTACGCAATCGGGAACCATACTTAAAAAATACCACACAGTATCGCTCATCCTATCAAAATTAAGCTTTCATCACGAGTTAGGCGATTGTCACGTGACCTATCAAGGAAGCAAAATTAAGAATCCGCAAACTAAACAAAAACGTAAAGTCTCCATTAAAAGTGCATCCCGAGATGTGAAATCATTAGCAGTTAGTGAATTATACAATATAGGATATAAATATACTGTTTGGTTATGAATTATGACTCACTCCATGAAGTTTTACCTGTAATTTATCAGTTTCGCTATAGATTTGTACACGCTGCGATTTTACGACAGTGTGTCGTTTTGTAAAATCTGACCATTTTTCGAGTGAAAAATCTTCAATAGCGAGTTTAAAATATCTTTAAAGGTAGTAAAAGTGTACATTTTCTGTAAGCGTGTTGAGTTGCCCATACGTTGCACTATATATGAGTTAAATATTTTGTACTGCATTGCAATAACATGGAAGTTTATAACACACGTTGGACAATTCGAATTGTCGAAGTTCTTTCCCTTCTATGTATATATGGGTTACATGGAAAAAAAAATTTTTTGATTTTTTTTTCGTGACAAACCCCTTTGATATTACCCAGTATTCCAATATTTAAAATCTTCTAAAACTCTTGATTGATCATTTGAAGACTAATTACATTAGAAAAAACTTATTACACATGCCTGCAGTCATTTCAGCATCCTGAGTTAGCTTTCCAAACTTATCTGTTATGATAAAACTTTCTGGTGTGATTAAGACTTTCTAGAAAGATCTTTCAGATTTTTCCACAACTTTTTTTGGTTTTGTCTATTTTCATTTATTATTGAGGCATAGAAGGACTTTTTGGCCCCAGATATCAATGTTTTATAATTGTTCAATTGATATACCAGTATATAAAAAAGGTTCTTCTGATGATTATACTTTGGATATGATTCATGAAAACAAAATAAATTAATGACGTCACCAGAAGAAAAAGATAAAGGCTTTCATTCTCAGTGTATATTTAGTGAATTTACAACACAATATTGAATCAAACAAGTGGAAAGAGAAATTAAATGCCCATTAGAATAAAAAGATAAAGGATCAAGCTATACCTGCTCCTAAGTAAGGCTGAACAAATGAAGTTTCTATTCCTTTAACTGGAGTAACGTCAGATAACCTGACGGTGTTAACGTAATTTTTATCTCACTGTTAAATTAATGTCAGTAATCCTATATGTAAACAGGTATTATAATTGATTTTTAGTCTCGAAACTAGTATTTATCAAGCATATTTTGATTAAAAATTTTCTTCAATGATATTATTTATTTTATTAAAAATGGAAGAGATATTTTATTTACAAACAGCAAAAATGTCAATTAAGACTATTTAATATGGCCTCCAAAATCACGGTCTTATTGTATTAAGTCCTAAACTTAACATTTCACATCTGTCTTAAATACTAAAGCCCAAGATTTTAAGCTGATAAAATTGTCATTATCATAAAGCAAACTTCATTAAGCTGTATATTCATGATTTGCAATGAGTAATTTTCTTTCTCAACCTTTTATACTTAAATGATAGGAATTTTGACCCAGATCTTTAGAACCTATTTTAAGGGGTGCACAATCTAGGCATCAGTTTCTGAAGAAAAATGTACTGTATAACTCTATAAGTTCCACATTTCTCAAGATATTTTGACAAAGCTTTGATAGAAACATTTTTACCAAGTATCACAGCTCATATGTTCCGGGCTTTTTAACTCACCTGATTCATCAGGTGAGCTTTTAGGATCGTTGAATATCCGTCGTCCGTCGTACGTCAACAAGTAGTTTGTTTACACTCTAGCAACCGCAGCTCTTAACGAATCGTGATTAAACTTGCTCAAAATGTATATGGCCACAATGTCTCGGCTAAGTTCGATTCTGGGCAAAATCGGACTATGACTTCTAGAATTATGGGCCCTTGACTTCCAAAATTTGCTATATTTAGCTTGTTTACACTCTAGCGCCTTCATTTATTCACCAATCCTAATAATATTTTCAGTAAATGTGTTTAACCAAAAGATTTTGGACAAGTTAGATTATGGGCGGAATCGGACCAGAACATCAAGAGTTATGGGCCCTTGACTTAGAAAATTTGCTATATTTGAGCTTGTTTACACTCTAGCACCTTCATTTATTAACTGATCCTAATAATATTTTCAGTAAATTGGTGTAACCATAAGATCTTGGATAAGTTCAATTATGGGCGGAATCGGACCTGAACTTCACGAGTTATGGGCCCTTGACTTAGAAAATTTGCTATATTTTAGCTTGTTTACACTCTAGCACCTTCATTTATTAACCGATCCTAATAATATTTTCAGTAAATGGGTGTAACCATAAGATCTTGGACAAGAACGATTATGGGCGGAATCGGACCTGAACTTCACGAGTTATGGGCCCTTGAATTAGAAAATTTGCTATATTTTAGCTTGTTTACACTCTAGCGCCTTCATTTATTCACCGATCCTAATAATATTTTCAGTAAATGAGTATAACCAAAAGATCTTGGATAAGTTCGATTATGGGCGGAATCGGACCACATCTTCAAGAGTTATGGGCCCTTGACTTAGAAAAGCTATATTTTAGCTTGTTTACACTCTAGCGCCTTCATTTATTCACAGATCCTAATCATATTTACAATGAATGTATATGACCTTATGGTTATGGACAAGTTTTGTTATGGTTGGAATCGGACCTCAACTTCAAGAGTTATGGGCCCTTGGATTAGAAAATTTGCTACGTTTTAGCTTAAAGCATAAAGATTCTGGAGCGAACTACTTCCACATTTTTTAAGCTATTGCAATGAAACTTTTAATATGTTATCACCATCAAGTGTAGATGTGCAAGACACAATTTTCGTGCCCAGCGATTCACTCATTGCAGAGTTATTATGGACTAAAAAGGGAAAAATCCTTTAAAGTATGTGACCTGTGATTGGACATCTGGCAGGTAGCATTCATTCAGCCATTATTGTCACTTGTTTTCCAAGTTGTCTATTCTTCATGCAACAAATGGTTGTAGCATTATAGGGCCACCATGGCCCTTGTAATTCCAGAAAATTTCAAGTTTTATTGACACAGTTTTCATTGTTAGGTCTAGGAGAATTCTTTCTGTTTGTAGCTTACAGTGAAGTCATGGAATGTGATGTAAGTCTGATTGATGAAATGTTAGATGGTTTGGATGATGGAGAGGAGGACTGGAATGATACCAAATGGGCAGATCCTAATGTCGCTGGTACATTTAGATGTAATGAAGCGGGAAGCAAGAAACACCTGGACTATCATCCAGTTAGGAATGATGATAACTCAATGAAGAATACTCATGAAGTGAGGTATAATACAGGTACTAAAGTTTCATTTGTCCATTTTCAACTTTAGGGGTCATTGACACCAAGACAGGAGTTAATTGGCTTTTGTTTAGTGAATTGGCTGAATGCATCATTCTTTGCAGCTTTTAAAATTATGTTGTATTAAATTTTATCATTGTTCTACACTAAGTAGATATACATATATACATTTACATGTATATGAAAATATTGCTTCTTTTGGAGGATTTACTCTTGCTTAAAATGCTTTATATAAGTTTAGGGATGTATTTAGTTTACTAGCAATTACTGTCAAACTGTGATAGTGGCAACACCTCTGAATGATGGCCACCCTGTAAATAAAGGCCGTAATTTGAAAAAAAACTGATATTGATTATTCAGAACTAAATAACCTCCAAATAAAGTTCATCTGTCAACAAAAGTCACATTTTGTCAGTCTCTAGGATGGCCTTTGTTCATAGGTTTGACTGTGTATTGATAATTTAGTTCTGGAATAGTTTTACAGGAGTTGTTTACGTTCTATGATGCGTTTAATCATCTTCTTAATCTACTTTTCAGATGATACCAAAATCGTAAAGAGAATGTTACTCAATGATAACAAAGCTGGTATGACGGGCCTAGACAAGGAGAGAATTAACCAAATCATTCATGAAGCCTCGAAAGGTGAAGTTCTTTACTACATGCCAGGCTCTGAGATATCTTTCACAGAATTGAGAATTAAAAACATTCTTTTTAAATGAATGTCTAGTTGATATCCTCTAGCATCGAATGATGCAGGAGCCTAATGGTGATTGCCTCGTCTGTCCGTCTGTAAGAACTCAAGTCCAACTGCCTCAGGTGGCATATATTGAATGCAACTTCTTTCTTTTGGACTGGTGACTTTAGAGTCTCTGCCAACAGCGTTTGTTTAGAAGTACATGTATATAGTTCTCAGTATTTTCTCCTTTTATTTACTGATGAGTTTTAATATTGTATCCAACTGGATACTTCACAGAGTTCGATGTATGCAGTTTATGTTTTTGAAGGATACATATTGTAGCAGCACACTGATATTATAATTATTTGTCTCGGAATTATCCATTGACTCAACTAGTATTTAATTGTTTTTCAAAGTGCATACATATACACTAGTATTTGAATTTTTGTTGTTAATCGCAAGCATACAGTGTTACAGTGCCCGAATATACAGTTTTTAGAAAGTTCACTAGCCCGACAAGAAATTTAATAGCCCGGGGCTCAGGGCTAGTGGGTTAGCATGAAAACTGTGAATATTGGTATTTATATAGATTTTTTGTGAATCACTAAATAGATATGTAATACTTGATCAATTGATTTTTGTCTCTTTAAATAAGATGGTTCTAGCTATTATAACAAGATAGATGATGAATTTTTAGGGTCCAAGTTCTATGAGAATGAGAAACAGAAAGAAGAACAGATGAAGAAGAGAATTGAAGAACAAAGAGAAAAGATACAGCATATTTCACCCGAGCAGTTAACACAAGGAACTTCAGAAGTAAAATTTGAATCAGGCCCCAGTTTCACGAACAAAATTGATCTGTAACTCAATTGACTCTAGTGATTTTCTGTCTAGAAATCTTGTTACTTTGACTGGAAATTTAACCAGGTGTTTCCTTATTATACTAAGTACATGGTAAACATGCCAGCGTAAAATATTGTGGGTCTGGTGGGCAAATTAAGTCTCAAAATTCCATTTTCATTTGAGTCAAAAATTAAATTCCCAACAACAGACTATCAATTGTATTGAATTATACCATAACAAGAGATTAGGTTGAAAGTGTGGTAAACTGTTATTAGACCATTGTTGCGCTTTCTTTTAATACCACATTCTGAATTGCATACAATAAAACAGAGATATATATGATTTAATGAATGAGTTGATATTGAGCAAAATTTGTTCGTGGAACTTGGGCCAGATTTTTGAAGTTAAAATATTTTTTTCTTTTCCATGTTTGGTCCAAAAAGTCAATATTTTACTTTGAATGATAGGGATCAACAATTTTTTCAGGTAACTTGTACATTAGGATGGTCAGTTTAGAAATTTAACTTGTTCAACTGTAACTTCGACTGAGTTAATTTCTACTCTAACATTTAGATTTGTTGAGCCGTGATTGAAGATTTGATAAACTTTATATTGAAGATAATTTCATCGTTATTGTCTGTATTCATCTTTATAATTATTTATGATGTGAATGAAAACTATTGAAACAATTTTAGTGGTTTGGCTTTTAATAGATGATTTCTAAAGAATAAGATTTTCTTAACAGAAACAGAAAATGTAAAATTTGACCCTTCTGGGTGGAAACCCCATTGCGGCTGTTAATTTAACTAGGGAATGATTTCTGACTGGGTGTTGTGGCTGTGTGTTTTTCATGCTTTTACATGTCTTCATTCACAGGTTTGCCTGTAAAGTGCATATTGATATACAGTCAAACCTACAAACATAGGTCGCCCTTTGAGAAAGACAAAATGTGGCCTTTATTGACAGGTGAATTGTAAAAGAATGCCCTATATATACACTAGGCTGCCTCTATTTGGAGGTGGCCTCTAGTTTGACTGTACTTAAATTTCTTTCTTTCTTCGATTAGGCTGACAGATTACTAGAAGACTTTGAACAACAAAGAGATTTAAGTCGATGCATTGTACATATTGACATGGATGCTTTTTACGCTGCTGTTGAAATGAGAGATGATCCTAGCCTATTTGATAAACCTATGGCTGTGGGCGGTAGTGCCATGTTGGTAAGTAACTCAAATACAAGAGTTATTGTTTCTTTATCTCTTGTTTAATAGCCAGTTCGACGGCTAGGGTCATTTCAGTGCCGCCCCAGAAAGGGGAGATAAGACAGATTAGAACCGGACATTTATATTCCTACTCTTATGGAGTAGTTTTACCTGGTTCTTTATCATGCTTTGGGTAAAGAACCAATACATGCCTTTCCCATGTTCTGTGATTTTCTTAACACAGTACTTGTTTCAGTTGTTCGGATGAGGATACTGAAAAATTGTCTCTGAAATATAGAAAGGTGGAATTGAGAATCGAACCTACGACCTTTAGTTCTGTAGGTTCAAGGTTGTAAGTCTCAAAAGCCCCGTTATTTGTGTTTTCTCACTAAATGGTCAATTATTGAGGGAAATCATGTTGTTTTTTAAAAAACAAGTGCTTGCAAGCTGTAAATTTCATTAATTTTTTTATGAATCTTTACTTTGAATAATTTGATGTCACATTGTATTACAATTTTCGTCCATTTTATATTGATTGTTGACTTCATGATTGCTCATAAACTGAAGACTGTAAGCTTTTATTGCTATAAACTTTATGTATTTTCAGTCCACATCTAACTACCCAGCACGGAAGTATGGGGTTAGAGCTGCTATGCCGGGATTTATAGCGAAAAAATTGTGCCCTGGTCTGGTTATAGTGCCGACAAACTTTGACAAGTATACAGCAGTAAGTAAGGAAATTAAATCAGTCATGGCCGAGTTTGATCCAAACTTCTGTCCAATGTCCTTGGATGAAGCATATTTAGACCTGACTGAGCATCTAATCAAAAGACAGAATATGGCGGTTGAAGAAAGAACAGTGATCTGCAGGGATTCTGATTATGCATTTTCCAGGGCCCACTGTGCTTGTGATCTAAATGTAGTTGCTCATCATAACCTTCATGAATATTCAAAACATTCTGAGACTGTGGATTCATCAATCGAATCAAAGGGAGGCAACTGTACAACTTCAAACTTTTTTGAAAAATCTGAAAAGGGAGAAAACTCCGTTTGTCCTGAATGTGGCAAAACTTTTCCTCCGTTCAAATTTCAAATATTTGGATTAACAGATGAAGATGCTGTGATGGAACTTAGAATGAGAATCCAACAAGGGACAAGACTCACTGCTAGTGCTGGTATGTTTCTTGCTTAGATATATGTGTCAACAAATTAAACTTACAATGTTGTTGTATGAGGCAGGTTTTTGTCTCAGAATTTAGCAGTAATTGCAAGACAGACATACAAAACATAAATAATACACAATATACAGATAATGTGGATTGGAAAAAAGGCTTTAGATCAAACTTACATAAATTCAGTTCTGTAAATTCCAGGTTACCCCCATGACCCTGGACATTTTATTTGGCCTGAAAAATGGTGCACCCACATTCTCACTTTTTTACCTTTCTGTATACTTTAAAAACAATACCCCCCCCCCTCCCCAAATAAGAATTTGCTACCTACCTACCCTATTTTAAATGAGCATGTAACAAGAAACAAACACACTTTTTTGTTATTTTTATTCTCCATCTTTAATTTGTTGTTGAACAACTCTTTCAAAATCATTACATCCAGGCATCCTGTAATGACATCTTCCAACTACAACAATACATAATTCATCTATTAGGTGGTCCCCAAACACCCTTGCTGATATATTTCAGCCTTCAGCTTCAATCTCAATCAAATCCCTGATTATATTATTTTCAGAATACATTTCTAAAATGTGTTTATACATTTACAGGTATAGCTCCAAATATGATGCTGGCAAAAGTTTGCTCTGATAAAAACAAACCAAATGGTCAGTATAAAATTCCTTTCACCAAAGATGATGTCATGAACTTCATAAGGGATTTACAAACCAGGAAGGTATACAATATTTTGTTCTGACTCTTCAGTAGACACATTCTGCTAGCCCCTAAGATAATTTTTAGTCTTGAAACAATTTTCACCGCTTAAGCCTCTGATTGGTGAGTTCTCTATTGACCAATAATATGTCTGCATTTGAAGACATGTTCCCGGACTCCTACTTGACCGAGTCGTCTATGAATTGACCTATGATAATGCTACATTCCTGGACTCCTAATCTTGATTGAATGTCTATCAATTAGCCAATGGTAATACTACATTCCTAGACTCCTCTACTTGATTGGTTGTCTATCAATTGACCAATCATAATGCTACATTCCTGGACTCCTAATCTGGATTGGTTGTCTATCAATTAGCCAATGGTAATACTACATTTCTGGACTCCTCTACTTGATTGGTTGTCTATCAATTGACCAATCATAATGCTACATTGCTGGACTTTTTTACTTGAATGGTTGTCAATGCACTGATCTCAAATCACATCCAGTAAAACCTTGATTATCCGAACACCGAATATCCGAATACCCGGTATTATCCGAATAAAATCTACTGTCCCGATTACGTCTCTATATATATTTCAACTACAACGAACCCCGGTTATACGAATCGGATTTTACGAATACCTGGTGTAATCCGAATACATTATTTGGTCTCTAAAGTCATGAATGCGCTTATTTTCACACCTATTATTCGAAATCGTCAATTGATAACAATGGCTGATTGAGAATCAACTGTCGTGTGACAAACAATGTGTAACGTCAATTCATACATGAAGCGTGTCAACAGTTTAATTGTCGTTAAGTTGACCATATTGTTTGTTACGATTTTATACTAATCGTGACGAATATTTCACAGTGATCGTGGGTATAATTAGTTAATACGCGTATGTATCTGGTGATCTGTATGAAATTATTTACATTTCAGCGTCATTCAAAATCTAAAAACTGATTCGAACACAATTAATCAAAACTAACTAGAAGATGGTGATTTAGTGAAAAATGTACCAAACATAAAATCATTACGTCTTCGATTCTTTGTTTTAGAATGTGACGATAGCGATGCCTAGTCGATCGTTATTAAGTGAAGTGAGACTGACATATTAATGTGTCGGATTGACGTGTTCTACATAATCCATAAATGCGCGGGTATTTATTTAACAAGAATTATGGTTTCATTTGATAACTCATATACAGTCATAAAATAAGGATAAACCAATGATAAGTGTTTGTTATTCTTATTATCACTCAAGTAACGTCATGTTTGCATATGAGAGTTAACTCCCTTGTAATATACGGACAGTACGGAATTTATCGTTTCCAACCAGTACATCATACTGAAATGGATTATTCGAAACCATGGATTATCCAAATGATTTTTCAGGGCCCAACGACATTTGAATAATCGGGGTTTTACTGTATCTGCAACTGCTAGCTTGGATCCAAAATATATAATCTCTTTAAGGTCAGAAATGAAATTGTTGACTTAATTTATCCAAAGTATATACACTGGTAATAAAAACCTCTTTTGAAAACTTTCAGATAAGTGGAATTGGAAAAGTGAGTGAAGCCATGCTGAATGCTATAGGTGTGCACACTTGTACAGATCTATATAACAAAAGAGGATTACTCTATCATCTTTACTCCTCTATATCCTTCAATTATTTTATGAGAATTTGTCTGGGCATAGGATCTACAACTGTTGAAAGGTAATTATTCATGCTTTGAAGTTTTTTGATTCTGGGTATTGAACCGGGCTTTTGATTTGGACTTAATGAGCCCTATGGGCACCTGTTTCAATATGGATATATGTTTTCATCATTTCTCAATGAGGTTTAGGTATTTATTAGAAAAATTAGGTTATAGCAAGTATCAGTATCACAAGCAAATGGCTTATCCAGCATTTTTATTAGGTAACTCTGGCACAATGGCTGGTCCCTAGGCCATCCTTATAAAATTGTTTGCCGTAATGCTACTTACCCACCAAAAAGGCCCCTACCCAACTTTTTTTGGGCTCTCAGGATTTTTTTTTCATTAAAAATGTTATTCTGGCATGTATTTTGGGTTAAATATAAAAAATCCAAAAATTATCTCCTACCTACCTACCCACTGAAAATTTTCTGGGCAGTGTTACAGCTAACAAACATTTTTTTGAGGATGGCCCTACGATCACTTTTAAACTTATAATTATAAATGTCTGCATTATTTTGAGGGGGATCTTGACTATGATTTACTATGGTAACCCATTTGATTGTTTTTCAGAGATAATGAAAGGAAGAGTATGAGCACGGAAAGGTGAGTTCAAAATCTTCTTTTAAAGGAAATTATCTATCTAGCCTAACATAACTTGTAAATCAATGGTCTTCCTCAATGGTAAAAGATGGAAAAGTTGCCAGATGACTGTTGCGGTAGGTGAGGCATTAAGCTCCAGTGAATAAAAGACTTCATTTCTTTTCTTGGTTATTTAGTCTTTGGGTATGTATATGTGAGGCTGTGTGTATACAGGATTAAAATGGTGCCAGAATTTTGATTTTGTTTTTTATCTTTAAAATTGTTTCATGTAACATTGAGGAGTTGTTTTATTAATGTGATCAGTGCTGTCTTATAATGACCAATATGATAATAAAAAAACATTGATGGTTGGATTTAATGAGTCCTAATGGATTGTGTTTTATTTATAAATTGTTCACTAGATATTTTTACCCAGGTAACAATTTTCGTATATTTTTGTTTTTCATTTAAGTTTATTGGTCAAGCTAATTGGTCAAGCTAAATGTATTGAGATGACATACTTGAAGTTGTATGAGAATAACCAACTTATTGGCTGATTTCTGTAAACATATTTGACTTAGATTTTAGAAATTAGAAAAATGATTTTTCTGTTTCAGAACGTTTTCAGAGATAAGTAAGCCTGATGAGTTATTCAAGAAATTAGAAGAATTAAGTGTCAGCTTGTCAGAGGATTTGAAAGAAGAGAAACTTAAAGTAAGATATATTGAATTATCACATTTATTTCATATCACTGGTATTTAAGGGGATTAAGGTCTAGATATGCAATAGAAAAAGAAATGGTGAGAATTTGATAAGAGAAAGTCATTTATGGATTAACCCTTAGTATTGCTGTGAGGCATGTATTGCCTACATTGTCCCCTGATTTGCCTGGGAGCTTCTAAGAAATGCAAGCTTATTTAACCAATTCCCAAACGGGTATACCCATCATGTAGGCAAATATACAGAGATTTGTGCTGACAGGGAAAGTGTTATATGCTTTCTGTTTGTGCTAATTTCATAGTATTTTATACTGGAAATTATTGCATACCGTGTATGTCTAGATTCAATTGATAAAAAAACACTGAATTTAGCAAAATGGAAAATATGTGTAAAAGACACATTCTCTTTTGGTGATGGTTAAATGCAAGTTAAATACAAGTTTTACTGTATGAATTTTATGTCATTTTATGTGTCATTATTTCAGGGTAAAACTGTCTCTATAAAAACCAAGACTGTGAATTTTCAAGTACGCACCAAAGCACATTCTGTCAGAGATTATACCAATGATTATGATGATATACTACGGTCTGCCACTGGTCTTCTTAAGGCAGAGATACAACAATCTGCTCCTCATCCTCTAAGGCTTAGACTTATGGGTAATATATTTTAGACTTTTATGTTTTAGAATTATGGGTAACATGTTCGACAATTATGACAAATATATTTTTAATTTATAGGAAATATGTTTTAGAATTAGGAGAAATATATTTTAAAATTATAGGAAGTAAGTTTTAGAATTAGGAGAAATATATTTTAAAATTATAGGAAATATGTTCTTAAATTTAGGAGAAATATGTTTTAAAATTATGAGAAGTATATTTTAAAATTGTGGGTAATATGTAAGACAATTAAGGGTAATCTATTTTAAAATTATTGAAATATGTTGATCAATATGGGTATTATGTATTAAGATTATTGGAAATATGTTTCAAAATTATATGATATGTGTTTTAGATTTATTTATGAGTGATATGTTTTGAAAGTATGAAGAATATTTCTAATTAAATTATGGGCAATATGTAAGACAATTATGACTGATGTATTAAAAAATTATGGGTTATGTGTCAGAATATGTTTTAGAATTTTGGGTAATACATTTTAGAATTTTGGCAGATATATTCATGTATGGAATCTGATTTCATCTCTCGAGATTGAAGATGTATTGATACATGCTTGCAATGATGACTTCTTTGTTTGACAATGTTGAATATTTTTACAGGTGTTCGTATGTCCAACTTGATGCCAGAGAATTTATGCCAAAAACAAAGACAGAATACTATAGTTGGAGCATTTCAGAAGTTATCAAAGACTAAAACAGACTTTAAGGAAGACACTGGACACAGTGGAAAGAATGAGTCATTAAATTTAGAAGAGTCTGCAAATGAAGTGGAGTTGCACAAGGACATTGTTGACAATAGTAAAAAATGCTCTAGTATAACTAATGAATATAAAGTGATTGTTAGTGAAGAAAGTGACTTGGATAAAACAAATGACATTGGAGACATTTGTGGCAATGCCGATGTCAGTGTGGCATCTTTAGGTGCTGATGAGACTCGCAAACAATCTGAATACACTGGTGTCACTAAAATATCCAGTTCAAGTGAAAATGAAAATATTTCTCCAAACATGCAATCTAAATTAACGAATAATACCTGGCACAACACAGCAGAAGACTGTTCAATGTATGTTGATTCAATTAATGCTGTTGCACTAAAAAGTAGTTCAGACACTGATAAAGTTATTCCAGAACAGACAAAATATAAACTCACAAACAATGTTGAATCATTTGAGGAAAGAGATCAAAATGAAACAGTTAAAGTTGGAACAAGCAGTGAAGTGGATGTTTCCAAAACTGAAGCACCAATAAAAGATTGTAAAATGGAATCATTACCAAGCACACCTGTGATTGTTCATGGCGCTAGAGTAACAAGAAGTGGTTTAGTTGGTACACCAGTCTCTGGGAAAAGAGGCAGAAAAAGATCCAGTAAAATGAATGAAAGTGTTCAGTATGAATGCCCTGTTTGTAGTAATACTGTCCTTTGTAAAAACTTGCAGGGTTTTAATGAGCATGTAGATATGTGTTTGGAATCCAGACCCGTTGTTGTACAAAAATCTGATGAACAAAATGAAACTGTCGATAATCCAAGAGTTGAGTTGGATGTAACAAGTGGTGAAAAGGAAAATCCAATTTATGATAGAAAATTGACAGTATTTAGTAAACATGAGGATAATACTTTGATTGAACCAAATTCAGAAATGGAAGAAAAACTAGATGAAACAACTTTGGCTGAAGAAAAGTTAGATCAGGCTAGTGAAATTGATAATGAAAGTAAGGAGATAAAAAGTTCCAGAATTTTAAGTCTAGATAAAACTTATGAAAAATTAAATGATTGTCATAAGATTGATAAAGAGGTTAATGATAAAACTGATACAGGTGATATTTATAAGATTGAACAAGAGTATAAATGTAGCCTGATCGATAAGTCAGCTGATCAGTGGACATCTACTGCAGATGAGCCTGCCGTTGTAGAAGTAGAACATTTCAATGTTGATGCAGTAACGGTACATCCCGTCTCATTGTTGCACGCCAACAACAATGTGAAGAAAAAGGAAGTGAAAAAGCTTGAAATGAATGACAATAGTAATGATATTGTGTGTACAAACACTAATATAGATTGTGATAATGTCTGTGATAAACCTTTAGTCATTCCACCACCTGATGATGGAAATAATTTTGCTGTTGTTGTTAAGGGTACTAATACTGATGGTGATTATATTTCTGATGATGATGGTGCTGTTGTCAATGTTGATATTAAAGATAATGTTGCTGATGATGAGAATGGTGCTTGTGATGATGATAGTGATGCTGTTGCTGAAGATGAGAATGTTTCTGATGAAGGAGACACTGGATCATCTAATGACATGGATAGTGAAAATATTCTACCTAAGACACTTACTGCAGCTCAGGAATATGAACCAGTATGTCAAGAAAATGAAAACAAGATAAATGTGGAAGAAGGCACTACAGTTGATCCTCTTCCAGGTGGATCTGGTGTATCAAAACATTTGGATCAGCTTGCTAATCCAGTCGGCAGGGTGTCCTCTAATTCTATGAGTTATTTGGAACTTGATGATGGCCACAAATTTGACCAAACAGATGAAAATGAAGAAGGTAAACGGCATAAATTATAAATTATGTTCTACTCAACAACTTTGAGATTTATACTGTTACATTTTTGTTTGTTTGGCTTGATACAGTAAATGGTTCAGATATTGCGGATGTTTCTATAATTCTATAAAAGATTGACTTTATAACATGTTCATTAGATACTAAAAAAAGTAATCAAGAATACCACAAATTTTCGAAGTATTCTGTAGATATCACAGCTTTTATAATGTCTCAGGCTAGTCTTAGTTTAAAAATTAAGACATTTCAAATTTTGTACCAAATGTTCAGTTTGTGATCACCAAAGACTATTTCATTACCTGATTGGATAATTTGAAATGTATTATCCTGTTTAAATTTTATATTTCTTTTAAAACAATCAAGTTACAAACAGCTTTGGTGTACTTATTTCTTGATACAAAATACAGTAAATCCCAAATATCATGGGCACCTTTGTGGCTAAATGTTCAGTCCCTTTATTAATGAGTTGAAGTATGGGGTTAGTATTGAAAATGGGACCCGCCTCCTTGGTCGAGTGGTGCAGATTGCTGACTTCAACTCTCTGTAATCTCTCACGAAGAGAGGGTTGTGGGTTGTAGTGTCTAAGTAGGTTTTACTTAACTAAGAAAAAATCTTAATATTCCAGATTGTTCAGCTGAAGTGGGAGCTCTGTTGATATGTCCTGTTTGTAACATCGGACAATTATCTGCCAACCTGCACGAGTTTAACGAGCATGTGGATGCTTGTCTGAGTCGTGGAGCAATTAGTGAACTAGTTAAAGAACAAAATAAAAAAGAAACCAGTTTGAAAAGGTTTGGCATTATTAGTTTATTTAACAATTACTTACAAAAAAATTTTAAAGAAAGTTTTTTGGACATTATTTTATTTCATTTTCCTAGAAACAAAACTTGTATAATTATTTGATATGATGTTAGAAAATATTGTTTTCTTAATAAAGGGAAACAACTCATCAATGCACTCTTTGTTCTTGGCGTATTTACTCATCTCAATTATGTCCCCTTTCGAGGAAAAAGGGGTATATTGCTTTGCACATGTCGGTCGGTTAGTCTGTCCGTCCATAACCAAACCTTGACCAATAACTAAAGAAAGATCCGGCCTAAGCTCTTCAGATTTGGTTGGCAGGTTGGTTATCATATGCAGATGACATCTATTGATTTTTAGGTCAGTAGGTCAAAGGTCAAGGTCACGAGGGGCATCCGTGTTTCACAAAAACTTCTTGTTTTCTTTTATAGAACAATGTCAACTCCTGGAAATATGAAGCCAGCAAAGAAAAGGAAAACTGTCCTTCCTGACTTAACAACAAAGTCGTGTAGAAGTATTACGTCATTCTTCAAAACAAAATAAAATGGACATGAGTGATTTTTTCGATTGATAAACTTGATGTGACTTCATAAGATAACAGGATGTACAGATTATATAGACGTGGTTAGTGTGTTGGGTTTGTAACCCCGCTAGCTGGGTTTGATTCCCAGTCACAGCAGACATACCCTTCAATAAATGTTTTTTTCAACAATGTTGATTTTTATCCACATGTGGAGAATTCGCTGGGTGTTAGTACTGGTTAGAAAACAGTCGAGGCAAACTGGTTAGTGAACCGTCTGCCGTACATGACCGAAAATTATTACCGGTAATGGATATTCGATTTTTTTAAAATTTCATAAAATTATGTTTGTGTTTATTCGATGAGTTATTTTTTGTTGATTTTGTTCTTAAATTTTATTTCTTTTATTATATTCAATAAGTGATGAGTTAAGATCGATAAAACATCTGCTGTTTGCTTAAATAAGTTTGAAGAGTTGTACATTTCTTGTCAATAACGTTAAATTTTATTACATTTAAGTCTATGACAATGGTGCTGTTTATTTTACTTGTTTCAATATATGTTTTTCAAAAATGGCTATGTACTATGTAGTGCAATCTCTCGAAAGCAACACCCTTTGGGAGTAGCAAAATTATGTTGTTGTTGAGTAGTTGTTGCTCTATAGAGGTTAAATTGATAGTTAAAACATGCAGTGGGAAAAATCATGCTGTTGTTGAAGGGAGGTTGTTGCTCAAGAGAGGGCCAGCTCTGGAGAGGTTGTACTGTATTTTCTTTATGGTGACTAATGGTAAATTACTAAAATATCTGGTTACGAGATTCTAAGATTTATGTTAATACAGTTAAATATCTAAAAGACCACCATTGGGACAAAAGACTTGATACTGAGGGCATCACATTGTCAATTTGAAATCTAGATAAAAATAGGTTTTGTTTTAACTTGAAAGTGTCTTAACATTGAAATGGATTTAAGTATCAATTCAGAATACAGTCAAAACTGTGTTTGTGGTCACCTCTGGATTAAGGCCATTCTTCTAAAAAACGTCATTGATTACTTAGAACAAATTGACCTCCAAATGAAGACTACCTGTAGTTAAAAGCCACATTATGCCTTTCCCAAGGTCGGTCTTTGAGTGAACATTGATGGTCTATTTTGTAAATAGGTATATTTTGATAATGAGATAGTTGCCTTTAAGTGAGGTTTTACTGAGGCCTTTATTCCCAGGTGTTAATTAACTCAGGTTTTTCTGTATTGTCTAAGCCTGCTTACCCGACATGCATGAAAAATATACCTTAAATATCTTACCTACCGAACATTCCCTAATAAATACACCAGGTGCTCCGCATTTTGAATGATTTCTTATTTTGCAATTTATTGATGGAATGATTTTCTCATAAGATGTTTATAATTTGAAGTTCTTTTTAAAAGTTCATTATTATAATTGAAAATTCACAATTGTGTGTTTTCTCAAAATTGGCTATTTTTTTGTGGCGAGGGGGGGGGGTATTTTGTTAATGTGTTTTTAGAAGCAGGTTGATGCATTGATATAATCATGATTTTGTGTATTGTATAATAGCACTGTCACTGTTGTGAATCATACAATGTTTATTTGTATTAGGTTGCCAGTAACAATTAGTGAGTTGTTCCATATGTTATGTATAACATTGTGATTTTATTATAGTATGGAAATAAAAAATTAATTAACTGTAAGGAATTTGTCTTATTAAGTGTCTGTACTTTTAGTTCTTTTTTCCGATGACTGGATGACACTGTTTGCTGGTTCTGATAACCTGGCAATTTAAGACCATATTTGGAAAATACTGTCTGCTAGACTCATGAACGGTGCTGCATTCATATATACATAATTCACTTTATTCTGTTCTGTTCAGGACTTTATTTTTTTACTAAATAAAAGAAAGATTTAAGCTGATTCAAACTTGGCCTGACAGACAGGCCACAAGTAAGGGAGTCAGCTGAATGTACAGTGAACAGTCAAACATGCAAACAAACACATTCATGTTTCAATTCCTGAGATGTCTATATTTCTGTGCACTACAACAGAGATGGTCACTATATTCTAATTACTGCAGTCTTTTACAAGGTTTATAATCATGTGGTATATTTTTTTGATACCACAGGGTAGAGAATAATGGCGGCACCCACAAGTTGAAGGTAAGTCATATTTTTTGTCAAAAGTTTAAATATTTTGAATTTTTCATGTAGCCCTATGTTCCAACCAACAATTTTCCGATTCCATCAATGACAAAAAAATTAGCATTTTCAATTCCATAGTTTGTCCATAGACCCGGCAGAGAAATTTAAAAAAAAATTAAAGACATCTGTCCACTTCAAATATCTCTGCAGGGTCTATGGACAAACTGCGGCAGTGACGATGCTAAATTTGGTACTGATGGATTTGGAAAATTGTTGACTGGAACATGCAAATGAACATGAAACATTTAAACTTTCAAAGAAAAATTCGACCTACCTTCAAACTTGTGGATGCCACCATTGTTCTAGACCCTGTGGTATCAATCATTATCAAAACAATACATCATGTGATTATAGGCCATGTTATAAATATCATCTCATATTTTGGTGATTCATTCCCTAAAATGGTTAAAATTGAAAATTCTGTAATTTAATAATCAGACAAAACCAACCCATTGACATCTGCTACACGTAATAGAAACCAGGCCACTGTTCAGATTAAAGCATCCAAGACATATTTACCTCCCTTGGTGGCCATCTTTGTTGGCAAATTCAACAAGCATTGATAGAAGATATTTATGTTTTTGTTTTGATAATTTTAAATACAGGATATTTATATGTGACAACTACATTTTCTTAAACCTGGTGTGCTTATGGCCTTAACAATTTCATCATTAAGTTATCTTTTATAAATTGAGTTGTTAAATAACCAACTTTCTTATTTTTTCTATTAAGCATATAAGAAATTTGCCAACTAAGATGGCTGCCAAGGGAGGTAAATATTGTAGATATGGGAACTATGTATTCCCTAATCTAGTCCAGAATTCTCCTTAAGACATAGTCTTGGGTACCAATTTTTGTTCATTAGATTTTGTAGAATATAACATTGGTGTGGATGGGACACAAGTCAAGAAATTTTACATCAATCATTATACCAATGCAAGCGAAGTTTGAGCTCTAGGGGTTACATCGGAGTCACTCAAACAGTCCCTCTGCATACTATTTCAGAAGTATGTGAAGCGAACAACATCCTCATTCCTTAAGTCAATAAGTGATTGCAATGAAATTTGAAATATGCCGCCATCACCATGAAGTGTAGATGTGCAAAATACAATTTCCAGGCTCAGTGATTCATGCATTCCAGAGTTATGTGCCCTTGAACTTAGCCATATAGTGTACAATGGCAATCTTTGTGTCAAAGCGGCAGCAGGGGTTTTAGTTCTAGTTCATATTATGTCTCACATTAGAATTAAAAGGGCCGGCCTATCTGCACTTTTTATTCTTGTTAGATAGGCCCTTTTAATCATAAGATAACAAAATTTAATAGAATTACTGATACATGATCATTGATGGTATATGACTCATATTTTGACCATAACTTTTAAAACTCAAATCTGATCATTGACTGATGTGGTAAAAGCCTCAATTTATTAAAGATGTCATAAACATATTAGAATGTTATTCAAATAATGTAACAAATGATAGTCGCTTTTATTGACAAAAAATAACAGTAGATTTTGATATAAATCATCCTTTGATATTTTAGCATTACACACATTCAGGAGAGGGGATTCGGGAGGTACTGTGCGAACATAAGATAGGTGTCTCATAAGCCAACTTGGCTGGCCTTTTCAATAGGGGCGACACTATAATAAACAAAACCTTTATCTTTTTCATTTCTTGCTAAATTATGGAAATTAACAAAAATATGATAAAAATTTAATCTAAGGGTAAGCAGATTTAAGACAACTTGTAAAAAAACATTATTATCTATATGAATGATTCATGTTATAAATTAACAATGGATGTCAATTATTTGTCCATTGTGGTACAAACAGACTAGAAGTAACGTTACCCTTAATTGGCTGTTAATTTTCTTTGTAACTTGGTTTGTATAAGATTCTGGATTCTTGATTAATTGCATGAATAATTAACGAAACAACGCCCTAATATGGTGGCGAAACAGAAGTCAGAGAACATCAATAAGTGTCCATGTGCCAGGTAAGTTGCGGATAATTAAAAATCAATGGTAACACATTGGGCAACAGATGGCCGAGGTAGATCTACATATATTTTTGAAAGTATTTCTGGCTATAACCAATAAGACTGTGGGACGTTAATTATGTTTTTTGTTCGCTGGAAACATTTCAAAATATAAACTATTCATCTTCACTTTTAAGATAGTATTGTGAAAACTTTTCGTATTGGACTTAAATATTATTTTGAAATAGGACTTAAGTATTTTTAATTTAGTATTTTCATTAACGTTTTATTATTACCAATTTTTACTTCTGTGTCAAAGCTGTTATATAAAACATACTGTGATATAATCATAGATTTTAGCATGGATTTATAAAGAAAACAAAACAAGTATTCAAGAGGAAATATCTCTACAACTTAGAATGTAAGTATATGTATACTATTTTTTTTATATTTTTGTCTATATAGTGATGAATGAATCAACATCATAAACATTCTATAGAATATTTATTTTTAATATAAAAAGGTGAGAACTATTTATTGGCTTCGATGAAATCAAACTTATGTTTTTTGCTCACATGATATTTTCGTTGCTCTTTAAATATGGTAAGATTATTGTTATATTATTAGCCAACTATAAATAAAATATTTGTATCTGTGTAAGAAGGACATGAAGGGCCATAGGAAGCCTGGGGGGCTCATTCATTTCGGCAGTATTTGAAATCAAAAGGGCTATATTTTTCTCACTCACCCGTTATCAGCCAAAATTTAAGATAAGCCCCTCGATATGTGAAAGCTTCAGGAAGGTACGGGCCTGCATAAAAATGTTATCAATGGGAAGAAAACATGGTATATTTGGTGGGAATGCTTTGTATAAAAACTGCATCTGATATTGCTAGTATGTAGTATGAACTGGTTGTACAAAAATCTATTCAAGACTATACTATAAATTATATACAAATAATTCTCACTTAGATAAAAAAATGTTTGTTTCTGGCAACGTGCTCATTAAAAATAGGGTAGATAAGTTTTTTTTTTATTGTTTTTTTTATAATTTTATTTATTTCCAGCTTTGTCACAATACATTGTAATCATGCAAACATAGTGTTACAGACCTTTTTTAACGTTTAACCATAAGGTGCAAAAAAGAGTAGCAGTGTATGGTACCAGAATAGTATTAATTATATATATACAAATGTATAATATTACCAACATAGTAGCAATGTAATAACGAATAACTGGGTAGATAAGTTTTGGCTTTGTTTGCAATCGAGAGCATGTGGAAAGGTAAAAAAAGCAAGACAGTGGATTTTCTATTCTTTGGTGTAACAAAAAGTCTACTGGGTCACAGGGAAAATTATATTGTAGTTCAGGTAACTAAAAAAAATATTTATACCCCCACTAAAGTAGGAGTCACTTTGACTGTCTGTTGGTCGGTCGTTCGTCACGAATCGTATCTGCTCTGTAACTTTGTCATTCATTGGAGGATTTTGAAATAACTTTCTACAAAATGTTAACCACCACTAGACGATGTGTCGCGCGCAACTCCCATGGTTGTAGCTCTAAGTTCTATGCAGTGTATGGGGTTTTTTGTCACTCTCAGTTTATAACAGCTCAAGTTTTATTTGCTTCTTGAATGTATTTGAATTTAATAATAAGACCACCTCAATATATCAAAACCACATAATTATTCAAGTTCCTAATGTGTTTTAATTTTCATCAAGAAATCATGGTGCATATTTTTGCTCTTACACATGTAAATTATCAGAGGTTCATTTCATGGAAAATTTGATTTGTTCCTTATAGATTGAAATTTTGCTATTTTTTCTCATTTTTCAACAATATGCTGGTACAGTTAAACCTGTGAACAAAGTCCACCCTTGGGAAAGACAAATTGTGGCCTTTATATTAACAGGTGGTCCTTATTCAGAGGTACATGTGATTTTGTTCTAAATAACCATTGACAGTTTTTAAAACAATGGCCTTTAGTAACAGCGTTGCTTTATTCAAAGGTGGCTTCTAACACAGGTTTGACTGTATTCATGTTTTGCATTTCCAGTTCTATATATAGGCTTTATCCATCTTTTGTCGTAAAATGATGAATTAGAATTAATAAAGATTTATGATGAAAAGATAAGATTGTACAGTCTAAAACATATTCATTTATTCATAGTCCAGCATTTCTCAAGTATGAAGGACTAGTAATGACAACCTTCATGAAGCTTATGGATTTGAATAGATGATATTAAAAAGCAAAATAATCTGATATTGTGAATACTGGCTTGAATGTGTCATTGACCTCAAATTAACAAATAAATAAAGAAGTTTGTCATCTGTTTTATAGTTTAAATGAAAAAGATTACCTTTCATGATTAAAAAATAATTTTCATTATGTCAGACTGTACTTTGGTTTATTTTCAAACCCAAACTAGTAAAGACTATTTTTTCACTAGGGGGATTAACATTGCACTAAAAGTCTGAGTCATTTGGCAATTTTTGCTGCTTTAACTGTTCAAGGAAGACCTCAGGTGAACACCTGATTAGAACCACAATCCTGCCAGATGGCTCCCTCATAATTATGTGAAAATTGTCTGGTACCCGGCCCATAGGTCATGAAACGTGAGAACAGTCTCCAAATCAAATCTCAATTCTATTTCCACAAGTATTTGGGCAGAAAATAAATCACTTTTTGAATAATGTTTGAATACATAATTATTCATATCAATTTTGCTAACATATTCATGGATGATTAATGTAGCCTTTTTTAATCATAATTAACTTAGAAACTTTAAAAGACATAGGAGATTTGAACTTGGAGACTGAACTGAAGTTCCATAACCTCGGGCCCTACATGTTTTCCACCTCATTAACACCTTGACCACGGAGGCCCCAAAGAAATTAATCATAATTATCATAACATCTCTTCGTTTAGAAGACGAAAAGTAACTTCAAATTGATTTGTAAATTTTATTATAATTATGCTATTTATGACTTCAGAGAATGCTTTTGTTTAGGATGCTTTTTTTCTGAAATCACTGTATAATGGTCTTATACTCTTGTATTTAAGGCTACCGTAGCCCAATATGTGTTGCATAAATTAATAATTCAGTAGCCCGTGAAGAACGCTGCATTATTTATTTAGATATTATTGACTTGATAATTGAATCCTGAGATGTTTGTTTGTGGTTGTCTTATAGATTTTCTTTTGTTTACGTTTATCTTATATTCATGTGGTATTTTCTTGTCTTAATGGTATTGTGAAATTATTATCATGAATCATAGGTTCGGTGGTTGGTGCAATGTATTGGTAACCTGGCGATCTAGGTTCCAATCTGGGTCACGGCAGGTCATACCCTTTTGCTCTTCCTCCATACTTATATGGAGAACTTCAGTGCAGTATACTAGTATAACTGAAATATTGTTGAAAATCAGACTTAAACTTACTGAAACAAGCAACAAAACAGTATTTACAGTAATGTTTAACAGCAGTCATTATAGAGTTGAAATCTAGAGGAAATACTGAAAACTCAGGTCACCTGTGTGGTCCTTATGATTAAAATAATATTCACTGAAACAGACTTACTATCAATGTTAATGTTTCGTTAAGATAATTTCCATATAAAAATTGAATTTAAATCATCCAAAATATATTTTGTCCCATCTCTGTAGCAAGGGTTTAAGGCATGGGTGACAATATTCCGGATATATCTGGAATTCCAGATTTATCTGTCCTGAAAGAGCTATGATTTCTGAGGAAAATAAAAGTTATTGGATGAAAATATCTCAAGATATGGCAATGTTATGGACAATTTAATCTGCTCTGAAAGATTTTCTTTAATACAAACTGAGTTAAATAATAATGAAACAATATGGTTGAAGGCCTCTAGTTTGGCAAAAATGGTCGGCCTCATGTGATTTTCAGGATTTTTTATTTGGCTCTATATTGACACCCCTGGACTATGAGTACATTACAATAAGGTGACAGAAGGGAGTCAAAGACCAAACCATTATCTCAATATGGCCTTCATTATAAGCAATTATTATAATTACTTAAGTGCATCTACTGTTACTTAAATTAACACCATCTGTTACTTACTGAGTCAAACACTGGCTACCTAACATTTACATCACAGATCAATTCAAGTCTCTTTTCATACTTGTGAATCAATAGAAAACTTGTGAGAAACAAAACAATTAACTGCAAACAACAGCTGAAAATCTTAATATTTCAATCCATGTAGATTAGTTTACATAAACCAAGTAATTAATTCAATAATTGCATGAATACCATATGCTCTGAATTTAGAGAATTCGAGATCTACATTATTCTCATTATGGATAAAAATCTTAATTAGTGACCATTATATTATTAGCTACATACATGTTTTTCTCTGTTCAATTTTCAGATGACATTAATTTTTTTGTAATGAAATAATCGTTTCAAAGAAAAAAATTGTGTTTTCTTATTATCTACAAAATGATTCTATGTCATCATAGGTATACTAGCACAGAACAGTCAATGAGACATTTTATCTAGACGAATTATGCTTCTTGAGTATTAGTTTATTATAGCTGTTTGCGAGTACATAGTGTAGTGTCTATAACTAGTTTGGCTAATCCTTGCCATTTGATTGGCTAATGGTGATGACTGAATCTATTAATAGTTGACAGGTAAGTAAATCATGAAGGCAATGCCTAGATAAGTTGTTGTGTGGCTATTTGAAGTTCAACATGGTTGTATGATAGTGCTCAGATTTATGGTGAATTCATTAACATTAAGGGTTGATTCTATTTGATTAATGTAGGGTATGATATAACCATGTGCTTGTGAACTATATACATGAATGTATTCATTTGTCAAATACTCATGATTGTCATTACAATGTGTATTACTCATATCATGTAAATAGTTTATACTCTCCTTAATGGAGGAATGAATAAAATAATTATACAGACAACTTCCTTTATGAAAAAAGCAACTTCATGCAAAAAACATAAACTGATATATATGCTTCTTGTAATTCGTCTACCTGTAAGTTTTCTTATAGTTTTTCTTGTTATATATAAACTCACTAAGCATTACGTCACTAAGCAACAACATTACTAAGTGGCAACATTACTCTAAGCAAACACATTCCTAAGTGGCAACAATACTAAGCAAAGTCATCACTAAAACAACCTCCTCACTAAGGAACCACATCACTAAGTGACCACATTACTAGAAGCCCACTCATTATGAAGACTATATCTTATTGGTCACTATTTGTTTGGTCCCTTTTTAAATATGATTAGACTCGAGACCATTTGCTTATCGGGTAGTTTGGTCCCAATGTAGTTCTTATATCAAGGTTTCATTATAAACATGACCAGTGGTATATAATCATGATGTCAGAAGAAAGCACCTGTCATGACATTTAATTAGATAAGACAATTACTAGGTATAACGCATGCCATTGTTATATATACCTGTAAGCAATGTTGTATAGATTTACAGGGTCTTGCACGAATGGAAAACAACTTGCATAAAAATGTCAGTCATGTCTGATACTAGCTCGAAAGTGTTATTTGTTTGCTTTAGCAAGTACAAATAGAGTAAAACTAGAACTTACAATACCGGGGTGATAATTGATATTATAAAATGTTTTTTAATAAGCGCATTAGTGCCTATTTACAAAATTTATTTCAATTTCTTAAATCAATTAGTTTTTATCAGACTTTTATAACAACGCATTAACAACAGTCTCTTAGTCTTATTTATGTAAATATTGATATGCAATGTAATTTATGTGATATTATATATTATAAGTCTCTTATAATTCAATATTGAATGGTTATGTACATTTTAAGTTTTTGTGTATGATTAATATATTTTATGTATGTACATGAATGAGACAAGAATAAAGAATAATAATAATAAAAAAATAATAATACAATACATAATTAACAATTTACCAAACAAAACAATAATAAATAGAGGCCAACTGTGCCATGAAAGCAATCTATCACTTGCCTCTTTTTGAAGGACTTCTTCAATTGATTAACATTACATAATTGTTAAGTTTTAAAAGACTCTAATATTTTTGTTGCTATTGTTTGAATTATCAACATTTTGGCCTAGGAGTTTAGCTTAGATACCTACCAAACAGCCAAAATAACCTAGAAAGTGATTATTGGTCCTGGTAACACTTAGAAGGCTCAGTGGTCTAGGGTAGAGCGTCGAACTCATAACCTGGAGTTGCGGGTTCGAATTCCGTGAGAAGCTGAATTTGACTGGAATCTTCACAATCTTCAGAATCTAGGAAGCAGTTATTGAGAGTAGTTATTATAAGTTTTAACAACTTGCTCTAAAATTTATGTTAAATAAATGAGTTTAAACTTAAACAGTTAAGAAAATTAGAAGGCAGATTTTGTACCATTAAATATCTTAAAATTAGACAATAGAATCCATTTTTATTTGTTTTAGTAGGTTTAATTTATTTTTCAATGATATTTCAGTTGATATACCGGGAGAGGTCTGTTCACCTTACTAGTTCTTTTCCTGGACTGTATTCTAACCGTTACTACTGGTAACTTACTCTTCCACAAGGATCTAGGAAATTCTCCACACATGGAAGAAGATCAACATTTTTTGTCAAATTTCCTTTTTTTGTTGTATTAATTTTACTTGTTCTCATTGCTCTATGTATAGCATGTGACATACCGGTATGTTACTTATATGGCTTGTCCAAAAAATCCAAGGACACCTTCGGCGTCAAAAGACACCATTTTACGAATATCAAATCATTATGTTTTGCAGTGGTATAGGCATAGCTTAATTTGATGTAATGAAGTTGGACGATTAATAAAGGGGGTGTCCACAAACTTTTTGGACAAGCCTCATAGATTAGGGTTCATTTTCATATAATACAAACTTATCATTATAATGATCGAGTGAAATGTTAATTATGAATGACATTTTTTATTGATCGTGCGAACAAATGAATAAAGACTGCAGCTGATTGACAAGCACTTTAAGATGGACTTGTGATGGTGGTTTTATGATTAATCTTTGTTTCGATGAAAACTATCGTGGGCTTAAGTTTAGTGGTAAAAACAATTGTTAGAGGGACAGTAGATCTACTGTCTACTCTTTACCTCTCCGCATGCCAAGCACTTATATACATAAGTTACATACTTATGTATATAAGTCCTTGTGCATGCCTATGAGAGTACTGGTAATAGAAAAAATCTGCCCCCAAAGTATGTAACCAAAACCAATCATTTTTTTACACTTTATTTAACAAAAGTTTAAAAACAATCTGACCATTGGTCAACCCATAGACAGAACACACTAACAATAATAATAATGAGATTAATATTCTATGAAATCGATTTTAAAGCGATAGATTTGATCTTGGTTAAAGAATTCGTAAGACCTTTGATCCTATAAAATTTGAATATTCTATCTTCTAATGCAGAATTCATGTTATGAGACAAGGTCAGGCGTGAAATTTAAGTATAATTCATTGATGAGTTTTATATTGTTATTGCAAATATATTTTATTTGTTTCAGAATGGAGTTCACCAAATATTTGACCTTGGCAATAACGTGGTTGCTAGGCAACATACTGGTTCCCTGCAGTGGAGGCTCAGTATATTTTATTGATACACAAATATTAGCTACAGAGGGGAAACAGTTTAATTTAAGAGTTGGACACACTGGAACAATTAATGGAATTGTAAACGTTATTGTCTCGGTAAGTGATTTTAAAGTTTTAGCTTGACCATGTCAAAATTATTCAGACTAATCAACATAAGTCAAATAGGGGATATGGATATTTGGAACAAATCTGACTGAAACATATTGATAAGATAAATTTATCATACTCAAATACTATACGTACCCAGTTTATTTAGTGCATTCTTCTGTCATGGCTCAAAAAACATGGTCAAGCTATACCATGGCTATTATCATCCAAAGAAACAATGGAATTATATCGAAATACATGTTTCAGGTTAAAATAATTGAAACATTAGATATTTTCCCCATAATACGATCAATGACAAAAGCTTTATTTCACAGGATGGTCTTTATTTGGAGTGAACATGAATGGATATCCAGTAATCATGCACTTGTTTATTGCAAATCTTTGTTTATATACTGCGTTTATTACATAGTGCCAAAATGTTGTGAGCCATCTGTATATTTTTGCACACAGATTGTTACCTAGCCCAAGACATTTGATCTATGATTTGAATATGATTTTTTTATTATTTCAGGTTGATAATATAAATCAGGATTTCATTGGAAGCAGTCAAGTGGCCTCATTTTCATCACTGGGTTCTAATGTTGCCATGGTTACCTTCATGGTAACCGATGACGACGATCCTGAAGTAGAAGAAACATATATATTCACTCTTTCTGTTATTGGTACAGAGACCACAGTGGCTATTCCAAACATGGCCTCTGTGATCATTCAAGCTAATGATGATGCTTATGGTGTTTTTCGCATCGTTGAAGTAAGTAAATAATCTAGGGGTAATCAGTGGTCGAGTGGTATTGCGCTGGACTACCAAACCTAAGCTGGTTCCACCTTTCAATATTCAAGAAACATTTTCAATGTCCCCATCCCAACTATTGAGCCTAGTACTCTGTCAAGGAAGACAGAAGACCCGCCTCCCTGGTCAAGTGGTTAAGGTCACTGACTTCAAATTACTGTAACCTCTCATTGATATAGAGTCATTGGTTTGAGCCCAGCTACCTACTATGTCTCTTTATGTGAGAAAGTAGGCAGTTGCTTACAGAGGAAGGGAGTCTAGTGCTGGTTCTTCCCAGGAACAATGGTTTGGTGAGCTGTCCAGCCCCACATGAAAACTCAAATAAACAAACTAACAATCAAACCAACAGACAACATCGTTTAAGATTTGCATAAACAAATGATTTATAGGCGCCACACCCATCTGGTTAAGTTAATAATTGTGATGTTATGGCTGATTAATCATATTGCAAAATACTGTTTGTGAATCTCATCATATCTAGTGTCTTGTTGTATGTCTAGAACTAAAATCTTAGTATAATAAGTGTGTTAATATTTATTTAACTATATGCAGGCTTCACCGGTAACAGCTGTGGAAGATCCTGTGTCTACCAATATTGTGAACATAACAATAAGTAGAGAACTTGGAACATATGGTCAAGTCACTGTGTCCTACAGGGTAAGTTTGTGTGACGCTGTCTTAGAGTTTATCTAATATAACCAGCCTTCACTTAACTGAATATACATATATAATTCATTCATTTGTTCCTTTGCAAATTTTCCAATCATTTTTACCAAAAGGCATGCTTTATTTCTACACCTGATTATCTTAAGCAAGAAATGTCAGATGTCAGACGTATTGATTATTGAAATAAACCATGTGCTATTTATCAATACAGTCAAACCTGTAAACAAAAGCAAGGGTAGAAAACATGCATGTCCTTTATTCATATTTGACCTTTATTCACTATGTGACTTTCATTTGTATAAGCTCATCACTCATTTATAAGCATTATTCATGTGTGACCTTTTTTGCACATTGTATATGACCTTAATTCACATAAGGGCCCTTATTTGAACATGACCTTAATTCACACATGATCTTTATAAACATAATGTCCTAATTGGTATTTCGCCTCTATTTTTAAGACCCACCTGTGTGGTCGAGTGGTTAAGGTCACTGTCTTTAAATCACTGTAACCTGTCCCTGATGGATGGTCCAGGTTTCAGCTACCGACCATGTCTCTTTATGTGAGAAAATAGGCACTTGCGTACGGAGGATGGGAGTCTAGTACTGGTTCTTCCCAGGAATGATGGCAAGGTGAACTGTCTGCCTCATATGACTCTGACTGTTGAAAAGGGGCGTAAAAACCAATAAAACATCCTTTATTTTTAGGCCAATAAATGTGAGCTTTAGATTAGCCTTGTCCTCATCCCATCCCTTATTCACTGGTGACTATTGGCTCTTGTTTTTCTTAAATCATTTATATATTTATATTAGTTGTATTTTTACATTAAAAACATATTGCATTTATGAACAGATTACAAGCAATGATCAGAATGCTGTTATTGGACAAGATATATCTCCTAGTTCAGGTTCTATTACTTTTAATGATCAAGAAGTTGGTAATACAATACAGTTACAGATTCGTTCTGATATGGTAAGTAGATGGTATTTACTAGAATCGTTTTGCTTGGTGCAAAACAACACATCACAAACAAAACCATAATCAATTAAATTATTTATATATAAGGTTACATATATCTGGTTACATGCCAAGGCTTTTTTTCTAAAAATTTGAAGGGACCTTATAGTCTTTCATTTTGGGAAATTCAAACACATAATTCGGCCAAATTTTTAGAAGGTTAGACAACCAAGTTAGAATACCATTGTATATTTGGGAATTTCTTGCCTCGAATTTGGGAAAAATAGCCATTTTGCAATTGGGAAGTCACCAAATTTCGGCCTCTGTTATATAAGAAAACAAGTGCTGCAATCTCATTAAAAATATGGTAGGTAGTTAAATGGCGCTTTTTTTCTTTGCTGCTTGACCTTTACTTTTTTTACAGAATGCAGAAAAGTTTTTTTCACTTAAGTATGTTACATCTTGCTCTCTTATCTCAGTGATAAGAGGTATAATTCGAGGGTTCAATGCAACAGTGTCGTAATTCATATGGAAATAAGAACAAGTTATGACAATGTTGCGCTGAGTCCTCGATTATTATGCTTAAGTCGAATAATCTTTTCTGTATTCTTGACTTTAATGTTTTTAAAAAAGAAATTCTTAGCAAATATAATTATGTCATAGAAATTACCCTAGGGTTCCAAAATACGAAGACAAATATTAATGATTGACATGCCCATACCTGCCCCTATATGTAAATACACAGCTGTGTCTGCATCAATTTTCCAAAAATCAATCAAATTCTTGACTGACAGACTGACTGAGATGGGGTTAAACCAGACACTTTCAGAACATATACTTAATTCTTGATCTACTTCATTTAAGACTGAGCACGTATCTGATTGACTACTTTTTGTGTTTGTTTTTTAATCAGATACCTGAAAATGATGAAGAATTTCAGCTAGAGCTTGTTGGTGCCACTCAGGGTGCTCGTGTTGTCAATGACAACTTTACTATAATCATCCAAGCCAATGATGCTCCTATTAGATTTCGCCAGGTTTGTTTTTTATATACCTGTACGTGTATCTGTCTTTTTGTAGGCTTTAGAACCTTTAACATTTATTTACCTTTTTATAATTGCTGTATGATTTACAGTGAAACCTGTGTTTGCGGCCACCTTCGAATGAAGACTAACCATTGAATAAAGGCCATTTTCAAATAATTATCAAAGATATTGCTTCTCCATATTTTGTGCTGCCTGGCAAATTCATGCAATTCAAACTTTTTCTCACTACATAATCATTGTTAATTTTGATATTTTAGAAAGAGTTCCGTTTTGACGAAGGACCTGTTACAAAGATTGTGACCTTGACCATTCAACGAGGCATTGACACCGATGGTGTGACTGCGATAGGATCTGCTGCGGACATTGCTACAATAGACTACATGTTAATGCCGATTTCTGCTCGTTTAAATCAAGACTTTCGTGGCAATAATGGTCAAAGTAGTGGACAGATTGTGTTCCCAGCTCTAAGCAGGGAAGCAACATTAGCCATTGAAATTATTGAAGACTCTGAACCAGAAGTTGAAGAATACTTTCAGGTTTGGTTCCTGTGCCATTTAAATAAAATTAGAATACATGAAGACTAATTTTAACAATAATGTTTGGATGGATCCTGTCCCTTTAGAAAATGAAGACTATTTATAATACATGACATTGTGTGTATTAGTAAACATTGAATAGGTCAAATTTAGGCCTAGAAATTTTTGTGGTCTTTCATTAGGTCATGTTTCTTTGAATGGTAGCTGCACATGTATAATAATGTAATGTCAAGAAAAACCTAGGCTTATGCTATTGTATGGTGTTTACATGAATGTGTATGGGCCAAAGGCCTAGGAATACAAATGAAATACTACCACATAGATAGAAGATTTTTAGGAGAAGGGGAAGACAATCCAGACTACTGGTGATCAGGGGGGGGGGGGGTTACTAGAAAGTGGTAATTTTTGGAAATCCTCAATTCAGTTACAGGAAATAATATCTAACAAAATCTCAGAACAGGTTGATTGATTCTGATCTTAAAGCCAAGTACAAATGTTTTGCTTCTTATACTCTTGTATATTTATAAAAATGTATTATTTACATGTAGCATCATAAATTTAAAATTGTCACTGATTCTTAAATATTTTCAAAATATTTCAGGTTGTACTCTCATCACCATCTTCTGGTATGATATTGTCTGACCCAAGTAGAGTGGACGTCATAATTAATGCTAACGATAATCCAGCTGGAGTCCTGAGTTTAAGATCTCCGGACTTTATTTCTCTTCCTGTGGAACAAATTGATGAAGATACAGACTCGGACGTTATATTTTCTGTAATACGAACAGCAGGATCTTTCGGCACTGTCAGTGTCGATTGGGAGATCGTTCGTAACGATAGTGGCGTGGGTTCCATCAATCTGGATGTTTCGCCAAATGCTGGAACTGTTTCATTCGATCCCGATGAACGAGAACAACCAATCATCATCTTTATTACTCAGGATGACTTACCTGAACCTGCAGAAAGGTTTAAGTTACGTCTGCTGCCATCTACTGTCACTGGTAATGCTAAAGTTGAAGGAATCATTGAAGGTCTTATTGTTATTGAAGATAGTGACAATGTTTACGGCAATGTAGAGTTTGCGTCTGACAGTCGACAGACATTAGTAGTTGTAAGTAGGGTCTTTCGCTTGAAGATTTTTTATAATAAACCGGAGAGTTTCATAATAATATTTCAGTCATTATAGGGATTTTTTTTCTTCTATGGTGTCTTCCTTCAGGAAAATTCTTTAAAATCATGCAGTTTTCAACTAAAATTCAATTTACATCAAGTTTTTTCTTCCCATTTTGAAAAAAATAAATTTTCCCCCAAATTTAAGGAAAAGGAGCCCTGCATTAGAGATATAATCCTGATAAATGCTCCCTTAAATTGTCATGAAATGTACCTATTCATTGGGGTTAGCCATTGTTGATTAAAGTAATTAGTGACTGGAATTAGATTATATATGCAACTTTAATTCAGGATTTCATCTAACCACTAGAATAAAACTTTTTAAAAACATTTTGATATCATCCCTGACTTATCTTGTTGCCATATTGTTATATATTTCAGGATGCTGATCCTAGAATGTTACAAATAATCATCTTAAGGAATGGAGCTAATAACGGCGACCTTTACATTAATATGACTGTGTCCTATGTACCATCGGACGGTGGGTCTGCAGGTACGTAATATACAGTTAATCCTCAGTGATTTGACTACTGATTATCAGAGTACTCGGTAATTTCCGAAATTAGATAAACGGTATCGATTTGTTCCTATATATTAGAAGTCGGTTGTACGAATTGGATTGAAGGAATATCTAGAGTTATGCAAATACATTATCTAGTTCCTAACTGCTTGCATATTTGTCTTTTCACACCTTTTATTTGAGATTATCAATTGAAATCATAGGGCATTTGAGAATCATCTGGCATGTGATCAATAATGTGTTATAAAGATTGTAAACAGATTTTGTGTTCATGTCTTAGAATCTAGCTTTTTCATTGGTCTATTTTCAAGGCTAAGCTCTGAAACAGCCTATCACAGATTTGAGTTAGGAGACATTAGTTCAGTACACTTAAATCTATCAATTATTCAGTCAATCAATTGATCAATCAGTCAATCAACCCAAATCAACCAATCAGTCTTCTTCTGTGAATTGACCAATCAGAATGTTTGTAACATTATTTGGAGATAACTATGATATTGTAAATTTTCTTTTTGTATCTTCATAATTGAAGAGTAAATTATTTTCTTACAGATGTATTGGAAGACACTGAGATATCCACGGTCATGAATGCTGGAGAAGTAGAAATGACAGAACATATACATTTATTGTCGTCTGCTTTCATTCAAGTGGGTGGAGTTTTCACAGCGGAGTTACTGGGTGTAGCTTTAGTTGCAGGTTTGCTTATAAATCATAATTTTTGTGTTCTTCAACGGGGCTGAATAACCCATCCCAATTACCAAGCCAAGAACAGTAACTGTGTCTGGAAAATCACAGGAAAAGGGCGAGGCGTGTATCGGTGCTTCACACCAGGCACAATAAAGAACCAAGAAAAAAAGGAGTAGGAACGTAAATGCCCAGTTCTCCTGTATCTTAGCTCCCCTCTCTTTTGGGCAGCTGTGGAATAACCATAGCTATTGAATGGGCCTTCAAGCAACATATAAAAAGAAATGGGCTAAATAACTATACTAATGTAAAATCTCACACAGCAAACATATTGTCCTTTAATGTTAAGAGTGCCCCTGATTTATAGCTGTTGTATATGTTTGCTTATTTTTTTCATAGAGCCAGCAATAGGTGCTTTCAACAGTCCTACACTCGGTACAAACACTGTGACCTCAATCACTGTAACACCAACAGAAGCTAATGGGGAAATTGGACTTCATTCACTGGAAGATTTGAGGGTAAAACATTTAATCAAACATTGTTAATAGCATAATATTTATATGTTATATATATATGTATTCTTTTTAATTTATTTATTTTGACATAGGCAATACACAATGGTTAAAATGATACATTTAGTTTAATGAATAGTTACATACAACATATGTTTGACATAAATTATGCTATATAGCTATCAAATTTTAAAATACGTTCTCAACTACATTGATTTTCAAAAAATATTAATGAAGCATTTAAATTCAGGTTATTGAGCCAGATTTTAGCCCAGCTCAGGTACGTATCAGTCTAACCCGTGAGGGAACCAGTGGAGATGCTACAATAAGTTGGTCCCTGCAGGGAACTGGCCCCTATGCTTCATATGTCACCTCAGGGGATATTGCTGAAATGACTGGTTCTGTTGTCATGAAAACAGGTTTGTAAAAACAACATTGTTTAAATATGATTTATAAATGCATATTCATCTTGTCCTTGTAAAGAAAAAGTAATTCTCTATACCAACCTTTGATTTGTAAATGCATATTCATCTTGTCCTTGTAAAGAAAAAATAATTCTCTATACCAACCTTTGATTTGTAAATGCATATTCATCTTGTCCTTGTAAAGAAAAAGTAATTCTCTATACCAACCTTTGATTTGTAAATGCATATTCATCTTGTCCTTGTAAAGAAAAAGTAATTCTCTATACCAACCTTTGATTTATAAATGCATATTCATCTTGTCCTTGTAAAGAAAAAGTAATTCTCTATACCAACCTTTGATTTATAAATGCATATTCATCTTGTCCTTGTAAAGAAAAAATAATTCTCTATACCAACCTTTGATTTGTAAATGCATATTCATCTTGTCCTTGTAAAGAAAAAGTAATTCTCTATACCAACCTTTGATTTGTAAATGCATATTTATCTTGTCCTTGTAAAGAAAACATAATTCTCTATACCAACCTTTGATTTATAAATGCATATTTATCTTGTCCTTGTAAAGAAAAAGTAATTCTCTATACCAACCTTTGATTTATAAATGCATATTTATCTTGTCCTTGTAAAGAAAAAATAATTCTCTATACCAACCTTTGATTTGTAAATGCATATTCATCTTGTCCTTGTAAAGAAAAAATAATTCTCTATACCAACCTTTGATTTATAAATGCATATTCATCTTGTCCTTGTAAAGAAAAAATAATTCTCTATACCAACCTTTGATTTGTAAATGCATATTCATCTTGTCCTTGTAAAGAAAAAGTAATTCTCTATACCAACCTTTGATTTATAAATGCATATTTATCTAGTCTTTATTAAGACAAAGTTATCTCTTTCCATCTGTCAGATGGCAGCAGGGACTCTGCATTGATTGTAATCTAGAGTCCCTGATGGCAGCCAGGGTTAGCATTAGAATTTTCAGTTTAATTATTCGATAGTCTTGCTATCTTTCTCATGTTCTCTGTCTATCTTAATACACAGTACAACCTCTTCAGAGCAGCCTTCTCTTGAGCAACAACCTCCCTTTAACACCAGCATGATCTTTTCCCACTACATTATTTAACTATTGATTCAACCTCTCTAGAGCAATTAAACTGTCAACAACAACATGATTCTGCTACTCCTGCAGGATGTTGCTTTGGAGAGGTTACAATGTAGGATAATATGTTAGGCTCAAAGCAATACAGTTGAACCTTTTCCGAAGTCATATGATAAAAAATATGACAGGTTTATTTGGATCATTGACAAGAATGATGTTGTCAAGGTTTTCTTACGTTTCTCTTATCAATTCTTACAGGAATGTCGGAAACCTATATACTTATCACCATCCTTCAAGATGATATTCCTGAAATTGACGAAGAAATGACCTTGACCTTGACTGGTGTGGAATCATCGAGTACTCAAAGATTGCGCCAAGGTGCTACAGTGAGAAAGATTATCATAAATCAAAATGATAATCCAGGAGGCATCTTCCAGTTTGCTGCTAGTGACCAACTGTCTTTTATTTTGACTGTAAGTGATGAGATATCTAACATCTGCACCCAATGGTAGAAATGTTAGTTAATTCTAGCCAATGGGATCATTTTGAAGTTAGGTTATAATTGCTTTACTAAACTTTAACCTAAAATTTAACATAACTTCAAAAATAAGCAATTTGTATAAACCAGCCTAACATGAAATTAATCCAGAAATCAAATTTAACCAATGTTTATACAATTTGGTGCTGATTGTGCATAAAAAGTGTGAAGGTCAATGTTTTTTGTAACCCAGATAGTCCTATTTTTGGTTATTTTTAAGATTACATTAATTTCATATGCTCCCAAGTCAATATTCTACTCTGGTTGCAAGATATGTATAATAATCTTTGACCTTAATCGAAATTTGAAAGTATGTAATGTTTCCATGAAATTGTGGGATCTCTTGAAAAAAACTTGTGTACATGTAGAAACAGACAAGCTATGAAAGCTGGATCTTTAATAAAAAAGTCTATTCAGTACATGTTCTTCGATAAAGAGATTCATTTGGTACATTTTCTTACTGTTTGCATAGATAGACAATTTGAATATTACAGGAAGGTGCATTGCCTGCAGAATTCACAGTGATACGAGAAGGTGGAGATTTGCTTGAACAATCTATACAATATGTTATTACTGATGGAGAAGAGGATTTCTATGGGGCTACCAATGTGCTAACATTCCCTCCTGGTGAACGTTCCAGAAGCTTTTCTGTTGCTGCAATACCTGATGGAATTCCTGAGGTACGAAAATTATGTGAAAAAATATACATGACTTGTATTCTATTTATATAAACAGTTGAATCACAATAGTTAGATATACACTAGTTCTAAACATTTAGAAATCGTTCAGCGGTCCGGCAAATTTTTGAAGGTTTGATGTGAAATTTTGAAATGTGAAAATTTGAAAAGTTTGAAAGATTAAAATGAAATAGAAGTACCAAGACACTTTTTACACTAAGTATCCTATTAGTGTTAACATCATTCTTATGCAATAAACATACACATATTATCATTCATAAATATGAATACTTTCAGTTGGAGGAAGTTTTCATGCTCCGAATTACGAGTTTTGGAGAAAGTGTTGCTACAATTGGTGCACGATCAAGTATTGAAATTCGTGTTGCCAAGAATGATGCTCCTCATGGTGTTTTAGAACTAGCAGAAAACTTTGTTTACTTAAGTATGTTTTGTCATTTCATATAATATTATGTGAAAACTGTCCTAGAAACTATGGCTTTAAAACTTGAGCATCCATCTTTTTGAAGTAAATTTGAACATTTTTAAATTCTCAACTAACAGAATCATAATTGATTGCTGTGCTAGTAAATTCTGATTTATGTATACATACTGCAAATGAAAATATTAGCTAGAATCTTTTTAAGTTTGACATTTATCTTGATTGAATACCTTTCAGTAATTGGGAATCTTAATTCAACCTTATAATGTATGTTTTTACATATCTTTTTATAGAGAAAATTAGTCTATTCGTAAATTAGTGCTTGCCTCACTTTCTAATCTAATCAGTGACAAGATTTAATTTTTCTTTTTGACTTCTTTATCTTCTAACTTTTAAGTTTAGAAGAGCGACTTAGTACACATTGTGCATGCAGAGCACTAAGACTGCTAGAATGCATATTAATTTTGTATGTTCTTGGTAATCAGAAACAGTCGCAACCACTCCATTTAGCTTTCTTATTTATGAAGAACACCCAAGCAACTATGCATTCTTACTTATACTGTGAGGGCTTGGCACTGCATGATTTTATATGAATTTATTTTCAGATGAAAGTAAAGGATCTGTTACAGAAGTTGCCACAATCCCTGTGAAGAGAACATTAGGGTTATTTGGTGCTGTACAGGTATCATGGTCTGTTTCTCCTGGAGACGAGATTGATCTTCGACCATCGTCGGGATTTGTTAGTTTTATGTCGGAACAAGATACAGCATTTATATCTGTAGAGTCTGTTCCTGATGATGTAAGAGCAAGTTTGTCTGTTTAGTAAATGTCTGTAAACACTTAAATGTGTTTTTTTCACCAGTCTAACGTTTCATCTATTTAAATTTTGTTTTTGGTTAATTGGTTACATTGCAGATGGCATATTTCAGACAATAATAGACATGTTATAAATGTCATGGGCCGTGGCAGTGGTCTGTGGTTAGTGCACTTGACTTATGACCAGGTGATCCAGGTTCAAATTGCAGGTTCAAAAGTCAGACATATTGTATTTTGTTAGTTACTTTACATTCTTCTTCTTACTATTATTCTGCATTTTGGAAAAAAATCCTTATTTCTTGTATTGCTAACACATAATGTTTGAACTCCTGACATGTAAGAACAAATTGGATTGAATCAATCAAATAGGTGCCCATCCCCTTTTGAGCTTGTCCATTGTTCGAGACATTTTAAGTCATATGTCGAAACATTCCATTATTGCGTAAATAACCTCTACAGTTCAACCTCTTCAGAGCAGCCCTCTCTTGAAACAACAACATTCCTGTGACAACAGCATATTTTTTTCCACTGTATAATTTAACTATACTTTAATTCCTTTATAGAGCAACAATTTTTCAACAACAACATAATTTTACTACTCTCAATTAAATGGTGTTGCTTTGGACAGGTTGCACAGTTCCCTTATATAGGAGAGGCAGATGTTTGTTTGTATGTTACAATAAATAGAACTATTTTTTTACTGTTTTGCTAGTGATAGTAATTAGAATTTATTTTTTATTTAATTATGCTAATGGCCAGCTGTAATTCATGTTTATTTATTTACAGATTACAGAGTCTTCTGAAGCGTTTGTAATCACCTTGAGTAATCCAGTTGGTGGAGCTGAAATAGGTCCATTGTCAACATGTACCGTCATGATATATGAGAATGATTATCCTATGTCATTTACAAGTTAGTATATCTCCAATATTAAAACAAACTTGGCCTTGAAATACTGCAATATTCTTCTAACCAATGTAACAGTATGGTATATATAGTATTTGTACTAATGAATTGACTGTGATATTATCAAGCCTGATTACACAGTTGGTAGAGCATCTGACATGCAAGTAGAAGGTCACTGGTTCAAGCCCCACATCAGATACATTAATTTCCTTCTCCTATAACATAAATTCCAAGTGTTGAAGAAGTATTGAAACAGATTTGTAAAATGTGATAAAATGTTTTAGAGAAGGACAAAATTAAAATTATGCTAAATATTAATTTAACAGAGAACATCTGACTTAATGTACATGCTTTCTCATTATACTCAAGTCAAAGGTGAAGCCCACAATGTATATGTATTAAGTACATTTTGTGACCAAAGGTCAAATTTAAGCACACATTCATTGACATATTGAACCAAAATGAAACATGCTTAAATACTGAACAAGAGGCCAAATCATCCTCCAGTTTACTTTCTTTGCCTGTAGGTCAGACTTTTATTGTTGATCTGAATTTTTAGTGTTGCATTGTAATTTACTCAACATCATTCTGTGTGATGAACAATGGCGTTTATACAACTTACACAATTTCATGTCGACATTTCTTCTCAAATTTTTACAGGGCTATCATATGATGTGGAGGAGCCGTCAGAGACACCTGTCAAGATTCGTCGTGAAGGTGCAACAAATTACGTCGTAACTTTATTGTATCAAACAATATCGGGTACAGCGAGTAGTGCGGCTGGCGACTTTACGCATATTCCAAATGGTCAGTTGACTTTTGATATCGGGGAAGTGGAGAAGACAGTGTTTGTTCATACATTAGATGATTCACAACCAGAGGGAAAAGAAACATTCTACCTACAGGTTTATGACATCGTAGGTAAGTTTGGTGATAAGAAACATTCTACCTACAGGTTTATGACATCATAGGTAAGTTTGGTGTTAAGAAACATTCTACCTACAGGTTTATGACATCATAGGTAAGTTTGGTGATAAGAAACATTCTACCTACAGGTTTATGACATCATAGGTAAGTTTGGTGATAAGAAACATTCTACCTACAGGTTTATGACATCATAGGTAAGTTTGGTGATAAGAAACATTCTACCTACAGGTTTATGACATCATAGGTAAGTTTGGTGAAAAGAAACATTCTACCTACAGGTTTATGACATCATAGGTAAGTTTGGTGATAAGAAACATTCTACCTACAGGTTTATGACATCATAGGTAAGTTTGATGATAAGAAACATTCTACCTACAGGTTTATGACATCATAGGTAAGTTTGGTGATAAGAAACATTCTACCTACAGGTTTATGACATCATAGGTAAGTTTGGTGATAAGAAACATTCTACCTACAGGTTTATGACATCATAGGTAAGTTTGGTGATAAGAAATATTCTACCTACAGGTTTATGACATCATAGGTAAGTTCGGTGATAAGAAACTAATAACATGCTGAGGAGTGCCACAATAAAGTTGCACAACGAAAGGACACAGTTTCAGTTCATTTTTTGTAGGTTTGCAACCAATTTCAGTGATCAATAATCTATCATACTAAAACCCTATTTAGAAATTCACATAAAATGGGTGTGAGATGTGTTGGTATGTAGATTATCCTTGTTGCTTTCTTGGATGATATTCTTGATATTGTAGTGACCATAAATAAGATTTTACTGTATATATAATTATGTACACATATACTCTTATATGACAGTGGTACATGTAATTTTCAGGTAATGCTGTATTCAATGGACCCAACATGATAAATATCACCATCATGGACAATGATGAGGCATATGGTATTTTCAGATTCCTCGCTCCGTTTTCTCAGAATGTTGAAGAAGGCAGTACTGTTAAATATGCGTATGTTTTAATCCTTAAAATACCATCTTAAGTCCGTCACTTCAGTTTTCCATTAAACATAATATTTTTGTGGAACCATTCTGATGCTTGTTGAAATTTTGTGTTTTCCTGCCATTTTTTGTGATCATTATTCACATGTGGTTATTATTAACAGGTTATAATTATTCACATGTTTTCATTATTCACAGTGTAACATTTAATTCACAGGTTATCATTTAATTCACAGGTTATCATTTAATTCACAGGTTATCATTAAAATCACAGGTTATCATTATTCACAGGTTATCATTTAATTCACAAATTATCATTTAATTCACAGGTTATCATTGAATTCACAGGTTATCATTGAATTCACAGGTTATCATTATTCACTGGTGAACATTATTCACAAGTTATTATGAATCACAGGTTATTATTATTTGCCGGTGATCATTATTCACAGGTGAACATTATTCATAGGTGAACATTATTCACAGGTGAACATTATTCATAGGTGATTATTATTCACTTATTGAACGAAAATTGTTACATAATTACATGTTGTCATTTATGATGTAATATGGTTCCCCATTTTCCAGAATAACAAGGAATGGTGGCAACTATGGTGGTGTTACTGTGTACTATGAGTTGTATAACACACAAACCAATATTCTAGCCAAAAATGGTGGTGATTTTAGTACTGCCGAAAACTTGAATGTTGAGTTCCAAGTTGGTGATATAACAAAATACATAGATATTACTCCAAGAATGGACAACCAACCAGAGAATGAGAAGACATACACCATCGTATTGACTAGAGTCACTGGTTTGTATATAAAGATTTTTATGCCCCTGTTATCCGAAAAATTGCGACAGTGTTTAAAGTTTAACCCCTGTCCATCTGGGCGTCCATTCACATTTCGGTTTCCAATGGATAACTCAAGAAATATTTCATTGATTCATATTTTACAAGAAGGTGTATAATGTTTTTTTTTAAAATCCGAACATTTTCACAGGAGTTATGGCCCCTTTTTGACTTAGCTCTCAGCAGGGGCGTGCTTGTCCTCTGGACACATTTCTAGTCTTTTCAGATAAACTTGGGTTGAATACTAAGTATAGTAGAACAGAGTTAGAGTTGATTATAATCAATTTGTTCTAAATAATCAAAGACAGGTTTTAAAAAATGGCTTTTATTCACCCAGGGTGATCTGAATATGGAGTTGGCAGCTAGCACAGGTTTGACTTTATTATTATTTCTTGTAAAATTTCAGTTTTTGAAGGCAGGACTGATGTACCTTTAGCAAGAATTTCTGATGTTGACACAACTGCAATGTTGACCATATTAGCTAGTGATGATCCGAATGGTCGGTTTGGTTTTCCAATTGAATATAAAGAACAAACAGTCGCAGAGGATTACGTTGCTGGAATGGAAAGCTCCACTGAAGTGGAGTTGCGTGTTGATCGTAGAATGGGAGTGTTTGATACAGTCCAGGTATAATCCTCGTTTCTTCTAGCCTAATTACTATTTTTCCTCTTCGTTTGATATGTTAAAAAAAGCCACCGAAATGGGCGATTGGGAAACAACTAGACTTCTATACAAAGTTTACTTATATTCAGATGTCTATTTCGTTTATTCCATCAATGAATGCATGCTAGTGTATGACCTTATTTTACATACATGGTCTTTTATATACATAGTGTTCCTTTAATCAGACTTGATTTATACCAATAATGATAAATCAAGTTCCTAAGCAATGCCCTTGTGCTGAGGTGACATGTGTTTATGTTTCTTAAGCTAACTTTCATGTTATCAAAAATATTTGGTATGTGTGGTTGAGTGGTTAAAGTCACTGATTTCAAATCACTGTAAACTCTCACTGATAGAGGGCTGTGGGTTCGAGCCCAGCTACCGACCATGTCCCTTTATGTGTGAAAGTAAGCAGTTGCTTACGGAGGATGGGAGTGTAGTATTGGTTCTTCTCTGGAACAATTAGGTGAACTGTCCACCTCATATGACTCAAGCTGTTGAAAAAGGGCATAAAACTCAAATAAACTAACAAGGCATTAATGCTTTTAAATAAATGTTGTTTTATTTCCAGTTGATGTGGGAAGTTTATTCTGAACGAGTCGCTGGAGGTTTACCAGTGGTTTATGATTTGATCTTTCTTGGAACTATTCCCTCTAGTCTGTTGTTGGTACCCAGCCAGAGAAGACCTGGTTCAGGAACCAGCGTTGTATCATTTCCTGGAGATTCAGGTAATTGGGTATACATGTATTAAATTTTGTTCTTTGTTAACAAACTTCCTTTATTAGCCACCACCATTTAAAATTGCGGAAGAGCAGTAAGTGTCCATGCATTCAAATTTGGTTTCTGAGCAATAACTCAAGAAATTTCAGATGGATTGGTCTCATATTTTACATGAAGGTGTGTAATAATGAAATGCAGGTCAAGAACAATTTCTGTTGAAATCCAAACATTTTCACAGGAGTTATGGCCCCTGTATTACTTATTTTACAGTGGGTCTATTCATGTAACCCCAGACACATTTGTTGTTTAGATTTTCATTGTGCATTATTTCAGAGGCCTATATATTGGTTCCCAGCTCTGGTCACCCAACAAGTGAAGAAATATATGATGGTTTCAGTGTGTCAGCCTGGATACAGCCAAGCGGCGATACTGATGGATATGTTCTAGCAAAAACTAACACTGACGGTTCTCGACACTTCTATACCCTAAGGGTCATCGTCAACAGTCTACAGACTCAGCTTGTTTTTGGATATTCAATTACTGGATCTAATGTAAGTTACCCTTTGAAGATCTTAAATCTGAGCTAAACTTTATCCGATGGGGATTTGAGTTATAGCAAATAAAACTCCTGAAAAAATTGAAATGTTTTTGAGGAGCCAATGCACTGTTAAATCAGTTGATAAAGGTCACTCTAGGATAAATCAAAATATGACCCTCAGTATATACTCATATCTGTGCCAAATTGTATAAATATTGGTAAACTTTAACCGCAGACTTTAATAAAAATTGTGGTTAAAATCTTGATTAAATTATGGGTTAGCAATTGTAAAAAGTTTCAGTTAATCTTTTCCAAGTGTTATTTTGGTTCAAGGTAGAATTAATTTAACCCATGTCTAAGACGCTGGTTAATTTGTTCTATTACATTCAAATAACAATTTTCCCATATTCTATCATTTGATGAAATATTGACACAAGTGCTGACTTTCGGCAAGAATTGAATCACAAAATTAATGTGTGATGTTTATTTGTGTTAAAATAAGTGTTTTCTGACACTGTTTTATTGTTGATCTATGTTTGAGTTGGCTCCAAGTTTATGTATAACAGTAATGTGTCAGATCATATTAAAATTAGAATGATTGTCAAGTCCTGTGAAGAAAATGATTCCATGTATGATATAAAATCTAAGTCTTGATAATTCATTTTACACGATAAAGCTAATAAACTTCACTCCTTGAATTCTTATAGGAAATGGATTAAATATTTTTTTCATTTTTTGTGTAGATATTGTTATCTTTATATCATTGTAGTATTTAATAAATCTTCATAAATTCTAAGCCATGTAAACACCAGTCACGCTTTTTCTATTATTTTAGAATAGTTTCACAGTAAAATGATAAAACAATTAATAACCAAAATATCTTAAAATTTTCATTATGTTCTAAAATTCTATCTGAAATTTTTTCGATCCAATGGGAAATTTATGTCTGACAATTATGATAAATGAAGACACTTACTTCAGTGTACAGCCATCTTATTGGTCACTGGAAATATTGTGGCTGACCCAAATCAACCAATCACAGACTTGTTTCAGAACTCTTTGTCCTCATTGGTCAATTTGAATATTTTAATTGATCAGAACCCACCAATCAAAGATTGGACTCCTGGCTAATATAGTTTCTATCCAGAGTACAAACTCTTTTTTAAAATTGGACGGCATGTTCTTGTTTTGAAGAATTTTATGCAACTTTGGCAGACAGTTGAACTGTCATTTGTTTTCAGTTCAATATGATTTTCAAGATTCTCATGACATAATTATTCTTTTTTTGCTTACCATATAATTATGTGTCTTTCTTTTGGTACTTATATTTTATAACTTATATTGCAGGGAATTGAGGTTTGGTTTTTTGTTTTATCATTATGTTGTTGTTGTTGCATTTGTTGATATAACTGCTGCTGATGTTGTTGTTGTATTTCTTATATTATGTTGTCACTGCTAATGCCTTTGTCACTAACAATCTGCATTTGTTCACACTTTGTATTTTGGAATGTATGTTTGATATGATACTTACAAGAAAATAAAGTTCTATAACTCATGCACTCCAAATCTAGGTTTGTTGCTTGTTAATATTAACAACCTATTACAAACACAACTGTTTAATGGTAAAATAAATCCAGCCATTCCACTAAGGCATACCAATTTGTTTGTTTCTCGTTATCCAATGACCCTAATTTTTGCCAGCAACCTTAGACTTTTTAATACGTTCAAGGAATGGTACATCCATTTCTCACTATTCAAGAGCCGAAAGAAATCCCCAACATTCATACCTTATTTTATGAGCATACAACGAAAAACAAAACAATCCTTTTTAGGCCTTTTGAATGCTCTAATAATGTTCAAGTCTACATAAAGCTTATTAACAAAGTTCAGTGTTTGGTTGTTAGTAAACAGGTGACAGACCATAATTTTCAAACTCTTCACGTACATGTAGTTCTGCATTTCTGCTGAAGTTCTGTTTACTGTGTAATTTTAATTATGATCATATATTTTATTTAAACATCAAGTCCGAAATAATTTGGACTAAAAAAATGTCCGGATAAGAAAATTTAAGGTTCCAGATTACATTTTGTAAAGATTTAAAAACATGATAATATAAATTGGGAGCTGTGAATATTGACCGTTGTTTAGAAGTTGTTACTCTATAGAGATTAAATTTATGGTAAATATTAGCTTAGGGAAATTTTGAAGGTGTGGTTATAAAGAGGTGATTGCTCTACAGAGGGCCGCTCTGGAGAGGTTGTACTGTAGTTATCTATCTGTCACATGTAGAATGTTTAACAAATTTGCCTTGTTATTTAATAAACTTGATTAATCATATATTATTGATACATTAGTCTGACTGCACTATTGATCTGTATAATTATGTTGTTAAACATAAATCAGCTCTTTTCAACCATAGTACTTTGAGAAAGGTATTGAGATTCGAGCTCGGAGATTGTTCACAAAATTGATAAATTCGGGGCTGGATCTTGACCATTTCAAGTACTGTTTGTATATCTACTTTAGGAGAATGCATTCCAATCTGTGACTTACCAAAGAAATATTAAGGATACAAAATGGCATCATTTAGTAGTCTCAGCTGGTTCTGGCACTTTGGAGTTTTATATGGACGGAGCGATGATAGGCAGCAGGTAACAAAATTGTTTATCATATCTCATACTTGTTTGTTTGTTTCATTCCTTCATTGCTTCTTAAAGTTTGTTCTTTCCAAGTTTGTTTGTTTAGGTTAACTAAATGCAGATTGTAAGAACAAATGTCCTGTAATATTGTACATGTATACATAATTGCAGATACAAAATTAAAAAGAAAACTTTTCTAGTTTATTGGGTTGTCTGTTTACGAAGAAAATGTTGAGCAATTGTGATCACTACGTCAGTGTCTGCGTCAGCGTCATGCAGAACTTTGATATTGCTCATAACTCCGAAACGATAAGATGTACAACATGAAACTTCATAGGTGGATAGATTTCAATGAGGCGGTGAATGGACGAGCAATGGCACTGCTTGCGGAGCTCTTGTTATACTTCAATTTTAAAAACAATTTCACTTAAATATCAGTGGATAGCTAACCTGAACTTGTTTCCCTGTGGCATACAGGGTGTTTCATAATATATATTTTACACTTTCAAAACAAATGTAATTCTGTAATAAGTAACTACCATAGTCTCCACATGACTCAGTGAATCTTCCAAATTCTATACTGTGCCCAAGATTTGAACTTGTTAACTCCCTGTCTACTGATCTAGCAATCTAATAATTGAGCTGAGTGACGGACTTTTCATGTGGACCATATTGAAAATTGGTCTTGCACCAAATGTATTAACCAGCGCAGGTAACTGTATCATGAATAGATTATAAAAAATGAATAATAGATAAACCCTGAAAAAAAAAAAAATTTAAAAATCTCTCTTTATTAATATGTTAACATATTAATGAATAGTGTTTTTTTTTTGCATAAAAATATTATATATTGAATTTGTTTATAATCTATTCATGATACAGTTACCTATATTAACCACAATAAAATTAATAAAGTTGTTATTATTATTAGGATTGTCACTGCGCAACTTCCTCGATCCGCCTCCTGTCTTACCTATTGCAATCTTCAACTTTCCTGCTTTTTCAGATCTTTGACATCAGCGCAGGTGATCATAGATTATTTAGGAAGATTAACAGTGGGTGCTAAGTATCCCGGTACTCATCAGTTTGATGGATATCTACAAGATGTCAGAATCTATGTCAGAAAACTGTCAATGGAGTAAGGAAATATCTTATAAACCAGAGTTCTTCCTAACTTCTGAATCTGATATTTTATATGAATATGAAATCATTTTCTCAGATTTTTTATTAATTTTGCTAGAAAATATAAGTATTTTTTTATTTTCTTTTATAATGCTATTGATTGAAGTTGAATTTGGTGTTTTTGTTTTGTTGCTTAATGCTAGATTAGTTATTCTAAGAATAAACATGTAATTATGCATGCTGCTTTGAAACAGAGTTAGCTAGCAGCCACCTCAAAATAAAGGCCACCCTGTGAATAAAGGCCATTCTTTAAAAAACGTCATTTATGATTTAAAACAAAATGAAGTCTACCTCTCCCTAAAGGCCACATTTAGTCTCTGCAGATGTTGGCTTTTGTTCACAGTTTTGACTTTATGTTGTTTTTTATTGGATTGTTTGTATTATAGTGAAATTCTGGAACTTTATGAGACGACAGCTCAACAAGATCTTACAGTTATTTCTGGCTATCTAACATACTCTATGGGAATTAATCATCAGTTTATAAACCTGAAGACTGTGCAAGACACTGAGGAAGAGAGTAACGAGGTTTTCACTGTCCGTCTGCTTAATGCCAAAAATGGAGCCACTTTGTCTCTTTCGGACAATATTGCCACTGTAACTGGTAAGATTTCGAGGGTTCAACGCAACAGTGTCGTAACTCATATTGAAATAAGAACAAGTTACGTCAATGTTGCGCTGAGCCCTCGATTTTAATTATGCATGATATGTGAGTCTATATTTAAGCATTCATTCCAATTTTTGGAAACTGAAATTTCCATAGCTGTCATTTGCTCTGTGCACATGAATTTTGATGCAGAATTTTGTACTGCATTTGCATGTTTTTCTTCATCTGTCATGCAATTGTTAATCTGGTTCCTATTCCATATTGCCGTACTGCAAGTCTATGTAGGTTAGTTTTCATGACATGTACTTTCAGTACTTTGATGTGATGATACAGCTGTCTCACTTAAGTGCTTGTAGTTCTAGATATTGTAAATATTTAAGTACTCGGTAGATAAATAATCTGAATTGATTTTGATATTTTTCGACATTTTCACTATCATGATTTCTGGAGTTTGGTAATTTTCAGAAATTTCTATAATAATTTGTAATTGTAAATTGTAATTACAGTACCTGGTAGTTTAAATAATCTTAAATATTATTGTTAGTTTTTTGCAACTTCATTATGCTGACATGTTTTCATGGGTATTTGGTATCTTTTTAGAAATTGATAGGTTTTAGAAATTTTTACTGCAACTTATATTTTCTGTAAATTACCATATTATGCACTTTTGTGGTTTCCCTTGAAGTTATTGAAGAGCAACAGTGCTTATTGGTATCTATGCAGCAATTAAGATTTCCAATGTTGAAGAGTCAGTGTAATTTATGTTATTTTAACCTTTTTGACTTCCAGTATTGAAGAGTGACAATGCCAATGGCTTGTTCTACTTTCCACAACAATGTCAGCCTGCTTTACCCAGCACTGAATCATCGACTATCACATGTACAGTTGCTAGGCAACGAGGTGATGATGGTCAGGTGATAGTTACTTGGGCTGTGTACCAAATTCTGTTGGGAAATGTTAACCTTGGATTTGCAACTGATGATTTTGTGGAATACACTGGACAGATACTCTTTGAAGCTGGTCAAAGGTCACAGGTAATTCTGTTTCTTTACTGAGTTGAGTTCCATTTAGGTAATGAAATCTGTGAAAACTGGACTCCCAGAATATTAGAATTCTCTGAAAATCAGAAGATTTTTAAAAAGTTCTCTGAAAACCAGAATTCTCAAAAAAAACCGAATTCTCTGAAAATTGGACTTATGGGGTTCAGTTTTGAAGGAGTTTTACTGTATCATTATAAAAAATGAAAACAAAATTTTTGTTACAAAATTCTAAAGAACTGATGTTAAATTTGGACAAATTATTTGTCCTGGCACAAAAATTAAGGTTTTCGAAAACAGATATTTTATAGGCAGATGTCTTTGATTAACATTTGAACATACAAGACTTTCTTAGAACTCAATGTTTTCACATCTTAATTAGATACTAACTATCACCAATAATATTTGTCTCATTTTCTATTAATTTAACACTTTAGATGACATTATTGTCTTGTTTAGTAAAATTCTATGATATATAGCTATGGGTATGTTTTGTTTTTCAGACATTTTCTGTACAATTAAAAGATGATGGTATCCCAGAATCCTTAGAGACGTTTGAGATACGTTTGGTGAACACAACGACAGAAGACAACATCGCCGGCACCACAAACACAAGTGGTGCTAGTATCGACGAAGCTCATCATTCGTCAACAGTAACCGTGAAAGAGAACGACTTCCCATTTGGTCTTCTGCAATTTTCAGTGTCACTTATACCTCCACAGCCAGATGATCCAATCATTCCCCCTTCTACAGAGAAACCAGTCGTAAGTTGATTAATTCATGTTTTTAATTGTGATCTGCTTTTTATTTGCTGCAGAATACAGTAAAGCCTGTGAACAAAGCCCATCCTTGGGAAAGACAAAATGTGGCCTTTATTGACAGGTGACCATTATCGATGACAGTTTTTAGAAGAATGGTCTTTGTTCATAGGTGGCCCTTAAAACAGATTTGACCATAGTTAATATAAATTATGTTCATTTCATTTTTACTTCAATCAAAGATATCACAGAATTTGAATGTATAAACAACTTTTCGCCAAACAGATTGATCAAAGATGGATGAATGCGTTGGGTTTTAATTTTAAAAACAATCCGTGAATACTGGTGAGAATATTATGGTCTATAATCATGTACTACTGTTTTGAATTATATCATTCTGTTATTTAAAAGCCCATTAGACAGATGTGGTCATTTCGGAGCCGTCCCAGAGAGAGGGGAGATAAGATACAGAAGAACCGGTCATTTATATCCCTACTCTTATTTGAAATATGTAAAATTGGTTAGAAAAATATTTCTGTTCTATTACAGATCAGGGTAGCAGAAGAGGCTGGTATTGCACGCCTCCTGGTGGTAAGAGCACAGGGTTACCAAGGGGAGATAACTGCAGAATGGAGAACTACTGATGGTACAGCTAGAAGTAGTGGAAAAATTCCACCAGATTACTCTGTAAGTATATTTATCTAAATCGGTTGAGTTGATATTGGGGCTGTACATTAACTTTAAAATATGCTTGTCCTATGGGACATGAAACTAATGAGTTGATATTGGGGCTGTACATTAACTTTAGAATCTGCTTGTCCTATGGGACATGAAACTAATGAGTTGATATTGGGGCTGTACATTAACTTTAGAATCTGCTTGTCCTATGGGACATGAAACTAATAAAACTTGCCAAAACTATATAACTATAACGGATAAAACACTAAACAAAATGTTTTCTGGATTAAGATTAATGTTAAACAGTATAAAGTGTTCCTAAGTAGAAAAATGATGTTGTCTTTTTCTGCCTTTTGGAATACAGTGTAACCTCTCCAAAGCAACACCCTTTGGGAAAAGCTGTTGTTGAGAGGTTGTTACCTTAGAGAGGTAAATTAATATAAGTACAACCTCTCCCGAGCGACCCTCTGTAGAGCAACAACCTCTCTAGAACAACACCTTCAAAATTTCCCTAAGTTAATATTTACTCTTAATTTAACCTTTGTAGAGCATTAACCTCTAAACAACAGCCAATATTTGCAGCTCCATCAGGATGTTGCTCAGCAGAGATTGTACTGTAGTTAAATCGTAGAGTTGGTGAAAATTGTGCCGTTCTATTAGGGAGCTTGTTGCTCAAGAGAGTGCCACTCATTTTCACTATTTGCCTTATTTTGACAAGAAGATTGTGGATTAAACTTGCCATAACCTCAAACTGACAACCTGTCATGTAATGACCCTATAATTAATGTCCTTGATAATGAGTACATATATATTTCACTTTATTTATCCAACCATAAAAGAGTATTAAAACAAAACTCTCCTTACTTGCTGTGTTGTTATATTCATACAAAAAGTAATAAAGGAAACTGTTGCCTGGTTTATTTCATGGCAAAAATAATATCCAACAGCCATGCTTGATTAACATTTCAATATGTGAGATTTTCATCTCTGAAATCTTTCTCACCGCCGTTATCAATTTTCGAGTGATTATTCTAATAAAATCCTTATACTGTATTCTACATTGAATATAATATATAATTTATATACTAGTAATTGAGTTTGTCATATAGTTATTCTATGAGTTTTTCACATACAAAGTTATACTTGTCGGTACAGATTTGATCTCGCCAAAGATGTTCATCTATCGTGTACATCATAACGCACTGTAAGTCAGTCTCGTGTTCATCATTGGGTTCATTTGCCGCCCATTTAATGAACGAAAATGGCCGCATTTCAGCTTCCGATGTCCACATCCATTGTTTTGTCTTTGAGAAAAACGTTCCACTAGTCCACCATCCTCTCGCATCACGATATTCTGTAACGTAAAAATGTATTTATTTTCCTTATTCAGACATTTTTCTTGACTGCCAATATTAAATACGTTCGTTATCTTCCTAGGTAATTCAGCTAGAAAGAAAATATATATACAATTGAAATGATTAGCAAATACCATTGAAAGATTTTCTTATGATGTAAATAAAGGATTTTTGTGTCAGTTCATTGAAACAGTATTGACTTTTCCATCAAATTTTGATAAAAAAAATCTTCAAGTAAAGATATCTTTTCATCCTTTGTGATGATTACTTGTATTATGATGTTTAAAAATTTTGTCTATAAATTTAACCCAAAATAGAGAATATATGGCTGCCAAGGAAGGTAAATATTGTAGATGTGGGAACTATGTATACAGTATATGGAGATATATCAGATAAGGCTTAAGGTAGCTGAAATGACCCATTGACAAGCTTAGCTGGTCACTGCCTTATTAGGTTTCAATATTTTATGTTCATCTGTTGTTTAATGGCCTATTTGAAAGCTATGGTCATTTCTGAGTCACCCTAAAGACAGAGGGGAGAAAAGATACAGGAGAACCGGCCATTTATATACCTATACTCTTTTTTAATAATTTTTCCAGTTTTTTTATTGTGCCTGGTGTAAAACACAGGCCTCCTGTTTCCTGTGATTTTACACACAGTACTAGACTTGGTAGATGGGGTGGAGACATAAAAAAAGCTTCCCTGAGAAATTTGAAATGAGAAGCTGAGAATCAAACACATGACCTTTTGTTCAGAAGTCCAGTACGTTACCACTAGACCACCGAACAACTCTTTATAGATAAAACTATACTACTCACCTTTATTGTTTTTCAATAAAAAAGCAATTAGATGATGTTCCTTGACGAAGTTTAGTGAAAGAAGGTCGGCATCAAAAGCTGCACAATAATCTCTTGCTTCGTACCATGACGCATTAAATGTCGAAAATAGATAACAACTAGACCAACCATCAATATATGAGAAAGTATTGGGACACTTATTTTTACGAATCTTATGATGATCGCCGCTCTTGTCATAGTCCTTGACGTTTGATTCCAATCTTCTTGCTCCACGTAGAACACGTTTTGACAAATTCCTCATTTCTTTCATTAACTTTTTCTCCAGTTTGTTAAAATCATCGCTTAATGTGTTCATTGAGTCACTTAATACTTTTGCGTAACTTTCCGTAGATGATATTGACCTTTGTGACCTTGAATGTGATCTTCTGTTGTTATCATGGTAACACTTGTTGCTTGGCAACAAAGCAACTTCATAACAATTATCATTTACTCTCACAGCACAAGAAGACACTTTGTTTCCAAAAGATACAGTTATTATCCCACAAAGAACACAAAAACTCAATAAATTTTTCATTATTGTTTACTTGCTATCTGCCACTGTACCAAATTTGAATAAATCTGTTTGTCATTTGTAATAGTAAGATATGGTTCCAATATTTTTTTCTCTGTTTCTGTTCACAACTATGAATCTGAATGTGAAGATGACAATTTTCTTTCTAACAGAGGCTGAATTTTTAAATGTACTGTCTGTAATGATAATCTGGTTGATAAGAACCAAGTACCATTAATAATATACTATTGTATTGTCCAGCCAAGACCTGTGAATGATCAAAGATCAGCTATGGTGCATGCAGGATATGAGCCCGCTCCATTCAGTTCAATAACGTTACGATTGCAACGTGCAGCTTTCGGCACTACAGTATAACCTCTGTAGAGCAACACCCTGTGTGAGCTGCAAATATTGACTGTTGTTTAGAGGTTGTTGCTCTACAGAGGTTAAATTTATAGTAAATATCAACATGGGGAAATTTTGAAGGTGTTGTTATAGAGAGGTTGTTGCTCTACAGAGGGCCACTCTGGAGAGGTTGTACTGTACTTATGCACTTCACAACTGTGGCCTTCAGATGTAAGGTCATGTTTAGAAATGTATTTGGTCATTGTATTACTTACCGGTGAAACAATCAGTGATGCTTCTTCACACCTGACTGATATTTTATAGTGTCCCCTTTCCCACCTCTGAGCCCAGTACGGTGTTCAGAAAATCGCAGGAACCTGATGAGATGTGTATCAGTGCTCTAAACCAGGCATGATAAAATCCTGGAAGAACTTTTCAAAATTGGAATACGGGGTTATAATAATTAAATGCCCAATTCTCCTGTATCTTCTCTCACCTCTCTCTTAAGTAGCTCTGAAATGATCATAGCTGTTGAATATGCTGGAACAACAGATAAACAAATAGTTACTGACTGTAAGGATTATCTGTTGGTAAACATCTACCATGTTACCGTAGTGGATCTGTATTTAAGTAATTTTGATTTTAAGTCCATTATTGAAATGAATGTGAGGTCTTAGCAATACTCATTGTATGGAATCTACTTAATATTCAACACCAATTTAATGAAGTATGTCTTGAAAGATTTTACATAAATACATGAATAACAAATCATATTAGGGAAGTCTTTAAAAAAATTGTTCCTGGTACAATTACCGACCGAACAAAATTGGCCTAATTCAATTTATTGTTTCTTAATGAATCATGACATTTTCCTGTCTGACGATAAAAAAAATAAAATTGTTAGTAACAAAAATTAAGAGATCTTTCAACTCAGTAATTTTGTGAGAGGGGTTGTAAGGAGGGGTCTGAAAAACTAATATTTTTCAGAATGAATGAAGGTATCCTGTTTTTATTTGTTATTTTATCACATTAGAGATCATGTTATGACTGAATTAATTTGGTAAAGTTGTAATGAGAAAATGTTAATACCTCTTTAGGGAAATCTTCTTTGAAATCTAAGCTTATACGGTTGTTATTAATCAATTGAATAAAATTAAAGTCAGTGTCAAAGATTTATTTAGTATGTTTTAGCCTAGGCTCAGCTCACAATTATTTCTTGTAAACTCTTTTCATGAATAAAGTCAATGGTGACAATTTTTTGTACAATTTTTAAAGTGTCCTCAATCTTTTAACAGTAAAGGGAGACCCGCCTCTGGGGTCAAGTGGGTTAAGGTCACTGACTTCAAATGACCATAACCTCTCACTGATAGAGGGTCATGGGTTTGAGCCTTAAGCTACCGACCATGTCTCTTTATTTGGGAAAGTAGGCAGTTGCTTACAGAGGCTGGGAAATCAAACAAACAAAAACATTTTTTAAAGATAAAAAAATAATGATTTCACTGTAATTTCTTTAAAATGCATCAATTCTGAATTTATGTTTTATGAACTTCATAATCTAATTTCATTGCAGACAGAGGTAAGATTTTGTTACTGTACCCTATATGAATAAGTTCGGAGGAATAAAATATTTATATCACATAAAACTGACCCCCAAGCTAGGTTATAAAACTTGAGATCAGTTTCCAAACTCTAATCTCAATGCCAGTATTACAGTTTGAAAAACATATACTCAGATCATTCTTGCTGTCAGACTAATGTATCAATAATATCATTATCTTGTCTGATTGTAATAAACTCAGAAACATTACAAGACATGATATGAGATTTGAGCTCGGAGAACGTTCTAAAGTTTATAACCTTGACGATTTTTGTTTATTTTTACAACCGATAATACTTCATTTTTTTAACCCTTGGTACTAATTTTGTTCTCTTATTTTCTGTGGCCTCATGGTACAAGTTTGTGGTGTCTTGGTCCTTTGTCTCATTATCATCATCCTCTTACTGTTCCAGTCTTTAAACATACAAATAATTATTCCTTTTAAACTTATAAGCGTCCGGGTTCCAAAGCTGTTAGTGTTTTAGTTCCTTGGTTTTGAGTGTTTTACTGGTAGGATGAAAATCAGATTTTGCTTATACATGTACATGTATAGGTCTTTAATGAAGAATTTGGTGAAGTAGTTATGAATTAAAGTGTTTTCTGTATGATATTTATGTACTTATGTATACTGGTACCGGTGTTTGTTTTTAATTTTTTGGTGTCAAATGTCTGAAAGGATGCATAGTTCTTTTAAATTAATGAATTAAACTTTTAAGGACATTATTTAAGTACATTGTATTGAATTGTATTGTTATCAATATTTATGCATTAAGTTGAACTTTTTTGCCAAAAAATGTAAACAGGTTCAGCGTATTGAGTATTCATAACCATTTCCTAATTTTGTGATTGGTTGGAGAAATGATTTAAAAATCTCTTTTTTAAGTTAGTCCAAAACGGATAACAAATTACTGGAGCAAATAAGTTTTGCACAATATATACATATCTGTTTCAGAATGCAGTTCAAGCATTGGTCTATTCAAATTTTGTACATATAATTAACCAATCAGATGTGTTGGGTCTGTACCAAAATAACTAACCTTAGATTCAGATTTTATGTGCTTCTTTTCAGGCTGCAGTGGGTAAAATATCAATGAAAAATGGCGAGAGATATGCATTTATAGATATTACAATTCTGGACAATAGTATACCTGAAGATGAGAAATCATTTGTGGTTACCCTGATGAATCCATCAGGTGGCGCTGTTTTGGGCGTGGCTTCTGTTGTCACGGTGATGATTGAACATTCTGATGGAGCATTTGGTATTTTCCAATTTTCTGATTTATATCGAGGTCTACAAGCTGATGAAACTGGTGATGGAGGCTTCAATATTGTAACTTTGAAGGTTTGTACTCAAGTCATACTCGTTTAATTCAAAATACAGTCAAACCTGTGGACAAAGGTCACACTTGGGAACAACAAAATGTTAACTTTATTGACAGGTGGCCTTTATTTGGTGAACATTTAGCTCTTAAAAAAAATGACAGTTTTTAAAAGAAGGGTCTTTATTCACAGGGTGGCCTATATTCAGTGGTGGCTGCATGCTAACACAAGTTTGACTGCATAACAGTGTTTATGTTTATGCCTTTTTTAATCAGTATGAAATACTAAAGCCTTATGTACAGAAAAACATGGTCATAATGAATTTTGTATTTTTTCTGATGTATCGTTTTGAGAAGACAGTTGATAATTTATTTCATGTTGTTACAGATTGAAAGAGTCGGAGGCAGTATAGGATCCTCTCAGATTACATGGGAAGTTTTGAATGATCAAAATAATGATATTGTTGATCATAGTGGTAATGTGACATTTAGTAATGGTCAGCTGTATGCGGATTTAGGGTTAAAGGTCAGAGGTGACACTGTACCTGAACTTGATGAAATGTTTATCATTGAACTTACTGCTATCTCTAGGGTAAGTAGTTGAGGCTTTTTTTTTATTTTCTGACATATTTTGCCTGTTTTTGGTTTTCCTGGACATATAATCACAGGTAACTGTATCATGAATAGATTATAAAAATATGAAAAAAAAAAAAAAAAAAAAATATTTATTACTATATTAACATACATGTACATGTAGTAATAAATATTTTTTTTTTTTTTTTTTTTTACATATTTTTATAACCTATTCATGATACAGTTACCTGTGCATATAATAAGCTCGTGTCACCAGAAATAATTGCCTAAGTCTAAAAGAGACTTAACTGTCGAGAACAAATAACTGTTAGTTGCAGTTCCCTCAGCAAATGATCAAACAGAATAACTGACATGCCTAAGGTTCAAACTCACATGCCAGCTCTACAGTATAGACTTAGCCTTTTATACCTATTGAGCTAATTAACAAAAGATGATATCTCATGTGTAAATAATCATATTGGAATAAAGTTCTGTTGTGAAATGCATTTTATTGAAGTGTTTTATTTTGTGTAAATATATGAATCTGTAATTCCTGTTTACAGGGTGTGTTGGGCCCATTTGACACTATAAGGTCAGAGGTTACAGTTCGTGCCAATGATGACCCTTATGGGAAGTTTGTGATCCCTGTGGCCAATCGCCCCAAGTTTGTGGATGAAGCAAATTCAAGTATTTTTTATTCTTATTTTATTTTCACTTTTACATTGTGTTACTTGATTGTACATCTGTTGTTGAACGGCCCATTCGACAGCTATGGTCATTTCAGGGCTGCTACAGAGAGAGGGTATAGAAGATACAGGAGACCCGGGCATTTGTTTCCCTACTCTTATTCTGAATAGTTTTTCCGGGTTCTTCTGTGATTTTCTGAACACAGGTGGGAGAAGGACACTGAAAAAAGCATCCCTGAAATATGGGAAACCACAGTCTAGATTCGAACCCAAGACCTTAAAATTTGTTCAGTGGTCCAACACCTTACCACTTGACCACAAATCCACCCCTGTTACCTAATTGACCTTATATTTTTGCTGAATTTGATTTCTCTTGATTTCTAGTACATGATGTGATGAACATATGTTTAGAGACCAGTCTAAGCATGAAGACTTGTGATTGGTCACATTTTGAATCAAGATCTGAGGCAACCAATCAGATCCTAGAGTGTTCAGACTGGTTACTTTGTTCTTTTGTACAAATTCTAGATTTAACTGTTTTGATACATTCTTTTGCTTGACATAAATTAATGTGTGACTGAGGGCTGGGTTTAGGTGCTGGCTTGCGGTTGATTATGTTTATCATATCATTATGAACCATTTGAATTTTATCATTCACCCATGGATTCTTTTGTTTTCCAGTGGTTTCAGTCAGTATACAAAGACTAGGAGGGATGTACGGTGTGGTTGATGTAAACTATACAACTATGGCCCCTACAGAATCCTACCCGTACATTCCGTCCACTGTTCCCCGAGCAGACGGCAATGATTACCTAATGACATCCGGCACTGTACGGTTTGCCGCTGACCAGGAAGAATCAGAGTTTAACCTTCAAATCCTTGATGACATTGAACCAGAAGAAAACGAGGCTGTGTATGTACGTCTGACTGGTGTAACATTAATTGAAGTCGCCCAGATAAGACCAGGTAAAGTGCCTTGTAGATTTTAGTTCCTATCATATTCACCAAAATTTGTTCAAATGTTTTTCAGGGACAAAATATGGTATCCTTTCCCTTGTTGTTGAACGCATTGCTTTTACTATTTTGCTCAAAATTGAATTTTTCTGAAAAACCATTGTGGTCTGTTAGTTGTAATTTTTTAGAACTTTCTGTTCTTCCTAGTATTTTGACTAAATGTTAGATGAAAATATAATTGTGTAATATTTAGCTATGGTTAAAAAGGTGCATTTTTAAAATTTATTGGTTTCAGTGGACCAATCTCCTAGACTGGGAACAGAAACGGAATCATATGGGCAGATAATTATTAATTACAATGATAATGCTAATGGTGAGCTTGTATTGTCTCCCTTGTCTCCGAGAGTACCAGAAAACCAGACTGAGCCATTCTTGTTTGTAACACGATATGGTGGAGCTTTTGGTGAGGTGAGATAAATTTACAATTTTATTATTGTATATTGTGCTATAACATAAATATGGGACAGCTCACACCCACTAGTTGAACAGAGTTACTTTGATACTGGTCAACAGTCCTAAAGCCTAAAAAATATGTTTCTTTTGACATGCTCAGTAAAATTAAGATACCATAAGTAGATAGGAAATTTTCTATACTAAGTCTTTTGATTTATTTTTGGCTCTTGAAAAGTCTGTAGAAAGGTAGAAAAGGTATGAAAATGGACGTACTGTTCCTCAGACGTAATAAAAAGTCACAGCAGAATAATAAGGGTAGATTTGTTAACCAGAAACAAACCACTCTTTTATACCTAAACACTTAATAATTATGTCATAGCTACTTCATAGTAGTAACAGTAGTTACTAAAACATAACACAAAATGGTCAATAATTTATTATGTGATACAGTTGAAAACTTTCTAATTGGGAATCTGCTCTTAACCGAACACATCAGTTGGTCCATATTGTTAAATTGTCTCTTCAGTACTAGAGAACTGTAATCTGGAACCTTTCTAATCCAGAAACCTCAATAATCCCAATTTTTTGTTTGTATGAACAAGTTTGGATTAGAAAGGTTCTTCTATGCTGTGCATTACTTTATCATACTGAAAATGTTAATTAATTTACAAACCTATGTCATACACAGGTGACTGTGACCTTGAAATTCCTAGATGGGACTGCTACCAATGGGTTAGATTACATTCTGCTAGCCAGTCAAGTGACGTTGCAACGAGGACAGAAATCTGTGGCAGTACCGATTAGAATCTTAGAAGATTCATTACCTGAACTTGCTGAGACTTTTACTGTACAGTTAGATCAAGTGTCAGGTGGTGGTGTACTGGGTACTGTAACTAGTACCACAGTAACAATTGAAACATCGGATGATCCTAATGGAGCTTTTGGTATGTTGGAACAACCATGTTATTTGAAGTTCTTTTAAGAATTTGTAACAATCATATTTCTTTCCTGCTTCTAATATTCTTTCATGTGGCTAAAGGCCTGGAAATCAGGTTCAATGTGTCAGACTTCTACTTGGGAAACTAATACTTGGATTTTAGATTTCTTGTAGCTTGCTTTTGATTTTCTCTATCAGTGATTTTTGCCTGAATTAGCTATACTAAGTTAAATACTGTACTGGATATTTGTGGTATTTTTTTTTTAGAATATTCAACTGATGGAATTTCTGTTGAGGAGCCTGACAGTGGACTGTTGTCTTTGAACGTAACTGTAATACGTACTGGTGGAACATTGGGAGTTGTTACACTTGATTGGATAGCTCTGTTAGATGGTAAGAGCTTTATAAGAATTGGGTAAAATGAGGTGATTCTATACCCCACCATCTAACGATGCGGGAGACATATAGTGATTGCCTTGTCGTTCATCCATCTGTATGTACAAGGTTTTGCAAAATTTATCTTATTATCAAGCATGCTGCTGGGGCAATATGTATTTACTGTAGGCAGTGTCTTGTTCTTCTAATGTTAACTTATGAAATATTTATGGCTATCTACATACAGGTATTGGATGTTAGTTCTGTCAGCCTGAAATATGACATAATGTAACAATATTTATCTCAGATAGCATGTATTGCACAAGGTCATGCTGTTTCATCAAGGTCAGTATTTGAAAAAACATTTACATGTAATTTGTTTATCCGTTTTTTTGGAATGAAACAAATTATCATGATCATGATTTCAGGAAGTGTGGCCTCAGATGACATAACCCCTACATCAGGGTCTATTTACTTCGTGAGTAATGAGGCTAGTAGACAAGTAATAATATCTGTCCTTCCAGATGACCTTCCTGAAGGTCAAGAGGTTAGTGTAAAACAGAAATTATTTACCTAAGTAACAATTATTTGGCAGTTTTTTTACATTCAAATAAGCTATGTAAAAATGTTGTTGTGAGCCTTTGTAAACAAGGCCTTGGTCCAGTGGTTATTGCACTAATCATATGACCTAGCCATCAGGGCTTGAATCCTAGTCAGGACAGGTCATACCCTCCCATAAAAATTTGATAAAATCTTTGAAAAACGGCACTAAACCCAACTGAAATGAAATGTGAGCTTTTGACAGCACATTATAATGCAATTATGAATGAAGCAAAATTGCTCTGTAGATATCAATTGATCCTTTATTTAAAAGTCTGTTTATATCATAAGTATAGTCATACCTGTCTACAAGGGCCATAAAGAAAATATATTACTATTATACACATTTGGTCTTTATTTGGAAGTATGTCTTAAAAAAGGATTTGTTTCTAACTTGGTGACCTTTGTTTTACATAGTTTACTGTTAACTCAGATAGTATTTTATTGCTGAGTGGTTACTAAGCTGGCCTCTATGAACAATATTAATGCAATATGGTTTCATCCATTGACCATCTGTAATCATTCCTCTGTAACTGATCATTTCTGCATATATTTCAGGATATAGAAATCCGTTTGACAACAGTGACAAATGGTGGACGTATAGGCGCTAGAGGCGTGTTCACATTGTCAATACAGTCCAATGATAATCCACATGGAGTTGTTCAGTTTGTCAACACCCACTTTGATACTGTAGAAAGTGCTACAAATGTACAACAGAAGTTTGAACTTGCCAGATCGTAAGTGCTGCCATAGTAATGGAAAAATCCTGAATTTTTTGTATAATACTGACTTTAATTCTGAGAAAGGTTTCACAATGATGAAATTCATAAATTTGTCTTATTTCATGAATGTATAAAATAAGCAAAGGTATGTCTCAAAACGTCTCAAAACATACAATGTGTCATTACTGGTTTGTTTATTTAAACAATTTATTGTCTTAAACTGTAAAGAGTTGGTGTCAAAAATTAGTGTTGGTTTATTTACAGGATTTGTTCTGGCCTTAGGACTTGCAATTGTTTTATGTTTCAATGTTTTGAACCATCATGGTGTATACAATTCCACAGTCACTTAATGAAATGTTTAATTTCAGTGGTGGCAGCTATGGTGATCTGAGGGTGTACTACAGCACTGCTAAGGTTGAATTCATTGATACAAACATTGATTCAAACTTTGATGTCTCATTCATTGAGTATTACTTAGATCCACAGTTTGGAGGCACCGGTAAAGTTGGGGAAGACATTACAGTACTGTCAACAGAGGATCCTGTATTGGTAATTTCTGTTTAATTATTTCTGTGACTCACTTTAAAGATGGATGCTTAAGATTTTCCTAATCATTTTTAAAGTATGTAACGAGATTCTCGTAAGAATTCAGACTGAAGTTCAAGGTTATAGAACTTGAGAATAGTCCGTGCTCAAATTTGGTCAAATATGCAATCTTTTAAAAAGTCAATATTCAAATAGATAGTGTATAAAAGAGAACTGCTTGTAACAGATTTCAGAACCTTAAAATTTGTGACATGAGAAAATCTTAAGAAAAGAACTAAGCACAAGTGTTATTGGCCAGTTTAAAGCATTGCTAATAACCATCCAATGACAGACATTGTATAAATGTTTTTTTAGATATAACTCATAACCAACATCTACTCTACATTCAGGTTTGTGCCCGAGCATGTTTAGAAAGATTATCATGTGCTGCGTTTGAGGTCAATCTTTCAAGTAATGTTAGATCCTGTACTCTATTTACCACAAGACATACTGGACCTTTACCTATTGAATCATCTAGTATACAGTATTACATGAAGGATTTTGTAAAGGTTTGAGTTTTGTTTCAAATTTTACTTTAATAATTATGCATCATTATTGTTTACTTTTCACTTTGCTCTGTTGTGATATAAAGAATACTACTAGAGATAATATGACTATGCTGGTTTTTTGTCTCAGTGTTTTGCAGGTAAGGAACTTAAACAGGGTTGCAACCTTTGAATGTAAAAAAATGTTGACTTAGACTTTCAATTGTTTTTGCAGAGTCTTATTAACTGAAAACTACAACTTGATGATCATGTAATTTGTATGTCACTTAAATCAGTATGTTTTTATTGGGTTTTTATAGGCTGGAGCATTAACCGGAGTTCAAGCAACACCTGGGGAGGACTACAGTGTTGTAACCAATGGTTATGTTGTGATAGAGGAAGGTATGGTTTCTGGTGAAATCCCTGTACTAATCAACGCTGACAGCATACCCGAACTTGATGAAATTTTCCTGATTATGTTGACAAGAGTGGACGTCATTGGTGCTCCCCCGGCACCCCAGAACTCTCCATACCTAGGAGAGTTGCGGAATGCAACCGTGACGATTCTTGCCAATGATGACACTTACGGAGCCTTCACAGTGTATAGTGATAGTCCATTAGCGACAGATAATGGTCACATGATTCAAGTTGAAGAAAAAGACAATCTTGCTGTGGATCTAATTGTTGAAAGACAAGGTTTGTAAAACTAACAATGAACTGTTATAACTGCTCTCTTTGGAGTAATTGGTTAACAATAATTTTACTCCATATTTTAGACAATTAGTACTTTTTTTTCAATCCTCAAATTAAATTACTCTATCTATAATACTACATGTTTGAATCCAACGCAGATGAAATTGTTTAACTTGTATTTCAGTTGGTATTTTTATACACACTGCTTAGTATGCCAGTCATGATACTGAAAAAGTCTGATTATTTAACGACAAAAGCTTAAATAATCTGAAACAAAATATTTAGGATGCGGATTCTTCAGATAGTCAAACATTGGCTGTAGTTTAATAAGTCCTGATTGAGTCTGATTTAATTTCCTTTCTTTAAGATAGCAATGTTTGATCTATATTTTGAGAACATGATAGTATTGAAGATGGAAATTACAGGTTCTGTTGGACATATTGTTGATCTTATTTCATTGATAATGTTGAATTCTAGGTGGAACGCTTGGATTAGTTTCTATTGATTGGTCAGTTGATCTAGATGCAAGCACTGCATTGTATGGTGTGGACTTCAGAGCCGATGGTGCTACTTTGGTGTTTAATCCAGGGGAAAATAGAAAATGTAAATACTCAATGTCAAAAATGAAACTTTATCTATTACTATTGTCATATTTTTTATTAAATGATAGATTTGAGATACTTTCGAATGAGCTCGTTATTCTTATTCTATTTGATTTTGAACTGATTTTGTGTCTTCAATAACCTTGAGTTAAACTCTTTTGTTTACCAAAATGAGACTAACTTGCTCTTAAGTAAAAAGGAACTTTAGTCGAGTATGCTGATTTTATGAAAATCATGAATCAGATAGAAGTTCTGTTGTATGTTATGTGCATACTTTATTATTTCAATTTTCAGTGATCAGTGTAACAATATTAGATGATACAATGCCTGAACTATCTAAAGCTATTGTTGTTAGGCTGAGTAATCCTGTAGGTGGCGCTTCAGTTCTGTATGACAATGCTACTGTCCTTGTTCTTGAGAATGATAATATTGCTGGAGTTTTCTCCCTTAGCTCAACGTCCCTGCTTGCCAAAGAAGGTAGGATATGATTTTAGAGTTATTTCCCTTTGTGAATATTAGGTAGGATATGACTTTTAGGGTTACTTCCCTTAGTACTTACAATACAGAGATATTATATATTAAAATTTTCACTGAGGAGACAATTTGTCTTGAATTTTTAAACCAAAGCTAAATTTAGTGAAGAATTCATATGTAATATTAGTTTTTTTATTATTTACTGTTATCATGTATTAAACTTTCAGGTGATACTGTTTCTTTGAATGTTCTTCGGTCCCCGGCTCAGTTTGGAACTGTTACAGTCACCTGGGAAATACAAGGTTTAAATGGATTGGAACCAGCAAATAGTTTCATGGAAGACAGGGGTACCCTTGTGTTTTTGCCTGTATGTAAATATCTTATTTTTACTCCTTCCTATACTGTATCCACTGAATATGAAATATGGAAATACGTAACATATCATTTTGATATTAAGTACATGTACATTGTTCCTTTGCTTTAATTTTACATCAAAGCAAGAACTACATTTTGATTTGGCTATATTAAGACTTTACTCCTCTATAATAACAGATGGTTAGTGACATTATTAGCCATTGTAATTGCCTTGTTACAATCTGATGGGTATAAAGTAATAGCCAGTCATGTTTTATTGTGGTATAATGTAAACCCCTGAAAACCAGCATTCTCTGAAGGTCGGACAATCTTTCAAGTTCCATTATTTTCAGAAATTATCAAAAGTGCTCAGGAACTGAAATTCTAAAAAATCCGACTTTTGGCTCAGCTAGGGTTCAGTTTTGAGGGATTTACTGTATATATTATCTATATTGGCCATATTGCGGCTTGTGTTTGAATTGTCACATGATATTTATAATTGGATATAAGCTGGCACTTTATATTAAATTGTTTGTTGCTGTTCAATTTCAGGGGGAAGACACCAAGACAATAACATTAGATGTTCTTACAGACAATATTCCTGAAGTTAATGAAGAGTACCAACTTCATTTGATTGACATCAAAACAACTGGTAAATTTTCTGTTTAGTTCTTTCCTATTAATGTATCTGTTTGCATTTTAAATCTTAAAATGTCTGTAGGTGACCATTAGGCATTTATGTATCTGCCAATTATGAACTGATTCTTTAAAAGTAACTTTTTCAACTTTACTTGATGTTAACTCCACAATGGCAGTTTTGGTAAAGCTAAGATTTCTTCTTATTCAATCAATTGAAATTATAGTATTTCTCTATAATGATACAAAAATTAACAAATTAAGCGTTTTTAACTGTGTACATTGACTTGATTTTGAAGGAAGAATCATATGTTCACGAGAAACACTGTGAATTATTACCTTTTCATGTTATTACATGCTGATGGTTAAATCAGTTGGAGGTTGAATCTAATAACCTTTTGTTTTGAGGGGATTAGAGTTATTAACTTGGAATTATGTAAATTTGCCAAAATAGATATTTTTTCCATGAGTGGAGGAAGTTTCAGGTTCTTGTGAAAGGGTAAGTTAGTACTGTTAAGAATATAGTTTGGATGTCTGGCTGCTCTAGTATTTAAATGAAGTATTGTTGATTAATGGACCACTAAATCCACTGACACAAATCTAATAATGTTATGTCTGTGGACCATACTGAAAATTTGTTTTATATCAAATATGTTATCCACACAAAATAAAGTGTTTATTAATGTTATAATATTATTTTACTCATAATCATGTTTTTCAGGTGTCGGTGTCAGTGGTTCAGCCACATTCAACCCGTTACTCCGCACAGCTAGTATCACGATAGAAGGCAGTAATAACCCTCATGGCGTTATTGAGTTTGGCAGTAACTCTCGTAATGTTCGAGTCAATGAAGACAGTGATACTGTTAAAGTACAGGTGGACAGGAAATTTGGAGCTATAGGTTTGTTACCAGTTACTCCTTCATAACTCCTTTACTGATTTATCATTTATCATTTTAATGCTTACTTACAGTAACAAAATGTTCAATGACTTCAATGTAGATAAAGAGGATGTGTTTATTCTCTACTTATTTTGCTTATTCTTTGTAATAGTGTGGGTAACATAACTTTTATAACCAGTCTCATGACATAGCCTTGTGATAGGTCAATTGAAAACATTGCTAGGAATGACCTGATTGGATACTATCATTTTAGATGTATTTATCAAATGCAACCATTTCAAAGCAACACCCTTTTGTGGAAATGATATTATATTGGTGTTGAGAGGTTGTTGCTATAGATAGCTTAAATAAATACAAATGTAGTTAGATGGCAAATTTGGGAAAATCATGCTGCTGTTGAAGGGAGGTTGTTGCTCAACAGAGGGCCTCTCTGGAGAGGTTGTGCTGTGCATGTTTTTATAACTTCTGACTCAGGAAACATTATAGGTTTGAACTTTGAATATTCTGTTCACTCATTATATGTACAGGTCTGATAAGGATTGACTATGAAATCGTCCAGGGATCTATTTCATTGACCAATGAGGAGCTGGAATATGCAACACCATCTGTTGACTTTGTGGCTGAGAGAAAGTTTATAGATATGCTAGATGGAATTGCCTCTACTTCTATCACTGTGACAATAATGGATGATAATGACCCTGAGGTGGATGAAGTATTTGTCGTCCGTCTGCTGTCTGTATCTTTAGTGAATCAAGCTGTGTCTGCTGATCCTCCAGTTTTAGGTAAGAATCAAAAGTTATCGTATGATATTGTCAGCCAAGTACAGCCATACCTGTAAATAAAACTCACCATTTGGAAAGCCAAAATGTGGATATTGTTCACAGATAGCATTTATTTTGAGATCAGCTTGTTTTAAATAATTACTGACATTTTTTTCAAAGATGAGCTTTTATTCATGCCTAGACTTGCCTTTATTTGAAGGTGGCTGCAAACACAGGTTTGCCTGTTTGTTGATTTTGAAATCATCTGTAGACTGTAGCACTTGGTTTACTAAGCTCATTTCATGTAAAGTAAGATATGTTTGGCTGTATTGAGGGTGTTCTTAATTATTACAAAAATGTATTCATAATTATCATGGGTTTTCTCTCATGGAATTATTTTTATATTGAGCAGGAAGTAGTGGTACTGTTTCCCAGGTGATTATCAATGCAAATGATGGAACGAAAGGAGAGGCTGTGTTTGCACCAGATGATGCCATGTAAGTACTGGTATATCATTTTTTGATTTAGGGGTGGATTGGTAGTCTAGTGGTTAATTAATTAAGCGCAGAACTACTAATCCGAGGGTTGTGACTTTTTCTGCCCATTTGTCTGTACATCCTTCTATTTGTCTAGATTTCCTCCCATTTATTGTGAAATCCGCCAATTTTCTTCTTTTTTATCTGACTGCTAGCTGGGCTATGAGTTATGGCCCCTATGACTTATTCATCAATAATTTGCAATGGTACCCATGGAGATATTAGTCACTCATCCAGTCACTGAAACTAAAATTTATTTTCATCTCCATTTAGAATAGGTTTACAGTATTATTATAACGATATAACTCCCAAATTAAATTCAATATTTCAGTGTTTCTGTCGATGAAGTGAGTCGAAATATATCATTGACAATCATGAGAGACCTTGGTACGTTTGGTGATGTATCGGTTTACTACTATGCCCAGAGTCTAGTACCGGGAACCAATCTTGGACTGGATTATAGAATCAATCCACAGGTTAGTGAAACTTATAAGGGGAGGCAACTCAAAGAAACATTTTTAGTTATTTTTAGTTACAAGGGAAGCAACTCAGAGTTATTGTTTAAGTGGTCACATGGAAGTTGCTTATGTCATTGGAACTGCTGAAAGAAACTTTGTGCTAGTTTTAGTCTTGGGAAGCAGTTTAAAAAAATAGTATTTTAGTAACATGTATCAGAAGTTGCAACTCAATTTAAAAAGGTTATATTAGAACTATGTGGCAAGGGAACCTACTTGAATGCTCTTAATGCTATAAGTTTAGTAGCATATGTGTCAGGGGAAACCACTCATTCTGATTGTGTTAGATTACATGGGTGACATAACTAAGTATTAGGTTGAAGTGGGAGATATTGCTGTAATTGTCTATGTAAATCATCAACATTGTTTTAAACTTGTACACTCTTAGTAAATGTTTGATTGTTATAATGAAGTGATTGCATGGGTGCAAATTTTCTAGTTTAAACCAGATTTTTCCAGGGGTCATCAGCCTCTTAAAGTACCAAAAAATAGTACTGTAGTCATCTTTAAAAAATGCTTATGTTCAGAAAATCACCCACCTGGATTCCATACTAGCTTTGGTTTCGGGGTTTTCGGTTTTTCGAATTTTCATCATGTAGTTGTAATATTGAGGTGGTGGCTCTGCAAGGTTTTACTGTATTTATGTAAAAAAAAAACCAGTTCTTTCAGTTATATGATAAATATTTTCTTCATAATGCATTAATATCATTGTTGTTGTTCTTGTAATAACTTTATATATTGTTCATAGTTTACATACTCCAGTTTCAAGGTAAATTGCATTAACAAAACACATGTATAGAATCATTAATTAAAATCACCACATGAATTCAGCTTATGAGGGAAGGATAAAGTTCACATTTCTCCATAAATGATGATATCTTTATTTGGAATACAGAAAATCAGGGTCGTAGTACATATAGATATAGTTAGGTATAAGACACAGTGAAGTAATAATTTTTCCCAGATATAATCAGGGTTTTATTCTGGGCCCTATAAATTCACTATAACCATGTTTTACTGTATACTGTATCATAAAATGATCAATAAAAGATGATATTCAGTGTCTTTCCTGTATTTCTCCCCCAAAGATTTCCTTTATTTACAAATAAATATCCTTTGAATAGTCACTAAATTTGTCTCTTTTGTGTAATTATCTCCCCTTTTAGTGCCCAGCATCTTTATCTTTGCGTAAAAAATCTGTATGAATAATATTTTCTGAAAATTATTTCTGTCAGAGTAATATTCTATTTTTGTGACCTTATCTGATAGGTTACATGAATGTTTAACACTTAATTAGATACCAGTAGCTTTATTAATTGTTCTGGCAATGGGAGGTTAACTCTATTTTACATTTTACTTATTTACGTTTCACAAAGACAAATTGAAACATGCTTCCATTTCACAAATTATTCACAAATCGTGAACCATTTTAATAACATAATATAATATACATTTAAAAGAAAAATTATTTTAAATTCATTTGTTTTGCTCATTCACTGACTGGTGGAAGCATTTTTCAATTTAACAAAATTTGTTAATTTTTATCACTCTATGTATTATCACTTTAGGTTTAACAAAATATATTTTCACAGATCTTGTTTCTGTTTCATTCACTGCAGCATGAATATTTTCAGTGGTGATGGTGTCTGCCCTATTGGTATAAGTAACAAGGTAAGAATTAGCTGGCCCCTGATAATTGCAACATTTGGACAAAAGCCATTGGAAATTGTCGAAGTGCTTATTAACCAGTACTTAGACATGTTGTCACATTTCTGGTATTAAAGTTGCCCATAAAGAGTGACAATTATTTGTCAAGTATTTCTTCTTCATCCAATTTTTTGTAAAAGTTCCGTCAAACCTGTGAAAAAAGGCCATCCTTGGGAAAGACAATGTGGCCTTTCTTGACAGGTGGCCTTTATTTGAAAGGTTGCCCCTAATACATGTTTGACTGTAATAACATTTGAACACTTACATATTTTTACTCCAAACTTGGAACATACAAAGTCAATTGTCCAACCTCAAACCTTTGACCTAGTGCATGTATTGTTCCGGAGGTTCAAGGTGACATACTTTGAGATATCTTTTTTATTTTGTTTCTATTTTGAGTTCTTGCTCTTTTGTGATGATTTGTCTACAAAAGTATGCCTGCTAATTTTGTTTGAATTGCTTTTGTCAAATATCACAGCCGTTATACTGCAACAATGTGTTAGGATCTTCAGTCTGGTGTTTGAGCCAAAGCATGTCAGTAGATTTTGATCAAACTTTGCACATCAAGTTGTGTGGCTTGTATTGTGTTTCCACATTATGTTTGCATTGTTAATTTGATTGCTGAACAAGATCAGAGCCACTGGTCATGTGTATATTAGTATATCACCATGATAATAATGTATTTCACCTTACAATGCTTTGTAGGAAATAATATTTTTGAATGGAGAAAAAACCAAGCAAATAAATATTGAGATTATCAATGATGACATCCCTGAGCCAGACGAAGTTTTTGAAGTCATTCTTTCCAATCCAAAGAATGGACTGGTTCTTGGAACACCAAATAGAGGTTAGCTGTAATAGATATAACTTATGGAACACCATAAAGAGTCGAGCTGTAGTATTATCTGTTCAAATAAGATGAGTTGAAACAAATAAAAAACAAAGTCCAACTCTTAACTTTTATGGTTACTTTTTAATTTAAAGACGAAATTTTATAGTAATTTCTGTTATCTGTTAAATCTGTTGAATATTAAATTAAGTAGAATTCTAAGTAAACTTAAGTCAATATTTAAAATGTGTTATTACAATATCTCTGTCTTCTTTCAGCCACTGTTACAATACTGGCCAATGATGATGCTGCTGGTTTTATTTACTTTGAAGACATCAGTATTTTGACACTAAATGAACCGGGTACCAGTGAAGACCTTGATACTTCAGCTGAGATCATTGTGCAACGGGGACCAGGAATGTATGGTGTCATAAATGTGCCATACCAAGTAATTCCTGAAACAGACACTAACAGAGACGATTTGTCCCCTATGCAAGGAACTCTAACTTTTGCTGACACACAGGTTTGTAATGCTGTGGTTGAATTATCTGCTTCCTTGAAGGAGAGAAATTAATATCTCTAAGACCATTAAGTCTATAATTTGTTAATAACAGTCTAACCTGTTAACAAAGGTCACCCTTGGAAAGACAAAATTTGTCCTTTATTTGGAGGTCAGTTTGTTCTAAATAATCAATGACAGTTATTTTAAAGAATGGCCTTTATTCAGAGGTGGCTACAAATTAGCTTTGACTGTATGTGAAGTGATTTCCAATTTTCCATTGAATTTAGATAATCTGTGCTGATTTTTTACGTATCAATTAGTTGGAAGACAAGATGAGATGACATTATGATCTTATATGGGTAGGAAATAGCTAATCTCAATATGCATATTCTTTTTGGCATCCACGTTTTGAACAAATGCTATCTGCATCTAAATAGCACCTTTATAATTGTGTTAAATGAAAAAAACATAGTTTTCAAACAGTGAAACATGTGTTTTTTACTCAATCTTGGTTTAGGAAAAAAAATATTTGTAAAAACTACCTACCCAAAATTTCAAACTTGGGTACCCAAGTGTAAGGTGTAACTCTGTGTTTTTCTGTTAGACGAGCATGGTTCGGGGTATTCAAATTCTTGGTCTTGGTATAGTTTTGACTGTACTACCTAGTTATTTGAGGTATTACTTTTTTGATGGGCATGTTTTCATACTCCATGTTTTTTTTGTTAGACAAGTGTGATACTCAAGTTGTTGGTGTTGGATGATGAAACGCCTGAAGATGCTGAAAGATTTACTATCAAGCTTCTAGAACCTGATGGTGCAGCACAACTTGGAGCTAAAACTGAGAGAACTATCATTATTACCTCCAATGATTCTCCGAATGGACTCATCAGTTTATATGCTGCTGGCACAAGGTAAGTCAAAGGGTACAGGGTTATTGGTTATACCACTTAAGTTTGTAGACAAACTTTAAAACACAGTCTTGCTATTGATAAAATTGAATTTTCTTTCTTGAGAAAGCGGCATGCATTAATAGTAATGAAGATTGAATTTTGTGTGATTGAGAAGGAATAATTATATGAACATTTTCAATGAAATATCTGCAAAAAAATGGAATATGTCTCTTCTGCAAAGATGTTATTATTGGCATAATAGTGATTTTATTTCATAACTTTGGGAATGGGTCCATTCAAATTGGGAATTTTGGAGTGACGCCAACAGTTACTAGATTATTGGGAAGTTCTATCAACAGACAATACCAAATAGATTGAGTTGTCTGCATTCTTTGCACTAGTATACTATGCTGTACTTCTTGTCAAAAAATGGTCTAACTTAGTCATTTTATGACTGATTTGAAATTCTTTATTATTAATGTAATTGGGTATTTCTCCATTAAGATTAAGGAAAATTGAAGCCTAAAATCTGGTGGGAATGGTCCATTTACCGGACCGTTCCAAAGGAGGAAAAAATCGCTACATAATAATATGATGTATCATGCTGTTACTTTCAGATTGAGGGAAGTATCAGTAGAAGAAGGGGTTGGAATGTTGCATTTTGATATTGTACGATCTCAAGGATTAGAAGGTCAGGTTACAGTTGACATGGTAACGGAGCCTGGCACTGCTGACACTACAGCCGACGTGTCATCTGTTGATCTCGTTCCTGTTCAGGTTCAATATATTTTTTGCTATCAAATTATGTATTAGCGGCACCTTAAGAAATAAAAAATGGTGACCAGTTTCTTAAAATATTTTCATAGTACTGTGAAATCATTAATTTTCGTTGGGTTCAATTTTCATGATTTTTACTAAAACCGCTATTTCGTGGGGACATGAATTTGTGGATTTTTCACTTTTTATACCTAAGTTCCACATGCTTTCAATAGCTAAAAAACACTCTGACCTGCCATCCCTATTTTTAATGGGTATATAACCAGAAACAAACATTTCTTTGGCCTTAGCTAAAATGTTAAAATATATACTGTACGTGTTACCTGTTTCCTTTACTGTTTTTATATATCTCATAGAGATAGGGTTTTTTATGAAAACATCATATAGTTGTAGTTAATTTTGATATTTTTACTTTTACAGGTTTTGAACACAACTTACGTTGAGGACTGGTCCAGCTTTCAGTTAAATGATACTGTTTTTGTTCTGATGCACAAACCATCAGTTGTCGGAGAGTTGACCTCGGAGCTCGGGTCACAGGGTTCACCTGGTATCGTTGACATGACAACATTGATGAAAACAACTTTATTCCGTTGGCAAGGAGAACTTGTACCTGTACAGGTTTGTAAATACTTAAGTATTTGGAATAAGATCATCCAATAGTGGTCATTAACAAGATATGTGCTGTCCAAAATTTTTAAAATTTCTTAATTTTATCTTGTCTGTTTTGAAAGAAAAAGTCTAGCTATTGTGATCACTGCAGCATCAGATTCTGTTTCTGCTTCAAAACCTTCAGAGGTAGCAACACAAAACATTATACTATTATGTGGATAGATCTCACTGAGGTGGTGAACAGATGTTGTAACCACTTGTGGCACTTTTGTTTTCCACGATAATGTTAAAACAGATGTCTTGGCTGTAGAAAAGTTCAAACATTGGCTTGTGTTATGCCTATGTTATTGAAGTACTGGTAGTCTTTGTGTTAGTGGTTAAGCTTTTGTTTGTTGAAGTTAAAATTAATTTCATTGCAAACTGATTATTTCATTGTTCTTTGCTTAAATACGTGTGTATTACTGATAAAATCACATAATTTAATGTACAAATCCATGTATTGTATTACAGACACATAATTTAATGTACAAATCCATGTATTATATTACAGACACATAATTTAATGTACAAATCCATGTATTGTATTACAGACACATAATTTAATGTACAAATCCATGTATTATATTACAGACACATAATTTAATGTACAAATCCATGTATTATATTACAGACACATAATTTAATGTACAAATCCATGTATTATATTACAGACTGTGGAGACAGATGGAATCACTTCATCAGTAAGCTTCAAGATTCGAGATGTTGTGTATCTTGTTATAACAAATAAAGGCAATCATAACCGATACAATACCCAGTCTAGATTGTACAGAATCAATTCTGGTGGAATATTCACTCTGGTAATACTATGTGTAATTCTTTCTTTAATATTGTACATTTCTATATCATTCAAATTATTTAATTTAAAGCCAATCAATAATGAAAGGCAGTCCTTAAAAATATATCAGTCTTGTGAATTACGTTTCTTCTTTTTTAGTTACAAAATCTAGACAGCACCGGTGCCTCTGATGTTGTGTACTTTACCAACAAAGACATTCATTACCTGGTTATTGCTAACTCTATCGACAATGCTGGTACCACTGCTGTGAATTCAGACATTTGGAGATGGGAACCAGGCAATCAAAGATTCAGCAAGATCGGGTCAATACGTACATTGGGTGCCCGTGCGCTGTCTGTGTTTGAAATTGAAGGGAAATTGTTTCTTGCTGTTGCTAATTTCTACGACTCTGCTGAGAAAACTTATCAGCTTCAGTAAGTTAATACTTCTGACCAAGCCCGAAGAGGGTCCAGTGTTTAGGGGTTTGATTGTGTCTGTACTTAATTGATTTCTTATGTGTTGTAATATATTTCTATTTATTGGTTGACCTTTTTTGGCAGCTCATTAATGATATAAAGATAAATTATTTTATGTACAGTAAATTAATAGTGAAAGGAGGTGACCCTTAAACATTTGTCAGGATAAAGGAAATACATTTTATACATCGTGGCCAAAAATATTTTGAATAAAAGTATTTTTGCTGTTTCATCAGGAGATGCCAACAAATGTATGTTTAGATATAGCCTTAATTACTTTGCATTTAGTACTTATTTATTATATTCAAATTTTCTTCTTTCATTTTTCAGTTCCAAGATTTACAAGTTTGATGACAATGATCAGTTTGCTCAGCACCAGAGTATCCCGACACTTGGAGCGTATGATGTGGAACATGTCAGGATTCGTTCCCTAGATTTATTGGTGTTTGTAAACAACAGAGATAACACAGTCAGTAGTCCTCAAATGTCAGATGTATACAGATGGGACACAACCAAGCAAATGTTTATATTACACGAAAGACTGGAGACAACTCGGGCTGAGAAAGTTAAAATCTTTCAAGCATTTGATGATACAGGTGTGGATTGATTTTTATTGTAGTTGTATATTAGGCATAATAAAATGTTATATGTTTCTGGTAGCATGCTCATCAAAGATAGGGTAGGTAGGTAAGGTGTCTGATTTTATCTTTATCAAATGTATGATATGGAATTGTGCTAAGGTGCTGTTTAAATGGAAATGTAATATATTTACTAGATAAAGGGAATATCAGTTTTGTGCTGAGAACTCATTTCTTAAACTTAAGATTGTTGCTGCCCCTTTTAAGCTTATCTGTTTTTTAAGAAAATATCAAGCTTTTGTGATCTCTGTGTTGTCAGCAAAAACTTTAATGTAGCTCATAACTCTTGAAACTATAAGAGGTAGCAGCTTGAAACTTCATAGATGGATTGATCTTCCCGAGGCGGTGAACAGACAACCATTGGCACAGCTTGTGGCGCTCACATTTATAAATACATGTACTGATTAATTAACAATTGCTTCATCTCCTTCTTGTATCTTCTAATTTTTTGGTCATTTTGAGATGAATTCTTAATTCGTAACTTTCAGTTTATGCAATATTTGCCAACACAATTGGAACATCGTCTATATTTGCCTGGGATGTTCAGAATAACAAATTTGAGTCAGTATGGTCAGGTAGACCTTCTCTATCAATGCTTCCTGTGACCATACCACAGGATTCTGGGAGCCTCAATCTAATTGCTGTGGCAGATAAGAATATCACTATGAGTCCCACAATTCATCAGCTTATCAAGGTCAAGGACAGTGATTATGCACCAAGGTAAAAACTTTTTAAGCACAAGCTCATGTGTGTGTGGCATTTTTATTGACTGGCCTTAATAATCAGACCTCTGATTGGATTAATTGATAATTTTTTTATGTATTCTAAGTCCATTACTATTATTTCATGTTTTTCTTCTTTATATACACCTATGGACAGTCTACAAAAAATGCAGTATCATTTTTGTTTATAATCATACATTTATAAAAATTGAACGATTTGAAAGAAAATGCTACAAGTCATTAATTGGGGCAACTTCCTAAACTTGTTTTTCAAAGTAAGTTGAATTACAGACATATAACTTAATTAATTGGATTTAAAATAATCACGGAAACACCATTCCGGGTAAAACTTTTATCTTTAGATACATGTATATTACTGGTCAATGATTTATTTTGAAATTCAATATTTTTCTTTTATATCACAGAACGGTTACCGTGACGATGGATGAAAATCAGGATCTTCTTCATGCTAGTGTGTATGTGCTACAGGACACCATCCCAGAGGACACTGAAACGTTCTATGTCAGTATACGAGATCCTACAGGTGGAGCTGAGATCAGTCTCAACAATAGAATCTCAGTAAACATTCTCTCAAATGACAATGCTCATGGTGTCATTGAAATTGGATTGGTAAGTGTAGCTTGACATTGATCAAATGACCTTGACTTTGATAAATTGACCTTGATTTTGATGGAAATCAAGGTCGAAGTACATTTTTATGTTCTTTCTAAAGTTTCTGAAAGTCTCATCTAATTTTGAAATATACCAAATTGTAGATTTCTGTACATTTTTATATCGACATAAACATTTTTTAATGTAACTAGTACTACTTCAAACCTGAATTTGGCTTACTGTCTTCGTTGTAATTTGACCTATTTATAAGCTTCATAAGGCTTAAATTGTAATTGTTTCTGGTTTTCAGTTCAGTAAGAATATGGTAGGTAGGTCGGGATTTGTTCATTTATTTATTTGTTGACTCGTGAAAAGCATTAGAATTGTAAATAATCGGATGTACTGTTCTTCAGGCCTGATAAAAAGGTTAGGGTCTGCAGGAAAAATTAGGGTAAGCCGGGTAACCAGAAACAAACAAATTTTCGAACGCCTAAGATACATTTTGGTATTTTAGGATTCCTTGAATTTACAAGCACAGGAGTTAGTGGATAGAGATAATACAGTTCAGATCAACATCATGCGTCACCAAGGATTCTTTGGTCATGTGACAGTGAAATGGGTTGCCACTGGTGACCATGATGGAACTAATGACATCACACCTTTGGAAGGACTGGTAAACATTCAAACTTTTAGTTAATCCTCTATTTTCATCTTCTTTTAGATATAAGTGTTTCAGAAAGACGTAACAAGAATATTTAAATTTGTATTTTGTTTGGCCTTATTGTCATGGTGATGCTGAATTGATCTTTACTTGGCTTGAGACTTTAGTGTTGAAACTAATCTCTAGTTGTACGATAATTCAGCTTTTCTTAGCCGTCACTCGCTTGGCATGCATGAATTTTTATGCGACCCAAAGTACTACATTTTTATATCCACCATGCAATTGTTCAACTTGCTCCCATTCCATGTTGCAGATCAGGTCTTTGTAAGTTCAGTTTCCTTGAGTACTTTCAGTACTTTGATTATCATTGGACGTTTTATTTCAGGTTGAATTTGCGACAGGTCAGTCAGTTGCCACTATAAGCCTAACCATTAGAGATGATGACATTGCTGAGCTACAAGAAGTAACTTATATACAGTTAACACAAATAGTGGATGCTGGAACCAGCCTTCCTGGTAGAGGAGCTATAATTGGTGAGATCATTACAAAAATAAATTCATCAGTTTTCATGTGCATCCCTTTTCAGAAAACTAATGATTGTCCAATCTAATATGTATTTGCCTGTCACAAACTATTGCAAATTCTGTTGCAACTAAATTCTGTATCATTATAGGCTATGCTTCTTGCGCATGTTGTAAGCATTTTCTGGTTTGGTCATTTTTACAGAGTTATCGCCCTTTGAATTTATTTTACAAAAAAAAAAAATTGAAGTTGATATACATGTATTTATAATATGGTTGAGTGAACAAATTAATCGTAATTTTGTGTTTCACTGAAATTTGTTATATATTTATCATCATTTCCTTGGCTTAGGTCTGAATAAGACAAGTAAAGTGACGGTATTAGCCAATGATTCACCATACGGTGTGGTCAGATGGAAATTCACGTCCATGACTGTTAAGGAGCCTGAAGGATCAGACTCCAAGGCAACGCTGTATGTGATAAGGGAGCAGGGACTTGCCGGGGATCTACAAGTTACTTACAGGTATATAAGCTTTATTACACACATCTGAAAAATGTTTCAAAAATTTCACATCCAATTATATAGAGTCCGTAGTCAAGTGGTTAAGGTTGCAGACTTCAAATCACTGTAACCTCTCACTGATAGAGGGTCATGGGTTCAAGCCCAGTTACTGACCATATCTCTTTATGTGAGAAAGTAGGCAGTTGCTTGTTGAGGATAGGAGTCTAGTACTGGTTCTTCCCAGGAATAATGGTTTTGTGAACTGTTTGGAAAAACAAAACTTCAATAATAACACTAACTTGTCTCTTTATATTACATCCTCATGTACATTTTGTATTAAATGTGTTGTAGCACATCAGTTGATAAAAATTTACCTACAAAGACTCAAGCTGTGTCAGGAGAGGACTTTATATCACAGAACAGTATGGTTGTTATACTAGAAAATGTTACAGAGGCCCCTGTGAATATTGTCATCAAACAGGTAAATCATCTTGGAGCCAATCAATTGAGACGTTCGTTCCTTGTCGTTCAAGATTGTATGCTTTTCTGTCATGTAAATTTACATGGTTACATGATGCGTGTACAAATTATTACATTTGTTTCAATTTCTCAATATCAATGGCTAATATCTTATTAATTTTTCAAAACAGTAAGTAATTAAATTTATTACAATCCTTATTACCATATTTATACAACTTTCTTTTATGTTACTTGTACACTGTCAGTCAAACCTGCAAACAAACGCTTCCCTTGGAAAAGGCAAAATGGGGCAAAATTGACCAATAGCCTTTATTCAGGGGTCATTTTGTTCAATATAAATGATGACAGTTTTTAAAAGATAGGCATATTTTCATGGGTTGACCTTTACTCGGAGGTGGCCGCTAAAACAGGTTTGACTGTAACATCAATCTCATTTTAGAATCATGCTAGAAAGGAAACTTCTAATATTTATTTTTGTAATTTCAGGATGAAATCCCGGAGGCTGCTGAATTGTTTCTTGTCAATATTACTGGAGTTAACTTATTGGGTGGAACTCCACCATCAGGGGCAGAGCCAAGTGTCCGTATCCCTGGTAACCTAATGACGGTTACCATCTCAGAGAATGACAATGCAAGAGGGATTGTTCAGTTCAATGTTACAACAGTGAGTAGAAAACAGTGTCACACACTTTCTCAATCTATGCCCTTTGAGTTCATGTTTGAATTTCTGTTCAGAAAAGAAATTCGGTATAAGTATTCATGCAAGTTATCACTATGTATGAGATTCATTCAAATTGCTATACATGTGACTGATTTTTCAAAATGTTCAATTTACACAGGCACTTATGTAATAGGAGATGGAAAAGCAAAGTAATTGATGCAGGGCTTGTACCCATGACCTCCTGCTTGCAAGTCAGATGTTCTACCAACTGAGCTTATTGGGCTGGGTATTACTACAGCCAATTTAATTACACAAGTATTATGATGCAACCTCTCCAAAGTAGACCCTTTGGGAGGTACAATATTATGTTGTTTTTGGGAGGTTGTTGCTTTAGAGAGTTTAAATTAATGGTTGAATCATGCAGCAGGAAAATGACTTAAAGTAATGCTGTTGATGAAGTTAGGTTGTTGCTTTAGAGAGGGAGGCTTTGAAGAGGTTGTACTATATATACAATGCTGCTACACATTGAAATCAGTATGCTAATGTTAAATCTACTGAACATTGTTCGATATTTGATAAGATATAAAATGCTCTGTTATTATTTTTCTCCTATTTTCAGAATATTGAAGGCAGAATTGACATGTATGAAGAATTTGGTACTAATACGACCGTATCACTTCAAGTTAGTCGCTCTGTTGGATTTTTTGGTCCTGTCACAGTAACGTGGCAGGCTGAACCAAGGGAGGCAACTATACTTGACTTCAGTCCATCAAGTGGTACACTGAGTTTGGCTGACACACAGGAGAGTGCCAGTATTGTTATTACTATAATTGATGATGCAATCCCTGAAAATATGGAGGTATGTTAGATAAACTGTTTGTCTATGTTTTATTCAGAGCTTGAATTTATTTAGCTAGCTTGTCCTTTTTGTGCCTCAATTCCTTGATTGGCATAGTCATAGTTTAGTGGTTATTTCACTGGAATTGCAACCCACAGGTCCTGAGTCAAATCTTGGTCTTGGCAGGTCATACCCTTATTCTGAGAATTTGACATTAAATGTTGATTTTCCTCAATATATAAGTTATAATTAGTCCAGAAAATCTGGTTTGGTGAACTGGCCACCATTTATGATTAGATATCATCAAACCCACTGCACAACAACTCCTTAATTGATATCAGTTTTCTTTTTGAAAACTCTTGTTCTTAATTTATTTTTTTGAGTTACGATCCTGATAATACAGATCATAATGTGCTTTATGATAGAAATTCATACATTTGTTAAGTGCTAGTTGGATGAATATTGATCTGTGTTTTTCAGACGTTTGATATCAAGTTGATCAGTGTCACTGGAGGTGCTTTACTTGGTCCATCAAGTTCAGTCAGAATCGCAATATTGAAAAATGATTCACCGAATGGTCTGTTCAGATTTGTTTCACAACAGGTAATTATTGTATTAATTATCATGACTTAATATGTATTTTGAAAGCAAGTCATTTATTTTGGTGAATTAATAGTTTTTTTGTGAACGTCCATGTCCTTGTACAAATTGTGTAAACAGTTTCTGGCTCTGGCATCAAGTGATGCAAGGGCATGTAGTGATTGCCTTGTCGGTTAAGGTAAGCAGTATATATTGTGCTGCATTTGAACACATTCATAAAAGCTTTTCTACTGCTTGTTATACTTATCTCAACCATCGAGCCCATGTGAACATCCTCAATTATAAAGTTTTAACCCCTTTAGCGCAGGAGACCAGTCCATGGTGATACCCCTTGGAAGACAATGTTTTGTCCCCTATTGTTTGTAGATATTTATGTGTTAAGTGGGTTTTGACTTAGTTTTTTGGCACTAGGTTATATGAGGAAGGTGTGAATTTTTTATGCACATTTTTTTCTAGAAAATCTTTTTTGTCTTTTTATTGTCATAGAATGAATACATTTTTTTTCACAAGGTTGTGGCAAGAGAGTCAAAGTCAGCTGAAGATCCTGATGGTGAGGTACGTCTGATTGTTGAGAGAATTCAGGGGTCAGAAGGTGTGGTCAGCGTTCAATGGAGACTTAACGCAGAAGCTGTCTATGACTTTTATGAACCACATTCAGGGACCATGCTGTTCGCACAGGGGGAGAAGGCAAAAACTCTCAGTTTGAGGACACGCCCTGATGACTTACTTGAGGGTGAAGAAAGATTCCATATTTCACTGATCACTGCAGACAACAATGCTGACATATCTCATACTCAGGGTGATGCTCAGATCATCATACTAGCCGACCCAGGCTCTAGCGGTACTATATCCATAATGCCTGAACATAGAACAGTGTATATAGGTAAGTATTACATGATGTTCATTATTGTGTCTGATTGGCCAATATAGTCAAAACTTTGTTAGCGGCCATCTCCGAATAAAGGCGACCTTGTGAATGAAGGTCATTCTGATAAAAAACATCATTGATTGTTTAGAACAAAATGACCTCCAAATGAAGGTCATCTGAAATAAAGGCCACATTTTGTCTTCCCCAAGTGTGTCCTTTGTTCCCTGGTTAGACTGTATTGTCAAAACTTTGAAAAGACCACCAATGGAATGGAAGGAGCATTGCCTTCATACACCATATACATTTTTAACCATGTTTGCAACAAAGTTGATGTTAGTATTTGATTGGGGTATGCCTTCGGTCAGTCTAGCAGGTGAGTTTAGTGCAAACGAGCAGCGAAGTCAAGCAATTGTTTCTGTTCCATAACTTTAGCTTACTAGATGGACCTATTGCTGCTGAACTTGTGTTATATAACGAGTTGCTATGGAGACCTACCTTGGATTGTATTTGGTCACTAGGTCAAGGTTGCTCTTACTAAAGCTAGGTTTTACAGACTAATCTTTTATCTATATTTTGCTCATTGAGTCAAGTCCAAATTATGGGATTCTACCCATTTGTAGTAACTAAAATACAACTGAGATCTATTTGCTTAATTTTAGGTGAACCTGGTGAATCTAGCCCTAACTATAATGGACAGACACAAATTGTGTTGACCAGAGGTCGTGGTATCTATGGAGATATAACAGTGAGTTGGACCATTACCCCGAGAGATGAGAGTGCTTTCCTGCAGGTTGAAGGAACGGTCCAGATTTCTGATTTACAACAAAAGGCAGCCATCACTTTACAGGTAAAGTACCAGTAGTAAAGAGTAAGAACAAACTTTTATCAAAAATCTTACCAAAATCTATATAAAACATAAAAAACAGTTCTTGAGTATTGACAGGATCACAGTTTCAGGGGTGACATTATTCTGGATATATAATCTTGATTATCTTATTATGAGCTATGATTTTGAGCAAAATAAAAGTTTTTTTATGAAAATATCTCAATAAATGGCAGAGTTATGGTTAATTTAATATGCTCTGAAGAATTTCCTTTTATTCAAAGTGAGTTAAACATGAAATAATTGTGGTTAAAGGCTTCTTTTTTAGCAAAAAAGGTCCGCCGCTTAGGATTTTTAGTTTTGCTCTATTGGCACACCAACAGTTTATACCTGTAACCATTAAAATGGTTTTAAGAATGATTTCAAGAGCAACCAATCTGATACAAGTCTAAAATTATTTTTACCCATTTATAACCTCTGGGTTCTTAGAAAGGCGGCAACCACTTAAGATTTTCTTCTCTGCGTTTAGGCTTTAGATGATACTTTACCAGAACTAAGATCTATCTACACACTACAGCTAAGTTCAGCTACAGGCGGTGCTGTCCTGTCCCAGGTCAGTGGTGCCACATCTTCCAACATTGTGTTTGTAGCCAGTGATCATCCGCATGGAGAATTTGTGTTTGACCTTCCACAGGAATACATCACAACAGAGGATAGATACTCGGTAAATGTTTTTTCTACTAAGGGTAAAATTTGCTCATATACATCACCTGTGAACAAAGGCCACTCTTGGAAAAGACATAATGTGACCTTTATTGACAGTTCGGCTTTATTCAAAAGTCATTTTGTTCTAAATAAACAATGAGGGTTTTTTAAAAGGCTTTATTCAGAGTTTTTTTTATCCAATCTATCTACAAAGTGTGACTATTGTATGCATGGTAGCAATTAATGAAAGGTGAACTGTATATTATGTATGATCCTTTTTGTCTATAGGTAAGTTTTCCTGTAATAAGAAGGTCGGGTCTGAATGGACAAGTGTTTGTTACATACGAGACTAGTGAGGGAACAGCTAAAAAACATGAGGATTATTTCCCTGAGGAAGGGACCTTGACCTTTCAACATGGACAAAATCAGCTGTTTATAGATATACAACTGAAACAAGATGACTTCCCTGAAGGGGCCGAGAGTTTTTATTTAAATCTAACCTCAGCGAGACTCGTTGAACCAAGGTAACTACAGACAAACCTGTGAACAAAGGTCATCCTTGAGAAAGCCAAAATATGGCCTTTATTGACAGGTGGTCTTTATTCGGAGATAATTTTGTTCTTTAAAATCAATATCAGTTTTTACTCTGGTTAGACTGTACTGATGAATAAGTTTTGGTAATGAATAAGTTTTTGTGATGAATAAGTTTTTGTGATGAATAAGTTTTGGTAATGAATAAGTTTTGGTAATGAATAAGTTTTGGTAATGAATAAGTTTTTGTGATGAATAAGTTTTGGTAATGAATAAGTTTTGGTAATGAATAAGTTTTGGTAATGAGAGTAATGATATAAATGACTGGTTTTCATGTATTTTATCTCTCCTCACTGAAATGACCACAGCTGCTGTTAAAACCTAAAATATGGATTCTGAAAAAGATTATGAAATTGTCACTTTCTTACATCAGTTATTCTAAAGTGAAATTTGGGTGAGGCATAAGCATTAATGAACTTTTTCCCGCAGACACAGTTTCTATTAACTGATATAATGGTACAGGACAAAATTGATGCTTACAGGCCTCATGTAACCTGATAAAACTGATCATTCTACGATATAATACTAGTACTCACTTAAGTTGCATATTTTCGGACATACTCATTTTTGAATATATAAAACTCAGCATTATTCGCGACGTTTATGAATTTGCGAGGTATTTAATTCGCAAACAGCGCAAATAAAATTAACGTGAATAAAACCAGTTCTACAGTAATTTGTCTGAGATCATTTTTCTAAAACCTTTTTTAATGCAGGCACATAGTGATTGCCTTGTCCATCTGCTTGTTTGAGGTTAAGTCAAGCTGCCGCCAAGGACATACATGCGTAATGTGTTCCTTGTTAGATTTACAAGGATATGAAAGAAGTCGCAGTCTTTACTCAGGTGAACGAGAAAAGAACCATCATGGCCCTCTTGTTTTTAAATATTCTTCATGATCTGATTGTAGCAGCAACAACTACACTGTAGTAGATGGTCTTCAGCTTGATCAGAGGCCTGCTATTGGCTCGCTGGATGTAAAAGAGATCATTATCGAGAGAAACGATAATGCTGAGGGAACTATTGAATTCGCTGTGGAGGCTGTACAGTTTTATGGTATGATTTATATTAGTCTGTAATGAATTCAGTTTTTAAAATGAGTTATGTAGTTGGAACAATTTCAGTACAGCAAACATTTCTTAATAATATTCCTCTCAATGAATCTATTGTATATGTACAATCTGTCAATTTTTCGGGGCTTATTTTGCAATAATATTTTTTAAAAGTCAAGGTGTATTTTGCACGCTTTGTAGGCTACACATTCTGTATACATACACCATACAATATATGTCTTTGTATGCATCTAAAGAAATTTCTCTATGGTGTAAATTTAATACTGAGTGGTAATGTTTGATATTTGGTTAAATGTTCAGCTTCTTTCAAATTCACAACTGGTTTCTGTCTTTATTTGGTTATAACAAAAAATGAATCCCAGCCTTAAGTAAGTGATAATCCTTAGAAAATATTGCTCATCAATATTGTTAAATAAATTGTAATGTTTTAATTGTCTTAGTTTCTGAGGAAGCAGACGTTGCGAAAATTCCACTTGTTAGAACTGGAGGTAATTTTGGTGTGGTATCTGTGCTGTATAACACATACAATGAAACAGCAACGGAAGGTGTAGACTATATAACACCTGTAGGTGAACTCACTTTTGAAGATCAACAAAGGGAAGCAACTATTGATGTCATAATACGAGATGACTTTGTAATGGAATATGCTGAGTCATTTAAAATACAGCTTATAAGCACCAGAGGTAAGAAGTGTTCTTTCATTTCAGGAATATTGTCTAGTAACCAGTAGACAAATACCATAAAATGGAGAGAAGTAATATGGCCCATATGCATGAATGGTCTGTATCAATAACTAATTGAGTTATGCTTTAGGATGGCCATTGTTTATATGTACCAACTGTCTCCGATTTGATACATTTTTAATTCAATGCCAAAATATATGTATTAAATTTGACAACTGAAATACAACAAAATGTGTGTGTTCATGTATACCAGTAGTTTAAACAGTATATATTATATCTTTCTTTTTTATACTTTCCAATCAATTACCAATGTTTTCATTGATCTTTTGTACAATCTGGTGATAATTTGTGATACCATGAAGGTGTAACTTCATATTGGTCTATACAATATGTTGCCCCTGCATTAAAGTTTACTTGAAGGTACTAATTTGTAAAAAATAAACCTGTCATTTTCTGAATTTTGTTTCCAATGCACAGGTGGAGCACAGCTTGGAAATCGTTTATTCTCCACTGTTATCATTGAGAAATCAGACTATCCAAATGGACAGTTTGGGTTCAAAGGTCAGCTTGACATTGTCATTGACAACCCTCCTAAAGAGATCAACCGAATGTTTTCTGTTGAAAGGACTGGAGGTCTCCTTGGTGACCAAACAGTAAGTTTTCAAATATAGCATTATAAACAATGTATTCAAGTCAAAAAGGAATGTTGCATTTTTTATTATTATTTATGTTTATAAAATGATGTTATTAGCTCAATCATGCATTTTATTGCGTTAACGAACATTTTTAATGGCCATTTGTTGAGGCTCTCTTTGATTGTCATAATAATAAAAGAGTGCTTACCTTTTCCATTACAAGCTACTGCAAGCTGCCTCCTGTATAATGTGTAGTGTGGCCTGGTGAGAAAAAAATATTTTGGTGTATTGCTTACATCACAATCACTGCCTTGGAGACTTGTTTTGCATGTTTAAAACCTGCAATATCTAAATTGACAGTTCTTGTTTATGTGTACAGACACATTTTGAATTTAGCTGTTCACTACATTCCCAGTCTGTAACCAAACAGATGTTCATTGAAATTTACATGAAATCTATAAGGACATTTTTTCTGCAGGTCAGCTGGAGGATGTTTGGCCCTAACAACCCTGAAGCACCATTACAGTCAACTAATGACATTGCTTATGTTTCTGGCAACCGTGAACTCACTTCTGGGACTCTTGTGTGGCAGGATGGACAGGGTGGGGAGAAAACTTTCTCTCTTAATATAAAACCATTCTCCAGTTGGGAGATAGAAAAGGTGTTTATTATAAAGCTAGACAGTGTTGCTGGGTCACCTGATCATATTGGAGATGGTGAAGTTGGACCCACTACTGGAACTATCAGATTGTCTGTAAGTATAAGATACATCTGAATTCTTGTTTCTGAACCAATCAAATCACTGCATTTTCTGATGGTTGTATTTTTAACCAATCACATTGCTGCATATTATGATTGGTTGTTTCTTAACCAATCACATTGCTGCATATTCTGATTGGTTGTTTCTTAACCCATCACATTGCTGCATATTCTGATTGGCTGTTTCTGAACCAATTATATTGCTGCATATTCTGATTGGTTGTTTCTGAATCAGTCACATTAGGGCATAGTTGTTTTTTCTGAACCAATCACACTGAGGCATGATTGGTTATTTCTGAACCTATCCCATGAGGCATGATTGCTTTGTTTGAACCAATCACATGGCTGTACAATCTTATTGGTTGTTTATGATCAAATCATATTTTTGAATTCTTACGTATGACCACATCTGTTAGGCTAACAGGATTCGTTTCTGACAATATGTTAGAGAATGCTTCACTATTGTATAAACTTTTACAGTCATATTCATATATTAAAATCCTATTGATATCATAGGTAAAAAACATATCATGATTAAACAATAGGGGATGTTCCGTTATACTTAAATGAAACAATACATTATTCTCAGAAATCTGTACATATTTCAAAATTATTCAGAATTTGAGTTCTTATATTTCTGAGTTTTGATTTTATCTGTATTCTATTATAATTAGATATCAAAGTTTGGTCATCCTAATGGTATTGTAAGATTTGATGGTCCTGCACAGTTTGACAGGGAAGTGGAAGAACCAGATGGTTTTGGTACTTTGACAATGGAATTTCCAGTCATCCGTCGCCAAGACACAGGCACTGTAGGAAACATTGAGGTATATAATCTTACTGGATACTAATTTAACTCGATTACTGAAAATACTCAAAGAAACTGAACTTACATAATTATAGTCTTGCACTGCAACATGAAATGGGAAATAGTTTACCAATTGCTTGATAGGTGTAGATAAATGTAGTACTTAAGTCTGTTTAAAAGTTCATGTACACCAAGCAAGTGAAGGCTACGGAAAGTTAAACCATCATTCAGTTTAAAAAATGTAACATGGATAATTGCATGTATGATGAATAGCGGAGACGATTGTTTGTTACAAATCTGTGTTTAATACTGCCATTTTAATGAGATGACTCCCTAAAAGTTACAACACTCTTTCAATGTATTTCTAGTGCATGTCTATTTCATGAATGCTAATTTACAGGTGTTTTGGAGTATTGAGGGGTTACAAGATGACAGTGCTGACGTCCAACCCAGTAATGGTTCTCTGATTATTGGAGATGAAGAGAGATCGGGAACCATTGCTTTAGAAGTCTTATCTGACTCAATACCAGAACTCACTGAAGTTTATAGACTAACAATCACTAAGATTGTGGGTGGAGCTGAAATTGATAGTCAGTTTATGACGTCCACTTTCAGAATCCGGTGAGTCATGTATAGGTTTGTTTATTGTGTAACCCGTTCAGGGGCTATATCTTTATATGAATGGGGGATAACTCCTGCTGCTTGGGGTAGGGAGCATAACAATCTAGGTTTCAAATACTTATTCCCCTGTCCTATCTATTGGTATAATTATGTACAATACATGTTTTTCAGAAGCTATAGTAAGTGTTTTTTCTTTCTGGTGACATTTGTTCACACAATTGACTTTACATGTATATGTATTCTTTATTGACTTGTACCAGATTTATAGCCCCTGATTATTATTTAATTTGTTTTGTATGTACTTTATTAAAAGAAAGATATTGTATTCTCTCTCTTTGGTGACATTTGTTCATGTATTTGACTCTATAATTATGTATTCTTAGTTGACTTGTACCAGAGTTGTGGCCCTTGATTTTATATGTACGATGTTTCAGTTACAATGATGAACCACATGGAGTGTTTGGTATAATACCGCAGTATCAGACAGTGGTCGTAGATCCTGTAGATTTAACTAGACATGTACAACTCAACTTTACAAGATATGATGGCACTTTCGGCAATGTTATTCTGACATTTTCTCTAAGATATGATATTGTAAGTGCTTTAAAAGAATATTATTGATATGCTCCCCAAGTTCTAATTGAGGGGTGTATCGGTGTCCAAGTGATAAGGCTGTCCCTGGTTCTCCAGCATGTTCTCTCCCCCACTATTTTGGACGGCCCTCAAAAATTACCAGAGCTGTCAAAAGGGCATGTTAAACAATGGATATATAAACATTTCTAAACGAACACATTAAAAGTTTAACTCTTTTGTGGCAACTAATCTGGTATTGTTTGATTCTGTATTATCATCAGTGTGCGTAAATGAATAAAGATTTAGGTCACATTGTTATTATTATAATTTTGTGCGACGTACCTTTGTCAGCTCATATTAAATTCTTATTTCTGTTTAATTCATTACATTAAATTTATCAAATCCTGAGCATTTATTTTTTTATGATTAAAACGTGAATAAAAGGCAATGGTTTGAATGGGATTATAATTGTTTTATTTGTTTCTGATCTTGTACTCACATGTTTGCAAAATGTCAAGAATGCTTTGATTGAAATTGGCTTGGTACTGATCCCTGCTTTCTTATGCTAAAATAATTTTTGCTGTCAATTTTAGCCTCAGTCTGGTATATTGCTCTCACTGTCTGATGGTACTGTGACATTTGCTGAGAATGAGAAAAATCAGTTGGTGAATATCGGAATTGAAGGCACTGGATTTCTGGAAATTGGAACTACATTTTCTGTATCACTTCTTGAAGTACAATACCTGGGTCCTGGTGGTACGTTACATACACATCTAGTTGTCACTCTACTTCAAATCCACCTATTTCTTGCAAACGAATATATAGCTTGTAATGTGCATAATGGAACAATAATATATTTTGTACTGATTAGGCCTGAAACAAATTGTTTGTTTCTGGTTACATGCTCATTAAAAATTGGGTAAGTTGGTACGGGTGTTTTTTAGGAGATGAATTTACTTGTAAATTCTTCTCGTATAACGATCATGCAGATCATGAATTTCAACACTGCTCTCTAGCTTTAGGCGAGAATTTGAAATACATACAATTTGTTTTTTCTCGTTACACCGATTCGCAAACAGAGCAATATTGCACGCAGTTCAAACACTCATTTCTTTTTGCGGTTGACAGGATTGGAAAAGTAAAACAGAGAAAGAGTGGAATTTTCCATTTCTAGGGCTCATTAAAAGTCTAGGGTCCCTTGGAAAAATTAGGGTAGGTTTGGTTACCAGAAACAAATAAAAAAAATGTACGCCTTATAAATTGCATTGTATCCTTATTTTCAAATTCTATGCACATACATGTTCATACAAATGGTTGACTATATGTGTGCATTTTTCAGTGACTGCCCCACCAAAATTTGAACCTGGACAAACAGAAGCCAAAGTGATCGTTCCAGCTATAGCTGCCAACAGTAAGGTTGGATTCAGGGACATTATTGCTGCTATTGATGAAGGTAGTCACTTGTTTTATTTAAAATCTCAGTACAAGACCATTATTATCTTTGCAATGACAAGGGATGGGTATTGCTCAGACATTTTTGACAAGTCATGTATTGCGGAACAGACAACAGATAAGCAGTACCCATTGCTGATACAAAACAACAATAGTTTCAAATTGGGATGTGTCTTACAGTCCACCAATGGATCAGTTTGATAATGTATTCTTAAATATACAAGTTTGTTGTTCTACTAGAGCTTGCCACTTCAACATTACAGATGTTACAAAGGGCCTTTTTATCGCTTCGTTTTCAAAATATTGACCTCACTTTAGACTCCAATGCTGACATTTTTGGAAGAGTATTTGAGTGTAAAATTAGCAGCAGCATTAGTTTCACATTTAGTGATCTCTTTCTATATTTTAACATGATGAAAAGACCACTTAAAAATTAAGAGCCCGCCCGGCTAGCTCAGTGGTTAGTGTGTTTGTCTGATGATTGAGAGGTCGTGAGTTTGAACCCTGGCCGAGGCTCACACTGTGCTGTCCATAACAAATTTGACTGAAGATATTACATCCTATGTTAAATTGTCCTTCACCTCTGAATTATGTGGGGTAGCTTGGCAGAAGCTTATGGATAGAATGTGGTTAGTACTGGTTAAGGCCTAAATGAAGTCCAGGAAAGCTGGTTAGGATAACTACCCGCCACCATATGACTGAAATAATGTTGAAAATGGCGTAAAACTCGATGAAACAAAGAAACTAATAAAAATTAAGACCCTATTTTGGCCTCTTATTACCGAGGTTATGCTGTGCTCATTATTTCAAATATATATGATACAAAAAGTGATGAATTGAGTTTTACGAAGATCTGCCTATTTAAAACAATGTACAGCATGTTCAATTTTTTTGTTTTGAAGAAACCAGCACTTGTAGACTGACAGTAGTGAGACAAGGGATTTATGGAACATTGGAGGTATCATGGCAGAGTGGCTTCACGCATGGACGGATTCTGGCAGGTTTTACCGAGGGAACAATTGTACCTGATTCTAGTAGCATAACAATTCCTCATGGTGTTGAGGAGAAGAATTTCACGGTGGAGGTAATTTTGAAAAAAAATGATTGAGCTTGTTCACAGGGACTAGTATCCTTGTGGTATACATGTAGCGTCAAATCTGTGTTAGTGACCATCTCAAAATAAAGGCCTACCTGTCAGTAAAGACCATCCTTTTAAAAACCAGCATTGATTATTGAGAACTCAATGATCTCCAAATAAAGGCCACCTGTCAATAAAGGCCACATGTTGTCATTCCAAATAGTGGCTTTTGTACACAAGTTTGGCTGTATAGCAATTTATTTTACAGAGAATTGTATCCTTGTGGAATGAAACAATTTGTTTGACTGTATCCATTTGGTGAAATCATTCTGAAAAAGTAGAAATAAAGATTTTAAACATAAAAATGTAAATATTGATAGCATTAATGATAACTTATTGTAACCAAAGTACATTTATTCATTAAATTGTTATAGCAAAATCAGTATAGCATATTGTTTACACTTATTGCTGTACTTTTTGAAAATACATAACATGTAGTGTATGACTTTAACAAACCATGCCTGTATCTTACTTGCTATTTAATGTTTTTATTCACATTTTCTTCCAGCTATCTGCTAAGATGTACACATCAGAGTTATTTGCTATTCATTTACCAGTGGCACCATCTACGACTGTTGCAGGTGGCTCTCGGCTTATGTTAGATCGGTCAATGGTCAGAATAGAACCGTATGGTCTCCTTAGATTTGCTGATAATTCTACTCATCCATCTGTATCAGAAATGTTTGGAAAGGTGAATTTTGTTCATTTAATGCCAGTTATTTATTCTTTTTATATTCTGATATTTTGTATTGTACCCACGAAAACTGGACCCCTTCGGGACTGGGCCAAAAGTCTGATCTTCTGAGAAGAGAACGTTAGATAAGTTCCGAAAAAAATGGGACTTGAAAAATCAACTGATTTTCAGAGAATTCTTTTTTTCTGGGAGTCCAGTTTTCAGGGGTTTAGTGTACTAGAATTATATTAAGAAGTTTAATGTCACTGATGTTTTGTTCGTTTTTACTTTAACCCAGTAAACAGGTACTAACTAGTGACAACTTCAATGCAAAGATGACCTCAATTAAATGACCACTTCTATACTTAAAGCACCTCTTTATAAATACCACAACAATTCTTAGACCACCTCAAAGAGAGAGTCTATATAATGGCCTCTTATTGTGTGTGGTTTTCAATGTCGTTTCTATACATCAACTTGATAATGATACCAGCTTTATATAGATCTTTAGGCATTTTTATGCCCCTGACGTTTGAAATAGCAGAACGGCATAATGTGTTACTCGTTTATTCTTCCGTTCAAATTTTGGTTTCCAAGTGATAATTCAAGAAATGTTGCATGGATTTGTTTTTATATTTTACTTGAAAGTGTATGAATGATACAAGTCAAGTACGATTTCTGTTAAAATCCAAACATTTTCACATGAGTTATTGCCCCTTTTTGACATAGCCTCCGGACACATTTCTAGTCTCTTATCAATGTCATCATTCAAATGACTGGTGAATAATTTCAGATATATCTTCAAGTGATCAGAGTGTTTGGGTCTGAGGGTAAAGTTGAAGCTCGATATCGGGCTGAAGGTGTGACTGCTGTGTCCAAGTTAGATTTTACGACATTAGAGAATCATGCTGTGGTCATGGAGCCTGGGCAAACATCAGCTCTCATTATGATACAGGTAAGGAGTATACAATGTTGTTTTTTCAATGGCTTTGTGACAACTTCAGTATAAATGGTAGCAAGGATTTATATACAAACATAATTATGTATGTATATAAATCCTTGATGGTAGTAAACACAAATATATTATTTGACCCAATATTGATTATGTGAGTTTTAAAATATATTGGTCACATTCATTATAAGGGACATTCCAGGCATAGGGGGATTTGTCATTTTAATAGTCCTGAAATATAACATTAAATTACAATTTACCAATATTTTTAGGTTGCTCAAGATAACAGTCCCGAACAAGAAGAGATATTTCATGTCAATCTTACAGATATTGAGAAATTTCCTACTGATACAACACCAAGTGAGTAGATAGATTTGAACCATAATGATTTGGTTTGATTTGTAATTTCATTGAAATTTGTTTAATCATAGATCAAATTACTCTCTGTAATTGATAATGTTCTTGTGAATTGTCTCTGGAGAGTCCCTGTCAAAATTGATAGATATTCAGGAAATGAGCAATATTTTGACTTCAAAGGTTATACATTCATTATTTAGCTTGTCCCCCTCAAATCTGCATTTTATTGAACTAGACTTAAATATTTTGTGTATAAAAGTTAGTACTAAATGGTCACTAACTCTTGATAAAGTCATTTTTATCGTAATTTAAAAAAATAAACTGCCCTATCCTCGTTTATTTCGAAGCAAAAATTCCTATACTTTTTTGTATACATAAGCATTTTCACGAAATCAATACCAGTACAATCATACAAGACTACTGGATTGTACTTCCATTGTACAAGAATGGAATTTTGCAAGACCAAGAAATATGAATGTTTGCCCTAACGCAACCTACCTGGACAAATGACTGACTTTTTTAACCTTTAGGTCTAGATTTTTTTTCAGTTTGAGGATTCAGTTAAAATTAATAGAACTCTTATTACAGGTATATCACCACGTATCAGTTATTTGTATCAATCATCCGTTGTTACTATAGAAGAGAGTAATGATCCGTATGGTGTGCTACATATGGAACCAGATCTGATTACTGTACCTGAACTGTACCAGGAAGTTGAACTCATGGTTACACGTACAGGTTTGTAGTTAATTTTTACACGCTGGAAATAGTATTCTGAATAATCATAAAAAATACAGTTGAATTGCGTTGGGTCGGTTTGAATTAGAATGAAACCTGTCAACAAAAGCCCACACTTGGGAAAGACAAATTGTGGGCTCTATTGACAGGTGGTCTCTTTTAGAGATTACTTTTTTTTAGCTCACATGTCACAAAGTGACAAAGTGAGCTATTAGGATCACTCTCCGTCCGGCGTCCGGTGTCGTGCGGTGTGCGTCGTGCGTCGTCAAACTTTTTGATGTGACCACACTAGGGGCCACATTTTTGGCTCAATTTTAGTAAAACTGGGTCAGAACGTTAATATCAACAAAATCTCGGACGAGTTCGATATTGGGCCATTTGGGGTCAAAAACTAGGTCACCAGGGCCAAATAAGGGAAAACCTTGTGAACACTTTAGAAATCACTGTTTTGACTTTATCTTCATGAAACTTTGTCAGAATGTTTATTTTAATAATATGTAGGTCAAGTTTGATAATGGGTCATTTCTGTAGTAAAATTAGGTCACTAGGGCAAATTGCTGGAAAACCTTGTGAACAATCTAGAAGTCACTGTTTTGATTGGATGATCATGAAACCTTGTCAGAATGTTTGTCTTTATAATATCTTGGACGAGTTCGAACATGGGTCATCTTGGGTAAAAAACTAGGTCGCTAGGTCAAATCTTATGAAAAACCATGTTAACACTGTAGATTTCACAGTTATTATTGGATCTTCAGCAAACTTTGTCAAATCGTTTGTTTTAATGATATAACGGTCAAGTATAAATATGGGTCATCTGGGGTCAATAACTAGGTCACCAGGTCAAATCTTAGGAAAACTTTGTTAACACTGTAGATGTCACAGTTTTAATTGGATCTTCACCAAACCTTGTCAAAATGTTTGCCTCAATGATATGTGGGTCAAGGATAAACATGGGTCAGCCGGGTTCAAAAACTGGGTCACAAGGTCAAATCTTAGGTAAAAATCTTGTAAAAGCTCTAAATGTCATGGTTTTGATTGGATCTTGGCCAAACCTTGCCAGATTGTTTGTCTTAATGATATTAAGGACAAGTTCAAATATGGGTCACCTAGGGTCAAAAACCAGGTCACAAGGTCAAATCTTAGGAAAACCTTATTAACACTGTAGATGTCAAATTTTGATCGTATCTTCACCAAACCTAGTCAGACTGTTTGTCTTAATGATATGTAAGACAAATTTGAACATAGGTCGTCTGGGGTCAAAAACTAGGTCACCGGTTCAAACAATGTTTTAATGAGTGAACAGTGATTGTCATGTGAGTGATATAGGGCCATCTTGGCCCTCTTGTCTAAATAATCAATGACGGTTTTTAAAAGAATGTCATATATTCACAGGGTGGCCTTAATTATTTTGATTGTGGTCCAAACCACAGGTTTTGCTGTATCTAATAAAAAAATCACACCCATTTTTGGTTATAAGAGTAGGAATTTTAAACTCAGTATATTAGACTGAACTTAATTTTATCTTACTCAAATTAATTCAAAGACACCACAAGAAAATTGTTGTTTATGGATAAGGTAAGGAAGTGTAATTTTGTATCTAGGTAATTATATTATTCTGTTGTTTCTTCAGGGGGAATATTTGGTACCGTTAGTGTTCTGGTACGAACAGTGGGAGGAGGGGAAGATTGGACGTCACAAATTGTACCAAAACCCGGAGCGACTGGTAACGATACAATTACTGAAATACTAGGTAACAGAGACAGGTTTACGTCTGCTACTGGTGGTACAGATTATGTTGTTTTGGATACTGTTGTCACATTTGAGGTATGGAAAATTTTTATTTCGTATGACATTGTATACACTGCTCAACTTTATAACTGGTTCCCTAGATTTTTAAATATTTTACAAATACATGCCAGTATTTATAAGACAATCTATTATCTTATTTGATAATTTATGTATAAAATGTAAAATGTTCTATTTTTCAAGATGTGAAGTTTACGTTTGAATAAAAGGATAGTTTACAGTTCATCTGCACAGTATATTTAATAAAGTAATTGAAAGTCATGCTCATACTACATTTAGATAAGGCCATGTTGACTGATTATACAAGTTGAGCGGTGTATTATGTATATAAGATTAAGTGAGGAACAATAATTTGGTGAACTGTCCACCTTATATGACCCTGACTGTTGAAAAGGGACGTAAAACTGAAACAAACTAACAAACCAACAAACATTACATTACAGCAAGGAGTCACAGAAAAAATGGTGACTATTACAATATTATCAGATGAAATGGCTGAGCCAGCTGAAACTGTTCTTGTATACCTAACACAGCCTACAGGTGGCGCTAGGATTGCTGCCGGGCAACCAGATGGCGGGAGAAAGGTTTGTGAATTATTAACCCTAAACAAACATTTTGGGTGGTGTTAAAAATCCAAATGGATTGAAGAGCAAGTTCTTACACTTTATATTAACTACTCTTGATGGCTGATCCAGTGCTCACGCCAATAAAAAGAATTGTGAAGGTTCCAGTCACATTATGCCACATATGGGATTCGACCCCCAACCTCGGGGTAAGGAGTCTGACGCACTACCACTTCACCACTGCTATTCCTTATTCACTGTAGTTAAAGCAAGTATTGTTGATATTAATATTAGCTCTATCATATTTGTACATCCTTTGTTGCATGAAATCTCACAAGTTTGTTCTGTGTGTATAAAAATGATACTACCTTAATGTAAATAAAATTATTATTTGACTGTTTCCGCCATGGAAGGACTTGACCTATGTCGTTGGAGAGAAGTAATCTGCTGTACTGGTACATATTATTGACTGCTGTTTGTCATAATAAGGACTGGTTGTTCCTTAGAGGTAAAATACTTGGAAATTGCAGGGAAAATGAAAGGCCATTTTAGAGTAGGAAGTGTTGTAGAGAGGTGATGTTTCGAGAGGGAACTCTGTTTATCTAATAAACTTTTATGACTATTTCAGGGTTTTACTATATTGACCATAGATCGGAATGATTTGTCCAATGGTATGATAGGATTTTCCCAGGATTCCTTGCAAGTTTCAGCCAATGAGGACACTGCTGCTACAGCAACTTTGAAACTTGCTCGTACTGAGGCATTTTTCGGAGAAGTTGAGGTAAGTTGTTTACCAATATTTAGTGTTTGACCTTTAAGTGCAACTTGTGACAATGAATCTCATTGGCGCTGGTTAATTGGTGTGGTTTAAATCGACCAACCAATAATAAGGCTACATTCTGGTTGTGAACAGTGATGTCAAATTTTCTGCCAATTAGATTATCATTCGGGTAATTTTTGTGGAATGGTTAAATGGACTGAGAAATTACAAAGATGTATGGAGGGGGAGATGGGGGTATGCCGATTCTCAAAAAGTGCATACCACATATCTTTGTACAAGTCTCAGATATCACAAAAGGGGAACAAGAAGTATTATATTGTCAATTCAAGTGAAAACAGACTTAAAAGCCCCTGAATAAAAGCCACCGTGTGTACAAAAGGGCACTTCTGCAATTATAAGGTAAATATAAAAAAATCTGAATAAAGATCAGCCATGCGAATCAGTGATTTTTGTTAATCCCATTGGTTTACTATTCCCATTGGTTTCCATATGTTTTTGTTTACTGTTTGTCTGTATAACACACATAACCAGAATATTAATTCAAAAATATAGTCTCAGCAACAAATGTCTTTACTTGACTGATTTTATTTTTTGTAGATATCTTGGATTGCTAAAGTGTCAGAAGATAGTGCTGCTGCTGATGATGTTGTTTTAGCCTCACAGTTAGTGAGGACTGCTGGTACTGCTATATGTCCAGGTCGTCAAGCTTTCTGTTATTTCAATGTCACATTGATTGATGATTCAGTAAGTATTTCGTTGATTACATAGAATATTCTTGTTGTGGTATAGTCCCATATAGGGGAATGTATGTGAAAACAGTTTTTTCTGTATTCATGCAAGCATCTAACAACAGACCAATATACACTATAAGCGGATGTTATCAGAATTCAACTGTTCACAAATCCATGAATCTATACATTTTATATTCATAAATGTTTACGAAAAATGATTTTCTGATCATACAAAAGTACCAAACAATGTTTTTTTGTAAAGGAAAAAAACTTTTTTTTTGGGCCAGAAATGTTTGCCAAAACAAGCCATTTCCAAAAAATGTAATTATTTCTACAATGCAAACTAGTTTTATAACCACTGATACAGTATTCTCTGTTCACTCCTTAATACATAATCCAACTTAAAGTGGAGTCTAAGCCAGAAATCTTCTCAACTGCACTGCCCTCCTTAGCTGATGATCTTTTCCATATTTTTTTCAACTTAAATCAAACTTGTTTGGTAGGGTGAAAATTAAATATAAAAATGTTGATACATCCAACATAGATGTGATCCTGAATTGTCAAGAAAAATAACACCAAACAAATCACTTCTAGCAGTATCAAATCAAATTAACTTTCTGACTTAGATACTATGAGTTATATTCTATTTTGCAATTACAATTCTCAATAATAAGTGAATTCATTAATGCATATATTTTTGCTTTATCTAAATCGAGGGTTCAACGCAACAGTGTTGTAACTCATACTGGCATAAGAACAAGTTAGGACAGTGTTGCGCTGAACCCTCGAAATACAAATGTGTTAATGCTTATTTTTTTATTTTGATGAACCACGTCATGCAATGCTGACAAGAAACATGACACATTTTGCATGCAATCAGATTTATTCACATAACGGCACATAAAACCTTGAGGAGATATGTCTTCTTGTCATACACCACTAACTAATTGTATCAATTACTTGCATATTTTTCCAGATTCCCGAAGAAGAATTTAGCTTTATTGTGAAACTTGTATCTGTCAAAAATGATGCTAAACTTAATCAAGATGCCATGTTTGCCAATGTAACTGTTGCAGCCAGTGATTATCTGAGAGGTCTTATTGAATTTGCTGAAAATTCAAGGTTTGTGATTTAAGTATATTTAAGTATATTTGATTAATCATAAGTCATTTAAATCATGTTAAAGATGCTATTGATTTTAATGCAGAAATGCATACCAAGCATGTTAGATAAGAATAATATATTTCCCTGTGTTATGTTGGTTTTTGATAGATAGCAAAGTATAAAGTCTTAGGTCTTATTGATGGACATTGTTATCAAACTATTCCTGTCTAATAATTTTCAATACACACTGAATAAGAATCTATGAAAACTTTGGTAAAAAATTTGATATAACATTAACCTCATGCAATGCTGGAACCATAACTGCAAAGCTTTTGTCACCAGGTTAGAGCCAGACCAGTCAGCACACTCATGCATTCTGACCAGGTTCTTTACTTTTGGGAGACTAACTTCTTTATTTAAACTGTGATATCCCTTAGATTCATAATGGACTGTTTCGAAATGAAAATTGGACTAGTCCATTCATGAAATACAGTAGGTTAAGGGTTAATTTCTAATGTTTCATCAAATTTACTATAATAATTATAGAGAATATCCATAAAGAAAAAAAAAACAATCCAAACTTATCAATCTTCTCTAATAAAATGTAATGAACATAAAATCATTGTTTTAATATTTTAACTGACCTCTATGTTTCTAGGGTCAGTGTCGTGAGTCGACTGCAGACCAGTGTCAGGTTGGGTGTACAACGTGTAAAGGGTCAGGACTTCCGGGTAGCTATCAGTTTTCGCACTATGCAGATGCTCACACAACAGAAGCATTTTGGGGTCATGGTTTACCCAGCACTTGAGGGAGAAGACTACAGGGGTCTTTCAGGGACACTCGTTTTTGAGGCGGATCGACAAGATTTAGGCTACATTGATGTTGATTTGACCCCATTTTTGTCATCATCCAATCCATATCCGAAGCAGTTCTATGTAGATTTAAGAAATCCAACAAATGGAGCAAGGTATCATTTTTGTTTTGTTTTTCACTTAAGTTTAACATCGCGCCAACAGTCTCGGTCATTCGTCTCATTTTCAACCTTTAATGATGGAGTAAATACCGCCAACCTACTGTAAGATAGCATGACAGCTCTCTTATATGTGATTTTTTGTAGACTTGGGTAGGATTCAAACTTGTAGCAGTGATAATGAGGCCATGATTTAGGCCCCAGTAAAGGCTTTGAATAAGATTAAAACTAACAAAAAGTATTGTGTCATCTGTACTTTTAAAGGCCACATTTTTAACATCTTCATATAAAGTTATTAAGTCTTCATAAACCTCTGAAAAGAATATGCTTAGATTAAAAATTTAAAAAATATTGATTGGTCTTTATTTCTTGTCAGCTTGAACCCAGATGCATATCAAGCCACCATTATGATAGTGGAACCAGCAGATGAGGATATTTGGAACATTATAAAGGATGTCACTGATACTGACATGACAGACCAGAATATCAGAGAGTAAGTTAAACTATAAAATGTCTGTTAAAAATTTTCTATTTTAAAAAATATATGTAAATCACATAAAAAGTTATGCAGGAGTAAAGTTAAACAGTAAAACCTCAGAAAACCGGACCCTTTCCGGACTGGGCTAAAGGTCCGGTTGTATGAGAATACCGGTTTTCAGAGAACTATTGGTAAATTTGGTAAATATGGGTCATGAAAATTGGTCAGGTTTTCAGGGAATTCCTGTTTTCAGGGCGTCCATTTGTCAGGGTTACACTGAATATAGAGATTACTGTTGAAGCTCAGTTAACAATGATTGTAATTTTTACATAATACAATAATATAATCTAATACATATACAAGGATTACTAATTGAATAATTTTAAGTATAGAATTGTACTTTAAATTCTGTTGTTTTAAATGGGTATGACTGTTTTATTCATACTTCAGTATTAATGACTTTTATCTATATAGGTATAAATTGGTACAAACACATATTTTTATTGGCTTAATGAACTTAAAATATTTAGAGAATAATTAGTTGTCGCCCAGATTGAGAGTTTATTTGATGATGCTTAGGAAGCTGAAATGGGCGAGGTTCTGGCTGCTAATGTCCCATACCTTGGTCTTTAGTGTAATGTTTGCATTTTTAAAACACTTAATGTTTCAGTATTATAGCCCAGCTTGATACTGCTATACAAGTATCAGACCCTGTGACAGAGGATGAAATCTCCCTCACTGAAGATCTGCTTACTGATGTTATTGATGAAGGTCTTACACGCAAGTAAGTAAATGACATGAACATTTGTAATAGAGATGAAAGAAAGTGAAAGAGATGGAAGTAAGTGAAAGAGATGAAAATTTGTAATAGAGATGAAAGTAAGTGAAAGAGATGGAAGTAAGTGAAAGAGATGAAAGTAAGTGAAAGAGATGAAAGTAAGTGAAAGAGATGAAAATTTGTAATAGAGATGAAAGAAAGTGATATAAATGAATGTAAGTGAAAGAGATGAATGTAAGTGTAAGAAATGAAAGCAAGTGAAAGAGATTGAAAGAGTAGTTCTTGGGATACCTTACATTGGTAGAACAGGTTCCTTGTCAGAGATCTCTGTTGTATGATCTAGATGAAAACAAGAGTAATTGAAATCATTATAAATGAGGTATTTCTTTTAAAAAATGAGATAAAATGAAAAGGATAAAATATCATTGTTTAGTACTTTTTCACAGATTTTCTAAAGTGTTGTACTGAGTGTTAAATCGTTAAACTTTAGAATGATAATTTTCTTCATGTTTCAGACTGCCAACTCAAGTGATTGGTCAGATTTTGAATTTGTTATGTAAGTTATTGACACCTGATAAAGATGATGCCACTAGAGGGCGCTCTCAGTTAGCTCTTATATTAGAAAAGGTTGCCTATATGATGGTGACTGATGCCGTCTGCCCGACCCCAGATCCTCCAAAAATGTAAGTTATTTGAACAAAGGAATTATTCTTTTGGTATCCAGACTTCTAGAAAGACTTTGTGTGCTTAAAAATTCAGCACAGAATTTGTAACGAGGCGATCCTGGTTCGATTCACCAGTCATAGTGGTTCATATCGTTCCATGTAATTTGACTACTGTGGAATCATTAATTTTCGTTGGCTTCAATTTTCGTGGTTTTTATTAAAATGGCTATTTCGTGGGGACATTAATTCGTGGATTTTGATTGTTTTAAAAGAAATGCCTTATCTCCGCATTTGAATTCGTGGGGATTTGATTTCGTGGATGAGTCGACCCACGTGTGGAGAAGTTGCCAACTCCTTGCTGAAGTGGAAGTTAATACTGGTTTGAATACCATCCACAAAAACTTGTTAGGTGAATCAACTACCTTAAACCCAAATAAATAAATTTGAAAAAAAACAACATAAAAGACTTCCATACATTCAACCTCTCAGTTGAAAATCTCCTAGAAAAAGAAGGGATTTGTATGAATTAAATTTTGTATCCTATGCAGTGTGCTCACTAGACGTCAAAATGTGAAAGTCAAAACATCCTTTAGCTGACAATAATTTAAAGAGTCAACAAAATTTCCTACTTAATGTCATAGTAAATATGACCCTATGACATAAATTCTTTAGGCACAGATGCTTTATATTGCTAATTGCAAGAGTCAAAATGTCATTTTAAGTGTCAAATGAGAACCCTGCTTTGGTTATAGTCTTGTTTATTTTTTTCTACCAATTGATGTTTGATTTTTATGACCTTCAGCTTGAGCAACTTTTCCTAAATGAGCTTCCAATTAAGATAAACTTGTTCTTTAATTCAATTTTGTTATTGTCTGTTTGATATTTTATTAATACAGGACCAGTTTGCAGTGTGTACATGCTAAGATATCAGCTGGTCGATGGCCGGTTAATAAAATACAAGGTTATCAATACCCCGGACAGTGAGTACTTTTAGTTCCTTTTTATTAGCTTGTCTGTTTTCGAAGATAAAGTCGAGCTATTGTAAGTGATCACTGCAGCATCTGTGTCATGCATAAACTTAAATGTAGCTCATAACACAGAAACTATGAGAGGTTTCCCTATCTGTCAACAACAGTCATACTTATTATTTTAATATTCCAAACAAACCTCTGCTTTAAGGCCAACAGGACATAAAATGGTGTATTTCTTCTTTTGATGGCCTTTGTCCGCAAGTTTGACTGAATTTCTTCTCTTACTTTGATCACCGTTTAATGACCTATGATGAACTTTAAAGACCCCTGATGAACTTTAATAAACTTTGATGACCTATAATGACCTTTGATGATCTTTAATGACCTTTTATGAACTTTAATCTCAGAGAATAGTTTCTTATTTCATCTTTTAATCTTTATATAATCATTACAATATTGTGACCTTTTTTCAGGAGACAAGATGAATTCAATATACCTAGTGTGATACCTGATGTGGCATCCAACTTGAACTCTTCTGTAAGTCCTAAATCCCTGAAAACTCCTTCATTATTCTATGTACATGATGAGACATACATTTTATAGCAAGATAATTGTTTGTTATGGTTAACTGACCTACCCAGATATTTCCATGTGACCCTAGCCTTTTTTATTTTGCTGAGAAACGGAACATTGACTGTCTCACTTTTTTTTACCTTTCTTCATATTTTCAAGAACAGTTAAGAAAAGAAGAAAAAATCCTATATTTAATGAGCATATAACCAGAAACAAACGTTCTTTTTTCCTACTTTTCAATAAAGATTTCTAGCTGAACTATTCTTCAAATAATTTCTGAGAATTTAGTTCAATGTCTTAATGTAAATTTTCTGCCATCAGTTAAAACTCATCTATAATTTACTTGCTGAATGACAGGTTTAGAAATGGAAACAAGTCTCATTGGCTTGTAATACAAATATCGGGAAAATGGTAAAAATATGTAGTTTTAAATAAGCGTAGAGAGAATGATATTTGTTTCCTGATTATTTGAAGTCATCACATGAGTTGTTATCAGAAATGAAGTGTATGATGTTGTCTTTTGATTATACCATAAACTCCCTATTTAATGGGGTTTTTTTTTCATAAAATAAGAGGGTGTTCATTAGAGTGTGGGTGATAAAAAAGGTGCTTACAGTATTTATTTCATACATATTTTTGGCAGCAGGTTTTTAAATATTTTGCTTTTATTTAATTTATTCCTGTTGGTTTGTTTACAATGCCGTCTCTATAATTATGGTAACAGTAAAAAATAGTAATTATATATAGTAAAGTAAAAGTGCAAATATGTCTCATATTCACAAATATGCCATCTATTTTACAAATATGACATTTTTAAGCTATTTTGACACATCTTTTAAGATTTAAAGGTAAAATATATATGAAACTTTTTTTTGGAAGCAAATTCTATGAAGTATATTAATTACCAATATTTATCAACTTTGATTCACCTTTTGTTGAATATTGCATGAGCTTGTACTCGTGCGTTTGAGATTGCATTGAGAATATGACATTTTTTCAAGCATTTTTGACACTTTATCTAAGATTGCTAAAATTATAGAAGAAATTCTTGTTCTCACCAATAAATCACAAGGTTTTTTACTGTGCTTATATGTAGACAATTTAGTTCTTAACTCATTTTATGAGTTATGTAAATGTACATATACTGATTTCAAATTTTCTCGTTGAATTTAATAAGACATCTTTTGATATGTTTTTGATTTACAGTGTTCAGATTTTCATATCATTGAATATGCAAGTGAACAATGGTTTCAGAAAACAGCTGAGAAACAGTTGCTTAGCAACAAGGTAATTTCTTTTTAAATTACTTTGACCTAATATGTCTTATATATAATCTTGTCAGCCAAACTTTGCACACTGCCTTTAGGATAAAATAATATTATTGGTTGTGGTTTACATTTAAGATAAAATATTATTGGTTATCTTTGTTCTACACTTTATGACACAATAGAATTGGTTATGTTCTTTAACAGTTAGAATGTTGTTTGAATGCATTTCTGTGTTATTTGTTATTTACAGATTATCGCATTTGGGTTAAAAGATCGATCTTCATCCTACACAGATAATCCTATCATTTATCGTGTTCATAGCCCTGATCGCCGTATAGCAACCAAACAAGCACAGTGAGTTTTAATTGACAACATAATATGATGTAGATTTGTATTGTAACTGACTAATAGTATAGTTATGTCTTTATCTTGAGATTTGTCTTCTATATAGATTGTCAGCTTAGTATAAACCTTGATGAAATTGCTTTTATGAGACTCTCAGTGGTTCTTGGTATGATATTTTTGAACAACCAAAATGGGTTTATAACAGAAATGAGCTTTTCTGATATTATGTTAATCTAATAAAAAAAGTTTGGCATCTTACTAACTCTCAGGGTTTTTCATTAAGATTTGATTGCCGATGAAAACCATTAGTTAAAACTGCAAAAAACAGTTACAATCCCCAAGTTGAAATTACTTATAAACCCATGCATGGCTAAATTGGTCACTTCCACAAGAAAATGAAAACCCTTGACTTTATCATTATATTGTGAATGTTAGAATTATTCTTTGGAATACCTCTGTGTTCTGTATTATATCATGTTTTATAAAAATTTATATTCATCCTTCTAGATGTGTGTACTATGATATGGCTCTCAGACACTGGGTGTCTCCAAAGGAGATCTGTGAAGTAACAAATGACCTTGACCTTGGAGTGGATGACTTTGTTGACTGTTCAGTCAAGCATCTTACACACTATGCTGTCAAGGCAACGACCTCTGACCCTGGTCTGGTTGGGTACTCAATGTGGTTTTATGTTGCGTGCTTCATCTGCATTGTAAGTGGACTTCTTTTTCTTAAATTTGACAGTTAATGAATCATCGACTTTAGACAGTTCGGTGTGGCTTCATGCTCTTTTGATTTCAAGATATTTCTTTCGTGGAAATAATCTCTGGTTTCAGTCCTGCTTTCAATGTTAAGTCTTTTATTACTAGTTGGTTACCAACTCATTGAGAGTTATGTTTCTTAATTATTTGTAACATGTTTTTCCGCGAATGTGAGATAAATACTTTTCAAATAACATTACGGTACCTATCAGTAATGTATCTACATTCTTGTTTTCTGACTTGAGTGATAAGTGATTTCTTTTGCAACCCTTATGTTCACTCTTAATTTCTCATGATTGGTTCAGCTCTGTATATTTAAATGCTATTTTATCTTTTCATTTAGACTGGACATATTCTGGCCATATTGGCTCACCATCTCTGCTCTATGAGTGCTATGTTTAGTGCCAGTCTGTTAATGCACATGTGCTTTGCTGCTATGGCAACACAAGTAAGTATTCAACAAAAGTCTTGTTTTTCAAACATTTTCATTACCATATGAACGTCATCTCTGTAAATAAATATCTGAAATTGAAGGTCTTGCCTTCTAACTGATCCAAAAATATTTTCAGATGTTGGAAACTTGTTTTTTTTTGTTGCTTTTGTAATGTTCTCAGTACAGTTTGTTAATTGACAATTTTTTTGCTGTTTCCATGGAAACCAAGTTTCGAAACATCTTCAAACACTGTACCTTAAAGTTCTTATATTGTGTCGTTACTTATGGACCAGTCCTCATGCCGACTTAACATAATGGTTTTATATATTTTCAGTTGTGTTATATCGTGGCAGCATTCTTGAGTACAGATGAGATTATTGTTTATACAATTGATCAAGATAACTACAGATGTATTGTCATGGGGCTGTTTCTTCATTATTTCTTCCTCTGTCAATTTACTTGGATGATGACACAAGTAAGATCATTATTATTAATAAGGCCAGTTCATAAAAAATATAATTTGTTCCAGAACTGCTAAAGAAATGACCAAAAATATTTTTTATGTCGGGCTACTTTTCAATTCCTGTTATTATTTGCATTAAATAAATAAAATCCTTGACAAGATTAGACCTTTTTGTAGTCCCCTAGTCAATTTGCCTTCTGTGTACAGATAGTATACAGAAGGAAACCTGAGTTAGGGGACATTGCACAATGATTTAATCATCGTGGCCTAACTAAGGTGATGTTAGTTCAGTTTATCTCAAAATAGTAGATTTCTTGACTATGATACAAAGGGTAAGGTTTTGTTCTGATGGCAGATTTCAAAAGTTATAATTGTCATTTAATGTCAAGTATTTACTGAATTATTTGTTTATTTAAATGCAATCACAATGAACAAATGTTTGAATATCTTTGTAATTATTGTTCACAGTAAAACCTAGCTGAGCGACCCCTTTAATAATAAAACTACTGCAGATATTGAGCGTGAATTTATCGGTGTATTTTTTTTGTTCTAACTCCTTGTCTTGCATTTTCCTCCGTTGAAAATTACTCAGATTATATTAGACAGAAATGGTATAAATGTTGAAATTGATGCAACAACTACTGATAATTTAGAAAATGCATTATTCTAAAACTACAGTACAATTTAACCTCTGAAGCAATACCCTTTGGAAGTAGCAAAATTATGTTGTTGGTTAAATGCCCAACTATCTAATACTGTCCAGCTTGGTGCTGATATCCTGGAACACCCTCTGTATTCACCGAATTTGGCACCTTATGGCCTTCTCTGTTCCAAATTTGGAATATCATTTGAAAGGTCGACATTTCTCCAGCTTTGAAGAGCTCTTGTCATGTGCAATGTCTTAAGGGGATTTTACAAGAACACATTCACACAGTGGGTCCATAGACATGAACCTTGTGTGCAATTCAATAGTGCGTTTCTTGACAAATGTGACTTGGATAACATTTTAAGGCGGCGGTGGGATGCCAATGGTTCTATGAAAACATTTGCTATCTGAATAGTTATGGTGTTTTCGTTATGAAAAATTACCATGATATGCAGTACACTTTCAGCTACTTCATTATTTGGTTCATTCTTACTTAAAATCTAGCATTTCTTTATATGCTTGGTTGTCCACGAACTTAATGATCACCCCTCGTATACACATTAATATCCGTTTTTAAGGCACTGTTAATTTCACTGTTTTATATTTCAGGCTGTGAATTTTTGGAAAATTCTTGTATTAAATGATGAACATACAGACAGGAAGTATGTTTTGTTCTTCCTGTTAGGGTGGGGTAAGTTATCACAGTAATTATATCTTCCTGTATTCAAAAATATATCTAGCACCAGGTTCCATTTCTGCTGTTATCTTTTTAAGGTATTGTTAACATTTTGTGACAGAAGCATTTTAGGCCAGGAATAAAAATTTGAATGTCTGCCCTAATAAGACCGACCAGGAAAAATGACTGTAATACCAACTTGTTTTACTTTCTAGGTCTATATTTTTATTTCCATACAAAGTCATTCTCAGTAGGCATTTTTTCCAATACACACTGTAACCTATAAATAAAATGTTGTACCTATCTATTTTATAAATTAGTATAATATTTGATAAAGTGTAGTATCTATTTAATAAAACTTGTAGTTTACTAAATAATTATTTATTATCAGCCTTGTAACTTGTTTACTGCCTAGCATAATAATACAGTGGCATTTCCAATAAGCGGGCCAATATTTAAATCACTTCCCAGCCCAGGGTGGCGAAAAGGTAATACAGATATAAAGCCCACATTTTAAGCAATTTGATTGGTTGCTAGAGCAGGGCCAAGAATTGATATTTGATAAAATTGTCAATGAATTATTGATTTGATATAGGCCCTTGGGCCAATATGACTTCCCTCAGACAAATAACAGGGCCCATTTCAATTTTAAATCACATACAGTTTATATGAATTATGATACATGAACAGAATTTACTATTTACAATAATTTAATTATAATTATTTTCAGGTTCACCAGTTGTTATTGTTGCTATATTTTATGTAGTGACCTTTAACCTGTACAGATTTGTGTATGATTTACCATATGATTTCATTTATGGAGATGTAAATAACAATGGTGATATGTAAGTATTCTGATGTATTTAATAAACCCTTTTTTCTGTGACATTAAATTCATTTTCTTCTTCCATTACTGGTCACAATTTTAACAAGCTGAATATTATACCTTTACTAATGGGAAAAGTAAAAATTGCCTATCTTTACATAAGTAGCCCTCATTCAGTGGTCATTTTGTTCTAAATCATCAATGACAGTTACTAGTATCAGAATAATAGCCTTTATTCACAGGGTGGCCTTATTTTGTAGGTGGGCTCTGACACAGGTTTGTCTGTATATTGAAAAGTAACAACATTTAACAATTTGATGTTTCAAAAGCCCAGGCACTCTGATCCATTGAACCTTTTCAATAAGTCTTTGGCTGAAGTATTGACTCTAGAAAACTGTCTCAGACTACACCCTTGTCATTGGTCAATTTTGAAATAGTCCTCCGATCCAAACGATCAAAGGCTCGAATTTTGAGACTCAGATCTTAAATCTTAGACTTATTGCTTCAAAACTGGTATCTTCTTAAGGTGTGAAAGGTTCAATGATATTTAAATAATCATTGCACTGACTTAAGATTCTACTGTTGTATATTTAGCAGAATAATGGATGTAGAAATTGATGTTTTATTTTAACTATGTATTTAATGTCAATAGAATCTCTTAAAACACATAATTACTGAACGTTAGAATAAAATTACATTGCAACTTTCTTTTTTCATTAATGTATGGCTTTTAATTTGTTGTAGAAGATTTTTATTATGCATCATTCAACTTATAAGTTATTTATTGCCGCAGTTTATAATCAAGTATTTCGTATAAACATAGGATGATCATGTATTTTCAGATGTTTTATAACAAATGCATATGCTGGTCTTGGTGGAGTTATCCTTCCTGTTTTACTGATGTTGGTGGTGGTGGCTGTTGTTTTTGTGAAAGCTTTCCAAGTAACACCACAGTGGCAAGCGTATGATGATATATATAGAGGAAGGTACAATATAAACGGTGAGTAAAACTTTATATGTAACGAGCCTGTGTGCAAGGTGTCAGTTTGTTGAACCTTAAACAACCAAGTGTAATGAAAATGTATTGTCTGATAGTTTTGTAAGAATATGAATGTTTGGGGAGTTATTGGCTGGAGTTGATAGAAGTTAGAGGCTGTCTGTTGGAGTCACAAGTGCCTGCCTGGACAAGTTTGCAGCTGAGTCCACATGATTTTTCCAAAACTCAATCAAATCAAATTCTTGACTGAGATGGCGTTTATCCAGAGACTTTCAGAACTTATCATATTCTTAAATCCTCTTCAATTTAGCTTGAATATAGGTCTGTAAGTGGCCCTAGTTCACTTTGAGATCCACTGCTGATTTTTGACTCATGTGTTAATAATTATAAAATTAATATTTCAGAGATAAGAACTCTATTGTTGTTCTGGGCTGTTATTATAGCTACCTGGCTGTGGGGAGGTCTGCATCTTGTGTATGGACATCTGTGGATGTTAATTGTTTTCTGCATATTCAACATTATTCAGGTAAAGAAAACAGTTTTTATACTTTCTTAAACTCAACCCTTATTATATATAACCAGCTGGAATTCTTGAATGGACTTTTCCACTTTGTTTTTGTTACTGTCTATTATCAATTTTAGAGATATCACCATAAAAGTTTAGAGGTTAGTCACTCAACCTGGTCCAATTGCATGGCTTTGCAGGCTGGCCTTGCTCTATGCTTTGCTGTTTTGGTTCCAGCATTGAGTTCATTTTAACTTAGTTCATTGTTATTAATATCATTTAAAAATAATGTGATAAACTCATTAGAAAAATCAAAAACAGCTTAGTGATTTTGACGAAACATTTTTTTTTCATTATTCAAACCGCTTATTTTCAGTACAAGTGTAATATGTTAACAATAAGCAATAAATTGCCTTCTTACCTACCTACCCCATGTTAAAGTTTTGGTTGTGAAACCACAAACAAACATTTTTATGGATAGCCTCTATTTGATAGGATGAGTGACAAAATAAGACAATTTAATATATGAGTACATGACATATTTGTTACTATGTTTGTAGTATTTATCTTATTGAGAAGGTATTTTGCACTTATATTCATTTTATTTCTTTCTCCTGTATTTTAAGGGCATCATGGCTTTTGTACTATATGCAATATTACGCAACCCATGGATCATGTCATGTTGTGCACCACAGCGTGCAAGCTCATACTCCATGAATGGGCATACCTTTGCCCCCGCAGAAGTCCAGAACGGCCCCCCTGCTGGCACAGGTCAGTACCAGTTTCACCCAGCAACTCTTGACGTTGGAAGTTTGAAAGGATCACGTGCGTCCCTTCTTAATGAGGTAGGCCTAAGATGTGGTTTAAATGTGGTGGACTTATTTCCTGTCCCTTACTGGTTTTGCTTGTGCGATGTTTTTTCTGCTTTTCTTATTGTTTGAATATTTATTGTTAATTGATGCACGATCTTTGGTTAGATTTCTGTTTTCTAATAGATTTGATTGTGAGTTTTTTATTTAAGTTGACTGGACATGCATGAATACTAACATGTTACTAATATTTACTAAGATTCATATGAGTTTTAATTTGACTATGTTAGTGTAGACAATTTGCAAGTTGCTGAATTTCTCGATTTGAAGCCCAATGCTTAGAATGTAATAATTTTGGTTCTGAGTCCTCTGATAGACAGAATGTATATGGTAAGTATTCTCTGTGACAAGTATTTTGTTTTTGAAGTATACAAATCCAGTGCAACCAGTACTTATAGTTGTAAGTAAGGTATTCAATCAAACTATTAAGTGTCTCAGCTATATTTTTCATGCAAATTGATGTATTCCAAAATACCCTTTCACATTTTGTAGAAATCATGATATATTGTGCCATAAGTAATAGTCAAATTTGTAAATATCACTGTAAATTCATGGATGCATACACATGAAAAGTCAGTGGCATATTCAAATAAGTATGATTAATCAATGTATTTTTATCAATTTAATGAAGAAAATATGAATCCATGAGTTTATGCCATACTTATAATTATAAAGCCAGTGCTTGGTTAATGTTTTAATTTGGTTTACATGCTCCCAACATATTAATTAATAAAATTTAATTAATAAAAATGTTCAAACTAACTTACACTCATTGTAGAATGGCCATTGTTAAAAAAATTGTTTGTGTTTAAATTTGTACTATTGTACATATTTAAGTAGGCACCCATATTACAGCACATACATGATTGTAAGTGCTTTGACAATACACAGACCTATCAGGGCGCTCCATAGACTTCAAAAGGTGGGGGTCAAAATGACCCTTAGCTGATGAAATGTAAAGAGTCAACATAATTTTCTACTAAAGTAATAGTAAATTTGACCCTTTGATTCCAATTCTCAAGAGTCAAAAACCGTATTTTTCAAATTTCAAGAGTCAAAATGCCATTTCAAGAGTCAAAGGAGAGCCCTGCCCTATACTGTTTAAATTTCTGAAAACTGATTCAGCTGTTTTTGCTCTCTTATTATTAGGATGCTACTCTTATTTGAGACATGCTATAGATTTCAAAGATATGTTACTATCACAAATTGGTAATGGTAATGTGTGACTCATTGTAGCCAATCATTCCTAATTTAGGTTTCTTAACTATGTATTTTGGTATTTTTTTTATCATTTTGAGGTGCATGTTATTTAATGTGTTTCTTGCTGTGGAATGATTTTTGCACACATTTCTTACTTTCCTTCTTTTTTGTGGTACTTTGCTTGATTTATATAACATTGGGTTTGTTGTATGCCTGTACAAAGCATTATAATTACTCTTGGCATCATTAACTCGGAATAGAGCTTGCTCAATTTCAAAGGATTGTTTTCTTACTTGCAGAAGAAATGTGAAAATATCTTGGTATTGTTACAGATTTTTGTATGTTTATGAATGTTATTTTGGAATAAATTTCGTTTTGTTGTTTTTTTAATTAATATTTAATCAGAATTTTCGAGAATAGAAAGTGCTGAGAAAAAACACAGTGATTGATCTTTGTTAGAATGTATATCATGTTAAAATGTATTACTCGAGGACGAGGTCAATTATCTGACTGAATGTGGGTGATGTTACCAGCACAGACAGGGTAATACTCATTCATCAAACAGAGAAATAATTAAGCAATGTGTAAGACAAATCAGTCATAGAGTGTACATTACAACCAGATCAAGTATAAACTGAGATGGGAAACGTGGGAAATTCAATTTTAGGACAGAAAAATAGAAAATATACCAGTACCGAGAATATCCTGGAGACACTGACTTTGTTACTGTTAATCATGAGAGTGGAACCAAATCTGGGCTTATGTAATTCGAAATATTAGTGTAAGACATGTCACAGGGGATCAAATGGGAAATTACCTGCACTCTCCATTTACAAGATTACTTCAATTCATGTGTATGCGGCTTCATTGCCTGTGTGATAGTTTTATACCTACCTTATATTTTTCTTCCAAACAGATCAAGTTTGATAGATGTTCCAATTTATAAACAAGTTTCACTTGATTGTTTTTATTCTCACTTTGACTCTCAAATTTCTTTTTTTGTATTTCTTTTTCATAGAGTTGGGAGAGGGATTCGTTACAGGGTTCACGGACTACTCGCAGTACTATGAAAGTGAAGAGGACGCTTCCACATGGAGGTAATCTCTACGTGGAACCACCAGTGTATCGCCAAAACACGCTCTCTGAATCTAAAGACTTTGATGACTTGTTATATGCACTGAAAACAGGCGGCAGTTTCACCCCAAGTGATGGAAATAGTGAAAGTGATCAAGCTTCCGTATTGTCCAGTAATATTGATAAATATGAACTACGAAGAATAGATATTGCTGATACTCATTTATAATTCACTGCATCATGAACGAGTGTATTTTTTCTTGAATGTGTTAACTTGAAGCTTAGTTTAATATTATTTGCACTGGCTGGAAATGACTTGACATTGAATTCTGTTTATGAAAGCTTTATACAAACTACATGTATTCCTGTTTGAATTCGACTGTACAAAGTATTTTATTACAGTGATATTGCTAAGGGCAAACAGTCTCCTGAATATATTCTCGGATATTTTCAATTTAAATCTAGATGCCCTAAATGCTCCGATCTGGGCATTTTTAATTATTTAAACATTTAAATCTTAACGAACAGTGAACATATATTGAGGCATATGTTTGAAAGTGTGAAGTAATTTTGTCAGCAAGCTTACATGCTTCAAAATAAGAACTGTTTGAATAATGTTCACACAAGTAGCATTTATAGAGACAAAAGTCTTTGAATTTCGTTTCCAGGAAAGAAAGTATAATTATGTTTCGTGTTTGAAATATATTTGTTTTTCTATATTATATTTATCTGTCTGATCAGGTGTCTGCATGTATTTCTTCTGATTGACAAAGTAGTCCTGTTGTACTGTCTTACCTGTGTACAAATACCACTAAATACTAAGACGTGATATGGACTTTAAATATAGTTGATTTTATTTCAAATGTTTGTATAGTTATTGTGATTATAGCTATGTGATCATTACTCGTGCATGTATAAAATGTGTCTGAAGAGAAAGTTTATCATTGGCTTTTTGCTTTGGGAAGTGTGTTACTGTTTTAATTAAATATTTATTTTACTGTAAATACTATTTGCTTTTATCTAATGTATATATACTGATATTTATATTTCTAGACAATTATTTATTTTATTCAATTTGTGATGTCTTTATTATGTTTATATTTGTACATTTCAAATAAAAGATGATACTCACAGCATTGCTTTATGTGATGTGTTCGCACTTGTATACCCCAAATCTACAGCCTAAAGTTTCACAGTGCTTATAGTGTTACATGCAAGCAACAGATTTTAACAAGACAGTTACAAACAATAACACAATTTATTCCATGATTTTTACAAAAAGAAATGATATGTTACGTTTTCAATTAATAAGGATAATGAATTATTTAATTCTTAGTTTCAAATACTCCAAAAATAGATTGTATTCCAATGTCAATGATCCTGATATGAATTTACAGAAAAGTGCAAAATATCCACTTTTATATAAAACACATTCGTTATAATCCAAAGGTCATCATTTGAAGCGACCATTAGGACTCTCTGCTTAACAATTGTGGTATGTGATGTTTACTTGCTTATGATGTTGAATCATTCTTGTTGACTTTTAATACATGTAGTATTGAATCAGTGATCTCATTTTTATTTGAGGCAAGAGACTTCTGGAAATTCCGAAATTGTGTATAGATGCTTATAAATTTTTTTTTTGAGAAGATGGTAGAACATTGTATAAATTGAAACAACATAAGAGAGAGGCTTTAATAATAATAATAGTTATGTCAGTAGTTGATGAGACCAATTAAGTCTATATTTTGAAATGTACATGTAAGAAAATCGGTAAAGAGGGAAATTAAGAATGTACAATGGGACACTGGATTCACTATTAAGTACTACATGTATATGATACATTATCCAAAAGAAATAATAAAAGAATGAAGCAGATGAACAAAACTCCATGTCTCACAAGTTCCTGATATTCTCAGAACAGGAATACTTACACCTAGATATTTAAAAAATAATGGTACAAGAAACATCTCGGAAGTTGTATCAAGGTATTACTGTTTTACGGGCGTTGTGCAAAATTATTGGCAGTATATTGAAACAAAGAATATAACCAAACATTCAATCTCTACCCAGAGTTGTGGTTCCTGAGCGTAGCGTAGCTTCCTATAGGCACTTGTAGGCACGTGTCTACACTTTAAAAAAAAAGCGAAAAAAACGCAATAAAAATGAATGTTTATGGGCTGGAAGAATGGACCATCAAAGTACCCAGAGCTTAAACAACGTACATGCAGAACTGAAAAAAAGATGTCCTCTTGAAAAGATGCCTACACGTTATTATGGGATAAGCTACGCCCCTGACAGTCATAGACATAATTTATAAAACATGTTTTTATTGTAAACTTAACAGACACAAACAACAGGTAGTCATGCTTCTATATAGGAAGAAATACATGTATTTAAAGTTGATGCCTTACAGACATTAATGTGTCCGAAATATTCTAGTACATTAGTCGCAGTTTCTGACTAAAATGAATCATTTTGAATTCTTCAACTTAAATAATGATCTAAAATATTAAAAAGCAACAGTTGGAGATAAATTATACCCAATATAAGGTATAGGGTTCATGGACAAACAGTTCCTTCTTGTTCCTATTACTTAATATCTAAGGGAAGCAACTCGAACTGACTTTTGAATCCAAAATAAATTTTCCCACGGTCCTCGGACACATCTTTTCATAATATCTTTTTTGTGATTATAATCAGCTAAATAAATGTTTGACTTTTAGATAGGGATGATAGCAAGGATGTTGAATTAATAATTTGAGGCTGAAAAACAGGAAAATAAAGTCAGAATCACATTTTGTGGTTTTTAATAAGGGAGATAATTTGAACGTAGTGGTATGGTAATTTGATGCAAAATTCTCCGTAATCTGAAAATAATTTCTTCAATATTTCTTAGATTATTTGTCTTAGGATGATATTAAATGCATATTTACACAGAGTTATTTTTAAACAGGCTATACAAACAGAAAAAATATCGAATTTCAGAATTTGAATTTGAACAATATTATCAGCATTTGAGTGAAAATTGTTCTTTTCATATTTTTTTTTCATTTTCTCTTTATAAATGTTGTTACATGCCGGCAAACGAAATTCGAGAGGGGGTATATTTGAGTTACTTTGTCGGACGGTAGGTCCAAGAAATATTAATTGATTCAAAGTTATTTTTAAAGGATTAATGATATTTAACCCAAGTCAGTTAAACGTGTTCAATGATCCAATGCTTCTGCCTAATATTAAAAGCTTAAACATTTTGAACGAAAAAAAATATTAGTCAATTATTTTGCATTGAGCTGATACTTCAATAAAATAAACTTCAAGCATGTTTGATTAGCATGTGTTTTTGACCATTTACAAAGGTGTATGATTGATCCAAGTGTATGTCGTGTTATGTGAACCACTTAACATACAAATCTCGATCTACATGAAGCAATATTCATTTTAAGATTATTTACATAAAACAGAAATAAACGATTCATTAAAATATTAGGACGCACTACGAACTTTTACCCTGGCTGATGTAGGCAAAATCATTTGGTATGGACAAATCAAACGACTGAAAAGCAGGACAATATATTTTATTTACTCTGAAGCATTTTTTGTCTGTCGAAATTATTGTACGTCATAGAATGAGTTCTCCAAACATTGTCAGACGTCTACAACCAAAATTCTATCAATTATTGCCTTAACCTGTCATCTTTGACCTATTTGCTTGTGTCACTTTTGATCATACATTTGTTCTATTTTGCCAGTTTCAGTAATGACCTGTATATTGTATCATTGTTGCATATTATGAATAACATAAATATGACAGCTAAGGAAACATATATAATGCCTGTTTATAACTACACCTGAGCGCTCGACAGTTACCAAGATCAGTCTTCGAATTAGTGGGTTGCCCCTTGCCCGAAAGGATTTTTCCCCCTTTTAAGTCTTTTGGGGGACAATCTAGTTTTACAGAGTGTCTTTCATAAAGTATGTAGTCTGTCACAAAAATTAATTCATAGACTGCTGGATGTATCACTTAATCCACAGCGCGTCTTTATACTAAACGAATTAAGTGTCCCCACTTTATTTGCAGTAGAGGACATTATGTACAATGGGTTTCATGCATTCTGTTGATAGACGGTATTTCCACGCTGTGGCGGAATAGAAAGTTTCTTGTGTATATATAATACATACAAAATGTTAAATGCTAATTGCTATATAGTTACCAATTTATTGTCAAGAGGGAAATCGGATCTCAGATGTGAAATGCAATGGCAACAGAAAGGTTAATGTGATTAGTTCTGTGGGTAAGCACTTCTTCATTGTTCGCATTATTGTAAAACCTGTAAAGCCTCCTGGGTTTTAAACGTGCTGACAATGATACATCTCACTAATTTAATGAGCTCTACTCGTAATATTTATGTTTAGTATGCTACTCAAGATAGGGATTATTTACTCATTATTTGAATCGCTTGTACATACAAAATACTAGTATAAAATACAGATATGCTTAAATGGACATTTGCCACAGGTTTTTTTAGTTCATATGAAGCATGGTTACAAGCAATACTGGGTACCATTTACAGATTATCCTATAAAATTTTGAGTTTTATGCTTTAAAGTGAATGATGGGACAGTTATTCATAATCAGTTCCTTTTAAAGCCCCATAAGCTTTTTGCTATAAAAAATAAATGCAAAAATCAAACAATTGCTGATATTATCCTAAGATAATTATTACCGACGAAACAAGCCATTTTTCTTCTAAAAACGCTGTGATTTTTGCTTTTGTAAACTTGACATATGTAGAGCGCGTGACATCACTTTACTACGTGTGCATAGCATGACTGCGGGAAAACTCAGGTGTTCTATAAATAGTATTTATTTCAATGATATTGAAAAAAATACGATAGTAGTTTCGGAAACATTTTTTCTTGCTATAAAGTATGCATGGGAGGAAAACACACCGGATTCCTCTGTTATAGAACAAACAGAAACTATAAGGACCAATACATTTATAAGCTTATGGGACTTTAAGCTTATTCTAATTATAAATCTAAAATGGCTTGAAGTTGATATTTTTCCATATTTTCCACAATCTTACAGAATGTTTACAATTTGTCATTATGCCCCCAACATCTAATGAAGAGGGAGACATGATTGCATTGTTCATCCGTACGAGGTTAAGTAGACTTTACCTTTTAGTCTATTGCCGTTATACATATACATATATTGTACAAGTTCTGTCTTGGACAATTCCCAATGTATCCATATCACCCAATTTCAATTTGGCCTTGACCAGATTTGGGCTTATATATAAATGTTATAAAAATGGGCTAAAAGTTTGGTTAACTAGATTTTGTCTTTTCGTCTAGCATCAACCCTGTTTAATAGAATGCTTTGATATTTATACAGTTCTAGCATTGGACCATTCCATATGCACCAATATCACCAAACATCGACTGGACCTTGTCTGGATTTGGACTAATAATGCTACATAAATGGGTTGACTAGGTTTGATTCTTTTCTCTTTTTTATACTTACATATTTGTCGACTTAATGCACCCATATCTTGACATTGACCTATAATAGCACTACCACATTAGTATTAGAACGTTTGACGTTTTCACCGTTGTTGCACTGTACCATTTCGCAATGCACTCATGTCACACAATCAAGAATTGTCCTTGACCGGATTTGGACTAATTTTAACTTCTACTTTACACATTGACTTCATTTAGATTAATGTATCTGGCTTGGATGTCAGGTCAAATCAAGATTCACCAATTTATAAATTTGAAAACAAAACCATAATTATATACTAAAATAAACCCACTGTATAAAGTGCATTTAAAGTAATTTGAATTAAATATTACATTTGATTGGTCTTCTATAAACCAATATCGCACGTAATCTACAAATTTTTGAACAACGATAACTACTCTGTATATAGGAATATATTACAACAAATAGCCTTAAAATCACTATAAATATATAATGTAGGGAATCGTGTCTCGTTTTTTTGATAACATCCTCGGTTCGTTAGATACTTGACTTTAAAGAAATTCCGTACCCAGAACCCCGCTGTTTATTACGAAATACTCCATAGATAAAAAATGAAAACAAGTATCAATATTCCGAGGCACGGTTCCCTAGATTAACATTTCCGCTATAAAATACCGAAAACCGCTTTGAAATCCGTCTTCAAATAAGACGGCAATATTTATTCGAAAATGACACCTACCGTGTTTTATTATGCTGAGCAATTAACAATTAAAGTGTCGGATCATTATCGTCTCTTGAAATCAACGAATTTGACGCACCCCATTCAGTTATGATAGCCAATCAAAATCGCTTATGTTTACGGTTCAATAATTAAAACCACGCCCAGGTTTGATGTCTCGTAAAAAATGTATATAACAACTTATTTGTCATTAATGAATTAAAGGTATCATATCGTAGTGCTACAATGCACATTACATTAGAGATGTTTAACGCTGATAAGGAAAAGTCGATAAAAGGGTTCAGTATTTGTCGCAATAAAACACCATTTTTGAGCGTTCGGTTAGAATATGTTGTTGCTTGGTATTAGATATAGACAGATACGTTAAGTTTATTGCCAATCAGGCCTAAACCACTGGGCCAATATAAAAAAAGTCATAGGGATGTTCCTAGCATGTAGCTCTACCAAAGTTGTTCAAAGAACTTCATTCCAAGCAGGCCCAAAAAGTCCCTGACCCTGGTGGTCACTCGACTGTGCAAGGCTGCAGTGGTAGTCAGGTGAGTGATATATGGTCATCATGGCCCTCTTGGTTTTGTTTTTCGTTGGATGGGTTTTGACGTTTTGGTAAAGGCTGTACAAGTATTTCGATTTCGAGTGGATGTTTTGTATGTGTATAATTATAAAACACCATTTTTGAGCATTCGGTAAGAATTTTTTGGTGCTTGGTATTAAAGTATGATATTCAATATTTGTAAATAACGTAAAATATTATAGCCAGATACGTTAAGTCTATTGCCAATCAAGCCTTAACCACTGGGCCAATTTAAAAAAAAGTCATATGGATGTTCCTAGCATGTAGCTCTACCAAAGTTGTTCAAAGAACTTCATTCGAAGCTGGCCCAAAAAGTCCCTGACCCTGGTGGTCACTCGACTGTGCAAGGCTGCAGTGGTAGTCAGGTGAGTGATATAGGGTCATCATGGCCCTCTTGTTTTTCTATTGTGTTGGATTGGTTTTGAAGTTTTGGTAAAGGCTGTATACAAGTATTTCGATTTCGAGTGGATGTTTTGTAAGTGTATAATTATATCCCAAACTTTCGTCTTTCTGCTAGCGGTGTTTCTTGTGTGGAATGTTTTATAAATCTCAATCATACAGATTATATTTGAGGGACCATCAGAACCAATTTTCAACTGTATAGCACAAGTGGGAGAGTTTGTCTTATTAAATGTCTGTATATTCATGTACATATTGTACTGAAATATGTGTCAGGTGGCGCGCAGAGAAACGTCAACGATGCTTTATAACCTGTCACGAGTGATGCATCATAATGTCTCAAATTGTCAAAGCATATTACTTATAAAAATTGTAATTAATGTAAACACTGATTGCATGTCTGGCCTAGGAATGTAAAATTCTATAAAATTGTTACTGATGTGCGTAACTTCAGCCATACTGCATCATGTTTGTTATGCGAATGATTGATTATGCTTGTCATAGCTGAAAATGGTTTTGCAATAGATGACATGAGAGTGATCTAATTTCTCCTGATATATCCTATGGCATTGTATTCCTGGAGAGGAAAAAGAAGTGAACAGTTCCTCAATGGAATATATCAACTAGGATTGAATTTAATCTTGTTTGACATTTCAAATAAAAAAATGAACACTATGCTTCTTCCTTATCGGATTATTCTGTGTTGGCCATGATGACATATGACATTCACTGAAGCTTTTATAAAACATAAACGGTGTTTTGGGGAATCATTGAGTCATAAAACTGGAGATCAATTTGTATTTTGGTCGGATTATGAATATACCGAGGGCAATTTTTTTCATAGATTTTAAAATATTCTGATGAAATTATGTATGCTTTACCATTCAAGCCAGGGCAGTATGTGAAGCTCACTTCCTGTAAATGATTTTCGGGAGTATTATTGTAGCTCATTGTAAATTAGACGAAACTGTGTGTTTCGAATGCTTTCCTTGTATGCCCATCTTTGGTCCAGGTGATCTAGGTTATAGAGAGGTGTTCTTACTGCAAAATTAGTATGCACCACATAGAGAAAAACAGAAGTACTAGGCTGTGAGGGGACTATACATCCGAAACAACATTCAAAGGTGCTTCGAATGATTTTAAATTTCAATCAATTTATTCCATTTCTTCAGCATATTTGAAATGAGGCAGAACAAAAAAAAATAATTATATTACAATATGTATTTAAATTTTGTCGTGTTATGGAACAATTACGTCATCAGTTGTCTACAGGATCTCTTCGTGGATGAATCTTCGCTCTTGGAGTTTAAGAAATATAATTATAATCATTTAAATCTGAAGTTATTTCCTGAAAACCATTTAAAATAGAAATTGTTTCATCGAAAATCGAGGAAGTTGCGTGTCAAGTCTTCAAAACAAACATGAAGCAAAATCTGACACATGTGAAGTTTCCTGCCAGGTTCATTAATGTTTATGATAGATTATGCTTGTGGTGTCTGGAGTACAGGAAGTCTTGAATAAGTTTAATATAAAAACATAGTGGATGGAGGAAATAGAGTCTGTTATCAGAATGTCGGTTTAATAACTGAAGTATTATCTAAAATTTCTAGGTAACCGTTGATGGATGATAATATTAATGGCAAAGGTATTGCTGTATGGAGGAATGTTGTCTGGAATCTTCTCTCACGGAACAATACATCTATCTTTATCTGTTGTTTATCGGCTCATTCGACAGCTATGGTCATTTCAGGGCCACCACAGAAAGAGGGGAGAGAGGATACAGGAAAACCGAGCATTTTTATCCCATTGTACCAATACACACCTCGCCAATTTCCTGTGATTTTCTAGATCGACACAATACCTGGCTTAGTAGTTGGGGTGGGAACACTGTAAAAGTGTCACTGGGAAAATTCTGAAGGCGGAGCCGTGATTCGAACCAACGGCCTTTCGTTCATCTATATCAATACATCTATATCAATGCATCTATATCAAAACATCTATATAAACTCAATTCCAACGAAATATGGAGAATAGTTCATGATTTTATGAATATAAAGATGTACATAAAGACAAATGAATAATAAACACCGACTAATTTTGAATCTCTTATATGATGTTATTGTTACATACCATTTAAGTCACGTGTTAAAAACATTTCAGAGACAATGTATATTGGATCCCCGACAAATAAATGTTATCTATTGCTTCAAAGGGTTGTTCTTTCTACTTCTGTATTGCCCGGATTTTAAGTTTACCACTCAAAAATGATTGAGGTGACATTCCTAGTTTGTACAATTTATCTGAATGGTGTTCAGTTATAACCTCAGGTATGCAACAGTCTCAATCATTGTCCTTCATTTGAGATATTTTGTTTTGTTATGCACCAGGCTTCAAATGTGTACATATAATGATCATCTTGTCCAACCGTCTGTAAGAGGTTATATCAAAGTACAGCTTTTTGTTTCTTTGTTGATGTGCACAGCTACACCATCTTCTTCGAACTTATTTTAGTCGTTTAGTTAAATTATTTAATAAGGCATAAACGAGTGAGTCATAATGATTTTACATTCCGTTGATAGGGTGCAACTATGGAGAGTGTAGCCCATTAACATTTGCTTTAGAAATTTAGCTAAATTTGGTTTTCTAAATAAAGATATTTTATGAAGCAGCATTCAAATCATTTGCTAATTGAGTAAAAACCAACTAACGAATGAAGCGAAGTTAACTCTTGACTAATCATAAATGCACCATTCGTTGAAGTGGGATGTCCCTTTTCTAACATGAATGCATGGAGATATTACAGGATCGCGTGACTTGCAAGCCATCAAGTTAACGGACTGCTTTGTGTTTCTACTTCTAGAAGTGGTACATTAATCAAGCATTACATCTGGCAACAACTTGTCGCTTTTATGTGCACGACCAAGGCATGTGGTGGAATTAGATAGCTCATTCTCGTAAATTATTGGAAACTTGCCTAGACACACTACTCGGTTGATGTCTTCTAAACACGTGATGTATTCTCGTCCAAATTATAGGTAACCAAGATAATCTCTGTAACCATGTAATAACCTTATTCCCTGTCGCTGTGTAAACGAGGGGCTGTTTTTGTAGCTACTCTGTCACAGATAATGTATTCAGTTGTCACATATATTACTTAATCCAAATCTTTTGATCTTTTTGATTCTCTTAGTACCAAGTCGCAAGTTCAGCTGAACTTGGTATCTAATACAAATATCTTATCCTTTATTGAATGCGCATAGCCAATCAATTAGAACTCCGTCCACCTTGCGTCCGGTTACAAGCTCTGTCCTGGTCCTGATGTTATACAACTTAGGAACAGCCACCGAGCTCAAATCGACAAATTTATACCATCAATAATATCAAATTTCCTGATCATAAATAACTTCAACATTTGAGGTCATTGACCGATCTGATTTTTGAAAACCTCGAAGCTAAAATCATCCACGCGGGTAGTCCTAGCATTCTATAACAAGTGGCTGTGTCATCATGCAAGCTCTAACCTCTATAATAAGACGCACAATCATAGAAGTTTTATTTTTTATTTATGTACGGCACTGGAATATTGGGGAAAGTAGTGCTGTTTGATTTCATTTTTATTTCAAGACCAAGCAAAGACTATCTAAAAATCATTATGATGTTTGTATTTAGCACTACATGTAGTTATTCGTACATTTTCATTACTTTTTTCAATTATGTTAAGTTTTTATATTGAAATTGAGTGGCATGACGTCACGTCATGTTTTCACAGCAGTCCAGAGGTAACGGTAGTTCCTATTGCAGCATTCAAAGCGTGGTGTTACACAGGTTGGTGTGGGTAGAACGTGACATTGGTCTACACCATTGGGGTCCTGGTAGTGAATGGCTTCATTGACGCTTTTGTGGCTAACTGCGCTGTATTTGGTGCTGTGTGTTTAATCAGACGCTTCATATTTAATGTATCCATATTTTGGTCTATTTATGTTTATAAACATTTACTGCTAATGCTATGATAAGAAGGCAATCTGTTGATGAAATTGACTCACATTAGTCAAGGAGTAAGTACTCTTTCAAACAGAAAACGAACACCGTTTTATGTACAAAAATATATTTTGAACAAAGAAAAACAATTGTGTATCAATGCAGTCTGAATACATAGCATATAAAATACACACAAAACAAACAAATCAATGAAGTGTGCTCAATAAAGATAAAAAGGAACATTGAAAGAACAAAGTTTAACTTAATCTTACGAAAGTGATTTCGATGGATGGTTGATCTAACTCTACGGTAGACGAATAATAAAATATGAACTTAAACAAAGGAAATATTCCCATTTAGATAAAGCCCTAACCAGTTAGATAAAATGCGTTACTTCATAGTCTGGACTTACATCCTTATCATGATTGGACACCAGCGTAAAATTATGTCTCGACAATTGTCTCAAAATTAACGCATAGCATGGTACTCAACTTATCTAAATTGTCTACAAAACGTAGAAAAAGATGATTGTACGCTTCAATCATTACGTGGAGTTGTCACAGAAATAGCCCGTATTAGACTATTTGGAAATGAAGATAGACTTTCTCTGAACTTTTGTTATTGCAGTAACTGCAGTAAAACTTAGATATTAAGACCATCCTTGCATACAAAATGATCTTAATATAGTGATGGTCATATTTCTGTGTTTGAGTATACACGAAATGGTACAATGCCTATCTGAAATAAACTGGTCTTTTTGATGGATGGGGAATATATGTGAATACTTAATGTATGGAATGCAATACAAAGACATCTGAATTAGTAGTCTGAACCAACATTTCAATGTATTTGATGATCTTATGTAATATATATGCTGCACCTTTTAAAAATGGTAAATGTATGTTATGTCAGAATTGTTTGGTGAAATGTCTTTTTACAAGTTTAGTTAGGGGGCATCGAAAACATTATTCATTTCATAGTCATATTTGCACACGTTAGGCTTAATAATCATGTTTATCTCTGGTGAAATACTGATAAAAGTGGTTGAGAAGGTAGGTAGGGGATTCTTTATTTTTACTCTTGAAAGTATATGGAATGGTAAAAAAGGTGAGGAAGTGGATTAACTGTTCGTTAACTGGTCTATAAAAAAGTCTAGGGCCGCTGGGGAAAAATAGTGTTGGCCACAGGAACCAGGAAACAAACAGTGTTTTTACGCCGTATCAGTCTGCTACGAAACTGTTTGTTCGTGTGCCACACATACATAAAACCAACATTAACGAATAATACCCGACTGTGTTAAAACATTAAACATCCCTTTAGGGCAGATTTTACAAATACACTCCTGGCATACTATTTACAATTGTGGAATATTTTAATGCGTAGTTATATTTATTATGCATCATAAAATGAATTACATGTGAAATTGCATGATGAAATTACTTAAATTCCAGAGGGGTCTGGCAGATAGGTATCGTCTATTTACATCTTTTTATTAAACAGTCTTAAAATGATTTTTCCTTTGAAAGTGTGTATATTATGGACGATATTTATGTCCGGAACCCCTTGTAAAATTCCAACCCACTAGCTTAAAAGAAATGTATGCAAGCAGTGTGTTTCCTATCAATGTTAAGCAGAAAATGGTAATACTTTTGAAAATGAACATAAAATATTTCATATATCTATATACACTGGCGAACGGGGTTTCACGTGCGTAACGTCCCTAACCAAAAAATGTTTCGAAAAAAAAACAACCTATTGGTTCGACAGACATATATCATAATTTGTATTACATTAAACAATTAATTGTAATAACACACAAGTATGCCATATATATAAATATAGTGACAAAATGAGTACAATGGACATGTATTGTGAACATATCAATAATTTCGTTCAGTCCTCGATAAAATTTAAATTGTCTGAAACTACTTACTGCTGGTAAATTAGCCAGTTACAGTATCGCTTTCTCTTATTAACCAACAAAGTGGTACGATTTCAAAATCATTAGACCTGTTAGTAAAAAAACTTACAGAATGATTTAGCGTCGATGTTTTTAAACAACTACCGGCCACACTGTTACATTGTTTATGAGGAATGTCCGTTGTTCACAAGGCAACTGCCGCCGCCGTGGTTCAGTGTTTGTGCGCCGGACTCGTAACCTGATAATCAGGGTTTGATTCCTAGAATCCTAGTCGTCGCAGGATAGGATATACCCTTCCATTAGAATATGACAAAAAATGTCGATTTTCCCCCATATGTGGAATATATTGCCGGCTCCTTGAGGAAGGGTAAGTCCGTACTGGATACAATTCTGTTTATGGAAACTGGTAAGATAAATCGGCTGCCGTATATAGCATACATATTGTTACATAATCACGATAAACACATTGAAACGTCACTAGGTAACTGTTATAAATGGGTGATCATTACATCTGGCTCGACTGTATTTTTGGTCTACCTGCTACGTTTAATATCATAATTTGACTTACAATGGTTCAATTGAGATTTATAGAGTCAAACGTTATATGTTCAAGCGAGCTGCTACCGATATAAGATATAGGTTTGTATGTATGTGGCAATGTTTGTGAGTATAACTGTAATCACTGATAAATGACCAATGTCCGAACATGTTGAGCGGCCATAATATAAACCACCACTGTAACTGTTGTCTCCATGTGATAGCTCGTCATACTCTGAAGATAAAAAATAATATTTTTTAATTGAGTTGAATTTAAATAGCACAAACATTAATGTCATATTCTTTCGCATTGTTCACAATAATAAAATAATTAAAACACATCTGAATCAAATCCGTTTAAAATCAATTTTAAAAAGATAAGTTTTAAGTCTCCTTGTTTACCAAAAAACAAAAACAAAACAACATTTCATTTATCTATATTATCTGTTAACATCATTCTTAATATTGTAAATCGATGTCGGATAATTCTAAAAAATGAATAACTAAATTACTGGGGCCTATCTTATACTGTTAAACAATCTACATCTAAGTCACATTTGCCCAGGGCGCTGTGCGCTAAATTGGTCTATGACTTTAATGCGAATATTTGTGCGCAACGTAAGTGGCTACGAGCTACAGCATATGTATTTACATTGTCTGCGAGTACAGAGCCATTTTTAACGAAACGTCGGAGGCAACGAAGCACGAATCCATTCATAGGCTGAAACAGAGTATTTCTTAAAAGCACTTGTCGTGCAATTTTCATAGCCCCCACCACAACGCACGTTAATCCATATGAAATAGCATTGTTGAGTCCAACCTCCACACGGAAGATGTGTGGAAAGGGGATAGTAGTTCCATAGAACCATCATAGGCCAAATCTAATGTGGATAGGACCTTAGGCGCCAAAATGTTTGTTTCTTGTTACATATTTATTCCGGTAGGTAGTTTGGAGCTGTTTTTGGTTGTTCTTGAAATAAAAAAGTGAAACACTTGATGTACTGTTTCTTGTGTGAGTCTAATGACTAATGAAATACCTGGAATAACGTAGAAAACTTGGGATAGAGTTGATAACCAGAAATACTTTTACGCCTATGTTAACATCATGCAAACAATACTCATATGTTAACGTACGCTTAGAAACTGATTAAAACTACAGGATTTCTCTTGCATGCATCAAATGTACATAAGTGGTATATATTATTAAGCTAAAAATGAAAACAAAATAGAGAAAACATAAAATAGCATTGCTATGACTACTCTCCTAAAGCGCACCAAATAAAGGCAAAAAATGGGAGTCAAGAAAATATCTACAAACGCAAAAAAGAGAAAACTTGTTTGGAACATAATATAATTATTTATTCTTTTGCATGCAGACAAAGTAAATGTTAAAAATAAAATAGTCATTCAAAGACGAAGCAATTAATTATTTGCTAACAAAACAGTTCAAACAAATAAATCGCGTCATAAAGTCCTGTATAGGTGTTAATTTTCGCACGGTGATTGTCTCTTGAACTTGAAGGATGTCATTAAACACGAGGACGACCATAAATAGCGCGTAATAATAGTCCGGTTAGATTCTTGTTGGACGAGAAATAGAACGTGAAACGCCTCGAAGCTATCTTCCATTTCAAACACCACTGACAACTCTCTGTCTGGTTAATCGTGTCCTCGTAATACTTTATCGCTTTTACCTCCTTGTTTCATCCAATTTATGGTATCTGACTAACCCGAAGCGCGATATTAATGTCAATACTGGTCTGAATTCGTTTAGGTTGATAATTCATTATACAGCTACCAGAAGGAGTCCATTTTAGGTATCTATTACAGTGGATCTGTTCTATTTATCTGTTACATATGTTGTTCATTAACTTAAAGATACGTCATTTCTGTGCCAACTGATGCAACCTTAACGGCTATGGAAGTGTCAGGATCATTAAGGCTTTTACGTACAATGACACGTTTATTGCATTTAAATCAGTTTTTGTAACACTCTGATTTGGAATTTTAAAGTGTATGCCATTCTAGGTTGAATTTTAACTCACTATAAGTCTAGATAGAAGCCTTTACCGTATCCAGTTTAAATACGTTTGTGCTGATTTAGAAAAATACACAACAAATCTGTGAAGAAGGGTTACAAAAAGGGATAGGTGAAACATGACAATTAAATAAGGCCTACTTATTCAGCGCAGACCCTTATTGTTTTTTTAACTGCAAAGAAAAATGTTGGGCAGTTATTTTGGTATGTTGAGAAAGAATATAGGTTTTGTGAGCAGTTACTGTCCATCTTTTTTTTGTCAAGTAACCATGATAACCATAAACCATGACTATTTTTAGCCCTTGTATTTGTAGATTTTATCCAGAGGATTAGATGGATGTTTACGCTAATAGCTATGTCCCTAATGGAACTTATCACATACTTAACCACTTTAAATAAAGCCCCATTAGCATTTTGGATTTTAAAAATAAAGTAGGTCTTACTTTACCTGCAAAGATATCTTATCAGTGAAATTGACTTTTACTTACAATAAAAACATTCCGAAATTTTCTTTTTTAATCACGAAGTAGATATAGAAATATAGTACAGTATTTTTTCAATGATATTGCAAGATAAGAAAAAGCGTCTGGCAACATTTCTACGAGATGTGGCCAAAGAAAGACATTGTGTAAATATGTTTTAGAGAAAATAAAATGTATTTCTTATACTTTACTATCATTACGACAATTGTTCTGTATTTCTTAATATAAAAGCTGATGGTGCTTTAATAACGGCTTGTCTTTGCTTACGTATTTAAAATATCAAAATAACTTTGAACTGGGTGTGAAAAATGTTATTCTCATTGCCTTGTGATGTAAAATGAATTCTGGATCATAAAAATGACTTAGTTTTAGCGAATCTGGAACATATGAGAACAGTATTGTTTTTATATTCGTGTTACGAGAGATATAATTAACGAAAAAAACAATACTGCGGGTTTTATAAATAGAAAACCGCCTGTTTGAATCGATCACATTAAAAATGTGTACTATTTTTTGCGGTTTAATTATTTTCTTCGTTATGAATAGTATATCGTCGTTAGAGTACAGGCAATTAACAGACAGAAATATCGCACGAAACATCGGGTTAACGTCCGTTTGGAACAAAAACGGCTTTAAACCGAAGTGCAGTTAAACACGTATAAAACGGTTAATTGTTCCAAGACAAAAAAAGCTAATGATGATGAATACACGGGTCCACTACGTAGATATAAAGAGTCTTTTTCGTATGTTGTAGCTGGGAAATATTTCCAAGGTTGTAGACAGATGTCCGTTGTTCACAGGTGTCCTTTAGCACAAGTTATATTGTAATTAATTTTGGGAGTATCACAGGAATAGAAGAAATAAATTCTAGTTTTTACTTTAAATACATAGTAATTTGTGCTATGATGTGTATTTCCGTTATGCGATGAACATCTTGAACGAGACGAGATGAGAAACGTATTTATAAGGGACCTGAATTTATACAGAGTTTATATATTATTCCCCGGGGTACACGTATTGCCAACGTTGCATGTATTTATTGACATTAATTCAATTGACATTTCAAATATAATCAAACTTTACCATCATATTGTAAATGACATTCAAAAGCGCCGATGAAAATTGGAATTGATTCGGTTTTTACAGGGAAATTACAACACATGCAAATACGCCCAAAGCCTTCTGCTATACACATTATGTGCACAGTTTGCATAGTGTTTTTGTGTTTGTATAAAGCGCAGAATTATTTCATGAAATGGATCAAATTGGTCTTTACAGATTGTCGCTATCAGACGCATTGTGTCATATTTTCTTTCAAATCCGCATGATGCTTGTATGTGGTTGTAGTAATTCTTCAGTCTGTTACGGTCATGTAATTCTTCAGTCTGTCTCCTCCAGTAAGCATCGCGATCCTTTATATTTATTGTATAAATTATCGCTCACTAATATGTTACGCCTATCTGCAATCGGAATTAATACCTATACACTACTGACCGATGGTTCACATTTGCTATCCTTGAGGACATTCTCTTATAATTTGTTCTAAATTCAACTTGTACGCATTTCGCTGGTGCTTCCAATTGTAACAATCCATGTTAAATTACAAAATACTGAGATTTAAGTATGCTATAAGTAATGCTTCTTTTTATATCTTATTTTTTGCTTTTGCAATCTAATATCAAGGACTCATGCTTTTCTTGTATTTTCAAATATATTTTCATTATAATATTTTCTTTTCAATACGATAAAAATTGTAGCCATGTACCGCCATCATTGTACAATGTTATGATTCATTTGTCAATGAACTGTACAGTTAAAAGCTTATAAATAAATGTTTTTCGATAATTTAACACCATTAGGGTAATGGTATACTAGTACCAATGCCTGTATCGAGACCCGTAGCTGTCATCGAGTACATCTCAGTTTTAATAATATTTTGTGCAAAATAACAATGGCAGTACAATTTTGAAATGAGACCGACCTCTCCGACCAAGCGGGAATGAAATTTACTTAAAAACAGACACCTAAACAGACTTGTTTTCACAGGTTATACTCAATGTTAGAAGTTTTTAAAGGAATACAAAAACGCTGACTGTCTGCAAAGGCGTACCTTGGTAGAACCATCATATTCAGCCAGTGTTATTTATCACGAAAAACAGTGAACTATACTAGACGTGTCGTTTGGTCAAATCTCGGCGGCTTTCAAGTATGATATCCAACACAAACTGATGGTTTATTAACAGGACTTTGACATGTTCTCAAATTGTTATCAGACATGAAATGATAGATGTACCAGACACGATGTCACGTTATGTGTTCACATAACTGATATGAATAAATCCCATGACTTGAAGAATAAGCCTTATTGCAGACACGATTCTAAATAAATATATTAAGAAAAATAGAGGAAGATCTGTTTTATTGTGTTTTTTTTTAAACAAGACGATAATACATATGTTAATACAACAAGGTAAAACAATTGGTTTGGATGAGAACATTTTATTAACATTTTTGATAGAATTGTAAAGGACCCTATCATTTAACATTTTCTTGAACATGTTTTCAATATAAATCTATTTTGTGGAGATATTTAGAAATGATTTATATCATGTTCTATATATATATGATTATCAGGTAATAAGAAGTTACAAAAATGAAGAGTACAAATATAATATAACAGAACTGGGACGTTAATTTTAACAAACATCCATTACAACAAACATTGCATGCTCATGCAGGTTGAATTACCTCTTTTGACATAGAACGTTTTCGCTGAAAAAAGAAACACGAAGCCATGTTATTTTTGTGAGAAAAGTGAAACAAATTGTGTACTGAGGAGACAAAGAACTTACGAGTGAAGAAACGCAGAAGACAACTATAGAATTGCAGACATTTTAAAAAGAGATAATATGATAGAATGCGTTTTATTTGAAGAGCTAACATTTCCAAAGACGTCTATTCAGACATTCACACCAGACATAATTGTTTACACTACGACAAGGATTCCATGTTGAGTTCTGTATTTTTAAAAAGTTGGATTTGACAGTCTATCGTCTAATCTAATACATTTAGGTTTTAAGGCAATTGAACGCGGAAAATATATAAAATAACCACACCTGGCGTATTTTCAATAATGTCAATCTCTAAACTAATTATGGAACCGTTGCTTAACATAAATATAAAGAAACAAGAATAGAAATTGGAGTGTCAAAATCCTGTAGACTATTTCATTCATTTCTCAGTCTGACCTGTCTAGGATTAGTCCCATTCAGCATTATATCCTGCTGTGAAATCCTAAATATATACATTTGTCACTATGTTGTCCAAGAAGAAAACTAGATCTCGGAAAGTTTGACCCAGACTGGAAAACATCACTTGAAGCCTATAATCTATTTCAGGTTATAATACTATCTCAAACTTGTATGATATCGACTTCTACTGTACCGAAATATAGTAAGCTAATACAAATTGTATAGTCAGTTATTGTGAGATGCCGTATAATACGTTTATATAAAAGTTTTTTTTGTGAAACTGAAGTATGGGCAATGTAACCACAAAACAGAAAGATATTCTGCGTATGAAAATGAACACGTACCATTTAATACATCAACCTTAAATCTATCTGTTAGAAGTTCTGAAGTCCGACAAACATACGTTCCTGTGTCCGACATTTTTGAGTTCCGTATCGTAAGTGTACTGACTATAACATGAGTGGAGTATGATATCTGTTTGTCGATTCTAGTATCGTCTCCGTGTCTAGATGTAAGAAGGTTACCTGCAGATCAAATGAATATCTTAGTACGATCGAGAGATATATATATAGGTATATCATAGCAACTATATAAACAGAGTGCGAATTTCAATTCATTATTTAAAGCCTCAATAATAAGAACTTCTTCAGGACCATCTAAATTAGCATTAAGGTGGTTTCATTTAGTATTTGAAATATGGCGGGAATACGTTTATCCGGGGAGATTATTATAATGCTGAGGTCTTAAATTGTTATAATCGCTATTCGAGATTTTGAAACCAAATCTGCTCTTGAATCAGTCCATAATGATCACAACGAGGGTTCAATTGTTTGTCGTATTTATTGATATTTAAGATTATTCAGTTTGCGTTCTTAGACAGATATAAAATCTAAAACACTATATACATCATCGTACAGAATAGATTTGTATCACTATGGTTGTTTACACAATTGTACGATGTTCGGCCTATAACTCAATAATTTGATATGTTTATGTATATTTATAAAATACCAGTAAAACAAGAAACTGTGTTTAATAAACCCACCATATGGGCATATGTGCACGAGGAACGGGTAAAACATAGCTAACGATAAATAACCCATTCAAAAGTGTGTACATTAAATTCAGGTCAAGGTTAATTCGATGTTGGTCAGTATGGATGGATTTGGAGTAGTCCAAGTCATCAAGTAGTAAGCGGTGTTGGTGCTATATGGAAAGGTAAAATCTAGTCAACCAAGAAATAGTCCACAAATAAAACATATTCTCGGCAAGGTCAAGGTCAATTCGATGATGGGTGATATGGATAAATTGGGATGGTCATAGGCTAAACTGTATAAATATCGAAGCATTCCAATAAGAGGAGTTGGTACCAGTCAAAAACGGTACAATCAAGTAAACAAATAAAGAGCCCACTTAAATCCTAATCTGGACAAAGTCAAATTGTGGATGGGTGCTATAAGTGCATTGGAAATAGTCCAAGACACCGTCTGTATTTATTCTAGTGGGCGCTGTTTGTGCTAGACCAAACGGTAAAATCTTGTTTACCAAGAAATAATCCATTTATATAACATTATGAGTACAAATCCGGTCAAGGTGAAGTTGAGTTGGGTGATATGGGTGCAATGAAAATGGTCAAATGCAACAACTGTATAAATATCAAAGTTGGGATAAAGCTTGGGAATGGTTCAAAGCTAAATAGAATAAGTATCAACAACTCTAGTAAGCTGTAATGGGGCTAGACAAAATGGTTAACTCAAGCCAACCAAGAAAATGGCCATTTAAATAACATTAAAATCAGGGTCGGGTCAATGTAAAATTGGAGTTTTAGTGATATGGGTACTATGTGAATGGTCGAAGGCAACAACTGTTTAAGTATTAAATCTATCTATTGACAAAACGATATAAGCTAATTAACCTCGTACGGACAGACAGACAGGTAATTATTATATGTCCCGCATCATTAGATGTCTAGGGCACTAAAAATAAAAGACCAGCTCAGCGAACTTAGGCATATTTAAGAAATCAAGATTCTAAAAGCTGGTGTCTCCGTACCATCTTTAAACCAATCAATTCCATCGGGCGGAGATGAAATCCCAGAAGCATTGCACATCAAGAATATGCTTTCTCCCTTCTCTACAACTCTGGTACCAGTTATATCTATTTCTGAAAGAGAATATGAAATAATCAGTGAGTAGAAATCCTCATAGGTAATGGTATGATATAATAAAAGATGATATCAATGGAATTTTCCATGTTATAAAAAGTTTCAACTCATGGTTATACTCGTAACAAATGAAGAAACAAGCATACATACAAAATCCAGACCAACTAGTGAAAGTAAATATTGGATATACGACAGTTCTAATTCAGAGCATACAACTGCGTCTTTTGTCTGATTTTTCACCATAATTTGGAAAGTAGTATTTCATTGCCTACCCTGCTTGAAACTCCTGCCATTTTCTGAAATAAAAAATGATTTATTTGTCTGAGCAAACAATTACATAATTAACGTATACAAAATATAGTTAATAAAATATAAAGTTAAGGTATGTGTTAGCCACAACGAATATCGCCGGGACAAGAAAATACTAGCGATGCTTTGATTACATCCCGGATACAATTTCATTAATTTCAATTTCAGGAACAATTTGTGGGCTTTTTAAATCTCTAAGTATCTAATATAATTTAACAGCAGTCGACGGGTTTTTGGATGACACGAATTCATTTCATGACAATTGTAGAATATAGTGTAGATATCTTAATTATAATAGAGGTAATATCGCTTATACCGTTATAAATATTTTTATTGTTGTAAAAGTGAGAAACCTAGAATTACATGCTCCTCTTGCAGATATTTATAACCTTCTAATCCATTCTGTTTGGAATTTTGATTCTCACCTATCACATTTAAAGTGATATTCCTCCTCAATATCTTCGTTGTTGAGCTAATCTGACATTCATACGTGCCAGCATCGAATGGTTGCACATTCTTGATTAGTAAATTCCATTGAACATTTTTCACCGAGAGATAAAACCGGTTAATTTTCACGAATTGTTCCCGGCCTACCGTTATTGGCACATTGTACGGTTGTTTTCTCCACGTCACCTGAAATAAAATGTTAACAACATTTTAAACAAAAGTAAAGATCTTCATTGGGCTAAATAACTGATCAGCAATCATGGGCGATTTGCTTTACTTGTTTTTTAGTAGGTTGAATGTCGTTTTTCAATTTTCAGTTATATACGATTAGGTTCACTAACACATTTTCCTGGACTGTATTCTAACCAGTTCTAAGTTTCCCTTCCATAGGCAGTCGGTAACTTCTTTACATATGGAAGAAAATCGTCAAAATTTCATGGAATGGTTATGACTTTCTGCGATCAAGATTCGAACCTGGATCGCCGGTTAAAGTCCAGTACACTGAACCAAGGTCAGTAAATTGCTTTATTATCATCAACTAAATCACTTAAAGATTACATGCACAGCACAAGGGTTGGAAATCTGACCCAATGTTTCAATTCAGCAAACAAAAAAATTATATCTTTAACTGTTGAAGCTGTTGGCTAACATTGCTAACGGTATTATGTGAGTCTTAATAAGCGCGAAATGTCATTTCCTGCAAAATCGCCTGCATTGAATCCTCTAGCATACAAGTTTATCAGTTTCTGAGACAGCGTCATCTGTTCTGTCAAACATAACAACGGTAAATTACGCAGCAAAGTAATTCTAATATTTGATCGTATGAATACATTAGCGTTGTCTGCTGTGCAGCACCAGTTTATTTCTATTATAGTTATCGTCCTCAGTCGGCGCCATTAACATGCGTCATAAAAATACCAAAAGGTATGCAGCAACCTACAAACTATCAAATACTCACAACAGAATAAACTTAACTACATAAACATGCCGAACCTCGCGAAAACCACAATCGCGCCATCACGACCGTCAATATCAATATAAACACCTCGAATTCTCAAAGCAACTAGCACAGTTCACAAGAACAACTACTCGATAACAACTGAATGCTTTTACAAACAACAACTTAGAACAATATAACCAACAAACACATTTCATATACTAAACAAAAACTGATACCCCCACCACATATTTTGATATGCACGTGAATTTCAGGTCATTTTTATACAATACGCAACACGTTTCATTTGGTACATAGGAAAAAACGATATGCAATTTATCAGTTTAGAAATTTCTGAATCTGCATCTTATAAAATGTTGCTTTAATTCATCAATAGTCATTTTAAGCAAGTGGCAATGGATCGCATTTTATATAGTGTGATTACAAGTTTTGTGTATGTGGTTGAAATTTCAAGTCCATCTTTAAACGTTATAAAAAGTGGGTTAGGCTTTTAGTTGAGGTTAAAATGTTTGTCTACTCTAGTAATGACGATCATGGTGTAGTTTCATTTAAGATACTATTAACCACTAAGATCTAGCTTAATATAATGCATAATATACTCAAATGTAATTGTTTACAACGAAGCAACGAATGCCTTGAACTTCTCTTCTTTGCAATAAATAAGAGGTAGCTTGTTTTAAGAGTAATGCGCGCTATATGACCATATGCTGCCGGTGTGCCATAAAACAACACTAAGCAATGTTCTAAAATAGTTATGTGTACGAAACAACAGCAATGTTCTTTACCCGCTAATCCTTGTTAAACATTATACTGCGTGTAATCATTGACATGTTGACATATCCTCTGATTTGTACCAAGTTAACGATACTTAAGATATTTACATTGAATAAGAAGCACAGAAAGTGATGTAATTAAACAGCTCTTCCGGAAAGAGAATCAAATAAACCGATTCTTAAGAGCGGGATAATTAAGACGTGTGATGTGTATGATTTATTTGTTATCATTGCAAAAGTACAATGTAGAACTTGTTAAAAAGAAGCCCAATTATATTCTTACACAGCCATCATTAATTATGATATTCCTATAAAATGTACATGCATAATAGTTTTTATTTTCATTCAACTGGTAACCGTTCTTAGACGATAATCTTCATTCTGGAATGCCCAGAGAACTAAATCTGCTTTTAATTCATACTTAATTACCAACGATTCAACCAACTGACTTCACAGACATGATTCATTTCTTTTTAATTCTAAAAAGCGGTTCATATAATTATGCTATGTAAAGCAATATTGAATTCTGGCAAGATCAACCCTTTTCTTCAAAATTCTCCTAGAACCAGCTTATTATTTCCTGCTGTTATCCAACAAATTTAGTGACGTCGTGTAATCTTCTATCTTTGACTTTTCTGATATTATGACAGCTAAATTGTTTTCAGCAAAACCTTCTACTGTACATATTTGCACTCGCCATATGCGTGTGCCAAAACATTGTAGACGTAGACACTATTATGAACAATTCTGTAGACAGAGTTTTCAGTCGTTTACCCCTAATCAAAATAGAAGCAGGGGATCCTATGTAAAAAAATGAAAATAGATAGGTCTACGATTACAGGCCGAACGTAAAAAGTACAATTTTAACGTCAATTCATGTAATTGTTAAACAGAGCAGAAAGTGAGAATAAAGAACTAGAAAAAACTTGTCTAGAGAAATCAACTAAGAACCAAAATGTACAACTGACTGAGGTTGAAGGTTTATTAACGCATGGACTTGTTTAAAATGTTTAGCCAGTACTATACCTGAAAAAAAAACCTCATCGGGCGACATTATATGTCTGATAATTTAATAAAATCCAAAGACTCTCGGAATTGTAAAAATGACGAGGAAGTCCAATTTAAGTTTGATGTACTGGATTAAGTCAATGATTTTAAACAGGTCTTCTACACATGAAGCTAGACGGGAACATTGTATACGTGACTTGATAATTGTTGTAGCTTCAACAATGTAGACTCTTTAAATGTCAATGAACTTTCGATTCCACTAATAACAATAGCCTTAAGAAGTATTTGTCTAATACAATGGTGTTTGTTATTAGCAATTAGTTAGGTTAACTGCCATCAATCTTGATAAACACAAAACAATGAGCCGTGGATGACGTAAAACCGAAGACAAATGTGTTCATAATCAGCATAGACGACAATACTTCCCATACAAAAATGCAAAAAGTACGGTCTGGGCTAGATGTCATTTCATATTTTTTCCGGCGATGTAGGTATGAATTTAGTAGAAAAGGAACTATAAAAAATGTCAATTTGTAATGCAAAATGATGAAGAGTTATGCTGGTATAGATAATGAGAATTATGTCTGACTGGTTGTACTTTTAAATTGACAATCAATCCAAATGCTTGCGGGTTTCAGGCCCGATGCATATGCAGATTGATGTATTTGGACAGGCATCCAGAAAGGACAACAATAATTGGTATTCACTACATGTACGTCGGCCGTGTCATTTACTCACCCTAAATGATTATATTATTATTATGTTCAATATCCAAACACGACCAAAATCGACCTATGTCAATGTTTGGCATAATACGACTAAGATATATTAGGAAGCTGTCAATACTGTCTACCACGGATTTGAGAGTTTCTCAAAGCTAACGTCAGTGTGAATTTCACAACAATTATTCAATGCCAAAGACAATTGCATAGGCAAATTTGATGCACTAGAATAAAAACACAATTTATGAAGAACGTTACAGTTTGCTATTTCTTAAAGTCCTTATTTATGTGATCGTATTGTAATCTTTGTTAATTTAGTTCGTAATTTTAGGAACAATACATCACATGCCAAATGTATTGAGCACACTTGTGAACGCTAATTTTCTCTAATTTAAGAAGTTTTTTTTTGCTAATTGGATTATATCATATACAACATGTGGTGACTTGTCAATATGAGGTAGTTACAGCTGTAAGAATTGCAAATTAATTGAGGACGACCTAAGGATTAGCATTTTACGAGGAATAAATAACACACATCTTTATTTAAATATTTAAAACTATGTTGTCTTGCTGCAAAAAGGTATTTTTCGGAATTTAAGCATCCAGCATTCCTGATTAATTTCGTCATTTTAGATGTTACTTAAGCTTGTATTGATGTTTTAATTAATATAACAACAACTGTTGTTAGTTTTTTCTTACTTCACAAACTATATATTAATGAAGTATGCAAGACAAGTTCATGAAAAGTTCAAAATTCACGAAATCCTCTCGAAGGGGATACATTATTTGTTAACTTCAACCATAATATTTTGAACAGCATGCGACCATTCGTCTATTCCGAGACGACCTCCAAAAATACTTACGACTTTCATTTCTTCCAAACCAAAGACTGACCTGTCACAAGAACTCTAAAATTAATTATTATAATTATGATACCCTATTTTTCATTCTATGATAACTGGACACGTAAAGGATTTAGGCATAGGTGGATATTCCATATGACAAAATTCAGTGTCACGTGTCTTTTTCAGTATTTATGGCGATAAAAGCTTCCCGATGTGCGTCATGGTATAATGCAACTCACATGTGACAAGCTGTGTCGTCAGATAGCAGGATTGTTTTAACAATGAATTATTCAAGCATCACAGACATTTTTATGAGTATTGTCGAGTTTAAACAGATTTTAGATATGGCGGCGCCGTCCAATCAGGCTGCAAAATGTTGAGACATGGCGTAGTAAAATATATGAATCACGTATATCATAAACTTACCGTTTTGGTGCCGAGGTTATCAATGGAGCAGTATAATATGGCGAGACTTCCTTTTTCGTAAGTAACATTTGTTGGTGTAGCATGGAATTGTGGTGGTATCAAACGGCGAGGTAAGTCTGAAAATAGATTGAAAATAAGAATAAGCTATTGTTAACAAAACATTACAACCAGCGGGTAATAATTGGCTTCGAATAAACAGCGGCATTTATCAAACGCGTTGTGTCTACCATTTCAATTATCATTTTCTTAATCCCACGAATTTCCATTTCCAGTTTTAACATCACAATAAAGTAATATGCTCTTTCCTTTTTGGTAATAATTGTAAAATATGAAAGCTATTGTACACTTTCCAAATGACTTTCAAAGTGCTTTTAAATAATATGAATTCAAGGCAATTTTGCTAATAAGAGAATAAGAGAGTTTGTGTATTCAAAGGATCAGTCCTCATGGGCTTTCTATTGGCCTTCAGAATCAGTTTAACCAATTGCTATCGTCAAAGAATATAGACTGATTATCAATGAGCTTGCACTATTCCAATATCCTTTAAGTCAAGAGTATATACGATAGCATTGGTACAAAATAAATAAAACGTGTCATTTCCACTAATAACACCGTGCAAAATATGCCATTTTCCTGCTTACACGTGTTAGTTTCATTCAATTTACATTTTCTTAACACATGACACAATGTCTTTTTCTTATACATGTGCAACATGTTGTCACAAGGAATCAGTCAACGTAATTGATTGTACGTCTTGATGATTCCACAGTAATTTCATTAACAATGCATTGGTGATTATTATCACTACTTATTTAAATTTATTTGTCAAAGTGCCAAAGATGCAGTATAATATACATCCAATGTAACTTAAAGGAAAAATATTAAACATGGAGTTTAAATATTGTTTGCTATGCAATGACTACTAGTAATTACACGCGAATGCACACAAATGCTATCACAAGAGTTAAATATTTTAAGAATGTCTAAGAATTTTGTTAAGTTTGCTTTTTCCATAAATTTACTCTTGCCTTAAAACGCGTCTCTCGCCAAATGATTCAAATAAAAAACAAACACCGAAATAAACGTTATTGAACTTTAAGATATATTTTTCATTGCACATTCTTCAACAACTTTGTACGTCTACAGCACTTGTAACATGTGATGAATATCATTAACCTCAACTGCTCGATTTGTCTGCCAAGTCTTATCAAGCCATTTGTGGTGTAACTAAAGATAATAAACTCACAAAGGATTAATGCAGCAGTGTTTCGAATGCTCTCCATCACGACAAGAAAATTCATAACGTTGATGTGCCATGCAACGCGAAAATACCCCAAAACAGACGCAGCTAATTCATTCCTAACAATATTATCTCAGGGAGCATGAATTAATACTGTATATCTTGACTAGTAATTTAAACAAGGTCATTGGCACAAACACCGACGTAGACTAATTTGTCAAAAGCATGTTTCAGTCGTTTCTGTGCAAATAATGTTACATTCATTAAATATAAAATCATTTATGCTTTAATCATGAGACAAGAGTAGCAGTTGTTTTTTTCCGAAAGATAAATCCGTGTCTATTTATCAGTACAGTCAAATTTGTGATAGCGGCCACCCTTCGAATAAGGACCGTCTTGTGAATAAAGGACATTTTAATAACAGTATATGACTTTTTAGATGACAATGACCGAATAAATGCCACTTGTCAATAACAACCATGTTGTCTTTCCAAAGGTGACCTAGTTATTGACCCCAGATGGCCCATATTTGTACTTGTCCGTTAAATCATCAAAACAAACAATTTGACAATGTTTAAAGACAAATATTCTGACAAGGTTTCATGATGATCCAATGAAAACAGTGACTTCTAGAGTGCTCACAAGGTTTTCCAGCAATTTGCCCAAGTGACCTTGTTTTTTGCATATGTTTGACTGTACTGTATGATATATATATATATCTTACAAGATAGAACAACTTTCGAAATAGTAACAAAGTATGACTAAAATGACTTATGAATAAGTCAAGCACTAGATAATTGGTTTTTACTAATAAGCCGTGTAGGGCAGATCTGTCCAATTGTTTTCCGGTTAGTAATGTTGGTTAGGAGTGATCTACAAAGACATATAATACATCAGAGCGACCATGCAGTCTGTGTAGTGAGATTGAAGCTGCCCAGCACTAGCAAAAATTCTCTAAAGTATACAAATGAAGAATTGCTCTCAAGGAAAAAAACACAACTCATTGATAGCCGATCCGCCCACAAGGGAATCAGACCAAACACCAAAACTGTGATCCGTGTCGATTTTCTTTCGTTTCACTACCAATTTATCGTAATACTCCCATTTCAAATGCTTTTCTTCGCTATTATATTCAGACATTTCATTGTTAATGTCTTTACACATGTTCAGAGTTTATTGCGAAAATGTATTTATTTTGCTGCTGGTTTTGTAAAACGCATAAAATCAGATATCAAGAGAATGGGAAAGCCACTTATGTATTCCTAAGCGTAACTTTATTGCGTGTCAGGACTACACCCAAAATCATTGTATGTCACGATTGGTTAAAGCAATGCTATAACTTGGAAGACACAATATCACCAGAAATCTTTTTGTGAAATAATCATCAGTAAGTGATGCGCTGTTTAGTGGATTGATTCAAAGATAATAACTTCATTATCTTTGCTTGTATCATTATCTACACTGCTCAACTTTATTAATCAGTCTCCAAGACTAATAAGCATTTTATAAATACAAGACAAAATAAAGCAATTAAGAAGAACAATTGTTTTGATAATGAATTGTGGAGAAAATGTAGAATGGTGTATCATTTTAGAATGAGTGAAGTTTGCGACAGAATAAATAACTGAGGTATAAAAAATGAGAGTGATTGTACATAGTGTACGAAAACTTTAATATTCAGGCAAGAACATGCTGACCGATTATAAAACTTGAGTAGTGTATTGAATGTAACTTTATGAACTGGCGGAGTCGAAAGATCTGTACGGCCGAGACTGATTGAAATGGTCGATGGTTCGAAACCGAGCTAGGCAAGTTTCTTCGTACGGAATAACTAAATGAAGTATAGAAAAATCATGCGGTCCCAGAAGTTTGAATAATGGCACATGAAAAGTATTGATTTGGGCAAGGTCTTGAAGAGGACAAAGCAGTGCAATAAGGTACTGGATGCCGAACACAGCCTTATGTATTTGAAACCTAAACTGTACTTTTCTTATGTATATAATCCATGCTACACATGAATGTTAATATTACAAAAATAGAATTACACGATTTTCATCTTTGCTTTGAGAGAAACCCCGGATGCTATAATATATTTTACAACACATTTTTTGCCCTTGTTGAAAAATAGAAAAGAAATTGGTGACCTGTATTTTGCTTTATCAAAGTAGATCGATACTCTGCTATTGCATCTTTTTACCATGGCTTTCATAGAAATTGTTGTTCTTTAAAAATGGGTTACCTCCAAAGAGTTCCATACCAAACTAAATGAATGTCATTGTTTTATTAAAATCTCACGGTAAATAATTTTCTATCAAGAGAACCTATAAAAAGTATAAACATTTCCACGCTCTGTAAGCCCGTCTGATTTAGTATTGTTAACTTACCTTTAAAAAAGGACTTACATTCGTATGCGTTGCGTTAAAAATGTCAAAAGGCGCAAATGCAAAGTTTTGTTACTTAGCTAATTCATTGAATGTTCAAACGCAACAATTATACTAATTTGTTTTGCAGACGTTCTTGTAGACATGCAATAATTATTTTCCAAACCGTCATAACGAATTATTCCTTGTAACATAAAGCATGAATTATCCATGCTAATACACAGCTTACAGTGAAAATAGATACGTAATGCATCACACTTGAATTAACTAATAAGTAAATTACGTAACCAATAGCCGAAAATGCACTAGTAGAAATCTCTTGACTGAATTTGGAGACTGAAGAATAATTTACGATCAAATTATACCAAACATTTAAAATACATCGTGGTATATAATTGCATCTAGCATTTAACAATGTAATCCTAAAAATGGTTTCTAAACTACTTTCAGGTGCATTTGTGAAATAATTATTGAATTAAAGCTAGAAGCTAGTAAAGGATGTATTGTTTATTAGACTATGTCTGTGAGACATCCATAGACACAATACCCACTGGGGATACATTATTTATTGACCGATCTACCAGACTCGAGATTCGCCTTCAATGTGTAGTTAAAAGTACCGTTCGATTTTTAACTTTTATTATTTGCAAGAATTGCACCAATGAAAATGGAAAACGCTTGCGGGTATATGAATAGTGCTAAAACGAACTTGCATAAAATGTCTATAGAGTTAGTGCAAGCAGTGAGTACGTTGTTTATCAGATATGTTTCACCTCCGCAATTCCTTTCTCATTTTTTGATACATTAACACTACTGATTTACAAATATCACACCATTTCGTATCAAACATATTTGGTGCGGGTGCAGTTTCACATACATTTAAAGTGATATGTTCACTTCTTATAGTCTTTATTTGTAGACTTTCGTGTCAGACATCCTGGGTGTGAATATCGGAAATAAACTAGCGTTTCCTTGCTGTTCGTATTTTTCGTGATATAATTTAACAATTGTATTTATAAAAGGTTATGTAACGCTAGCAATTATACCAATCATTTAGTACCCGTTCGTTCGTTTCAATAAGAGCAAAGCCTCAGAGAGAGAGAGAGGGAGAGAGGGGGAGAGAGGGGGAGAGAGGGAGAGAGAGAGAGAGAGGGAGGAGAGAGAGGGAGAGAGAGAGAGAGAGAGAGAGAGGGAGAGAGAGAGATCAATATCAGTAAGAAAATAAAAAAAGTTGTATAAAGAGATTTTACTGTTACCAGTAATAAATTCGTCCATTTAGTCACACTTTACTCATTATTAAGACGCGCCTCTGTGGTCGATATGTTAAGGTCACTGAATTCAAATCACTGTAACCTGTAGCATATATTCTCTATGAGCTCATGCTTGCAGAACAAAACCCTTTTCAACCACAGAACCAAGTAAAACTGACAGGGATAGGTTGGCAGTCACTCCATTAAAATATTTTTCCCGTCATTGAAATTATACTTTTGCAATTCTTAGAATAACATAAATAGGTCATCACAATAATGGAAGATATCTGTCAGCAGCAGCTTGGCATGAATATGTTATCTGTAGTAGGAAAGTGTATCAGCTAAAATTACGAGACGTTGTTTTGGGGTTATTTACGACTTTCTCGCTTTGTGGTTGATTCCTTTCGTGCTTTTCGTCTTCTATTTCGGCATCCTATTGACTGTAGACAGTTTTAATGTGAAACTTAAGGGGTATTGTGTACTTTGTATGTTCTGATGATCTGATTATGTGTTGCTGTGTGACTTAGAATCATGGTGACTGGTTTATGGTTATGTAGATTGTTTGGTATATGGCTTCTTAAGGGATACCTATTTATACGCCCGTCTTGTCAGGACATTATTATCAACTTTTATTATCTACAGCGGCGTGTTGTTGTCCATAAAGGCTGTCCACTCTCGAAGTTGAACATGTCCTTTTTAGTCGCCGTAAGAAAATATTGATGGGTGTGTTTTGTATCAGATCTACTCTGTTGTTCATTTGCTCTTCTCTTTGGTGTGATAGTTCCCTCTTACATTTTGACTTTTTTGTTGGTATTTTTAGATATTTGCAAAATATACCGCCAAGTCCGTCAGCATGATCACAGCAAAAAAGAAATTTAACAAGTCTTGTCGTTGACACATATGTTACAGATAAACAATGCTATAGAATATCCATCATTAGATGAGGGTGAATAAAAGAAATGATACTACGGCATATACAATTTTTTATTATCCTTTCCAACCATAGTATAAAATACTTACCATTAATCATCTTATTTTTGGTTTCATTTCCTCCATTTATTAGATTTTCTTTCTTTGTCCTTGGCCTATTTTGTTATCGTCTCAGTCGCTTTCATTAAGTTCAGTTGTCGATCACGGGGATTCTGCCCGTCTTCATACTGTTCTCAAGAGATATAATATGGAATTGGACTTGTTTATTAATAAAGTCTTTATCCAAGCTTCTGATACTTCACTTCATATCAGAAGTGATTATACGAATAGATGATCTGTCGGTTTACATTGTCAACAATGATATTAGTATGATACTTTACAGGAACATTTCACATTACGTGAATACATTGTGTAACATCGTGTGGCAATATTTCGTGACTTCTCCGAACCTGACCTATTACCAGTCCATCAATTATTTCAAACGGACTCAGAAGCAAATATTCCGTCAGTCAATGTAATACAATTACGTGAAGTTAAAATCCACTTAAAGAGCCGATATTTGTGTCAATGTCAGACACAAAGTGAAGAAAACGGTTTTAAATAGGTATAAGGTGAATGTTTAATTGTGTGAAACATTTTCGTTCAGGTAGATTTAAGGAGTTTGGTAGTAATTAACATAATCAATCAAGAATATTCACCTTTAGTTAATTCTACACTTGCTTATATCCTTATACATGAAGAAACTACATACCATATTTAGAAATAAGCCAAAATTAAGTTTGAATTAAACAGACAATATTTCCATATCTGTACAATTGGGCTGTTGGGAAATAATGATACCGATAATTCATTTAATGATATTAATTTTCAATCTAACCATGATCAGAACGATATATATTTATAAGTGTATATAAAATGTAACTCTCATAATCAATAGATCATAGCAATTAAATGTTCCACACGATATTATCTCTAGAACATATGACAATATTGCTTCACAGGAGCATTTACTGTCGAGCTTAGTTAAGGGACGAAAAAATTGCGATGCTTAATAGTGATATAAGAAACACGTCTGCCGGCCAATATCTAATATATTGATGCACTGTTATTGTTTGTTCCAGTCAAATTTGACATTGGAATTAAACCATCCAGGATCAGCTGATGATATTTTGAACACTAGTCCCAAAGCGCATCAAATTTATAATTGGTATTTAGTAAATCAAGGTTTCCAATCCAAATTGTCCTCTTGTGCTTGTGAGCCTTTGCGTAAACATGTTTGTATCTGTTGACATGCTCGTTATAGATAGGGAAGTTATGTAAGGGTTTTTGGGGCTCTTGGAAGCGTGGGTAAAGGCAAAAAAGTGAATGTACCGTTCCTTGGACCTATAAGAAGTCTAAGATCGAGACTAGGATAAGACTGGTAACCAGAAACAAACATTATTTACGTTAAATGGCAACAACATTAGATGTTTTCTGTTTCTAGAAAATTCCTTTATAGACTATTTGAAGAAAACAAATTGTTCACTTTTCTCGAAATAATGCTTAAACTATCTATTATAATACGTTTGAAGAAGATCATACACGAAGTTAAGCACAGTTTATGTATATTATTCATATCTAACGATCTATTGTAAATTGTATGTACGCGTATACAATAAAACACTTGTGAACCAAAATCTTGAAATGATTCGAATAACAAAGTATTGTAAAGTGATAAAGTAACCATACAAGTCTTATCGTGTGTATGAACTTGCTGGTCTCAACCAAAGCAATGTCCACAGCAAACAGCGAGTCCATACTGTCTTTGGAAAAAGAGGCAAAATTGAGGCAAAACGATATGGCAACAAAATATATGAAACAGATATTAAAGCATATAAAACACAAAATATGCATTTTGTTATTTTATGTAGACGACTTGAACATGCAAGACACAATGAAACAATCCATGAGGCGTTATTGACATTCATACGTCTGAACTAAAATAAATGTATTTATATTGTTAGGTAACGAGTGAAACTGTATTCGTGGGAAACCTTACACTAGAACAAAGCAATATGTGTAAATAAACCCTGTCGTTGAAACAAGAACATATTGAAGCTGAACCATTGTGCCGTACAATGTATTTGTTAAATAATGTATTCCTGTTTCCATCATTGATTAATGATCACCATTTAATTGTGTCTTGAGGTAAATTAAGGCGTTTAATTGAGAACCATTCCTTTTCAGTATATAATATTGTACGACTAATTATTTCCACCAACACTCTAGTTTTCAATTATCTCGGACGTGTCGAGTCTACGAAACAAATAGATTATGCATGGCTTTAAGATGAATTTACAATTATTTCTGTGCTTATTGCGTTACATTGACGTCACTTGTACAAGATTTCTTTTATAACCACTTCGTACTTCACTGTCTTTTCTACGTTCAAATAGGTATTTAAGTGCATTCCATAATTTGAATTATATGTCTGTATTTGTTAATATCATTATTCCAAGTCAATTCTCAACGTACTATCATGGTAAATGTTTTTCATTGACGTTCAAGAAAGTTTAATAAACAGTTTAACATTAGGAAATGATAGTGAACAAAAACACGAAAATAGAAAAAGCTATTGGTTACTATATTTATTCCTTTCCTTTTTTGAACTGTTAGTAAATCGAACGAATGACCAACTTCGAAGATAAGCAGTGTCACAAATAGATAATTAGATTTGCAATATATATTATGGTGTCTCTTTTCTAGAACATCACATGGAAGCCATAATTAGGCAATTAATTGGGTGTCCAATATCCATTTTCTATGTCGGTAGCGACGGGGAAATGTACATCAAAGCTGAGAAACCTATTAAGACACAAATGACGCCATCATTTTAAGACGCTTTGCTTAGTATTATCTCATGTAAGTCTACATGTTTTCCGATAGTGATTCAAATCCATGTGTACCAAATATCAATGAATAAACTATACAAACGGAAAACGGCAAACATAAACACAATCTTAATATCTATACGGGTTGACAACAGAGCTACCACTGAATAAAAGAAAACACATTAACTGAAACAACATCTCCATATTGTCTTGAACCATAAATATTCTAATATATTGAACCAAATCGGTTCGCTAATTGTAAATTGTTGAAATTCCTTGGGAGATTCGAAAGAAAACATTTTTTTCTTTTGTTTATCATCAACGTCCCTTAATTCTTTTCTTTCATTTTCTCAGCTGTTTTTGTTTTAGGCTTTTTGTACGTAAATGTACCATAAAAAGCCGCCATTTTATTGACAATGTCTTGATTCTTTGGTGTTTGGAGCGAAATATTCTAAACGAAGGAAAAAATTGAACGTTTGGTACATTACGGAGTCAGGTGGCATTGCAAGTCTTAAAGAAACAATGATATAACATCTAGTTACCGGAGCTATCACCATTTTGTTGTCTTTTTTTAGAGATGAATTGACAAAGCACAAACATTTAACCATTTTCAAGTAACAAACCTACATAAGGTAGAAAATAGTCAATTAAAGATGCCAATGTTTTGTTTACAACTGATGATGTTTTAAGAAGGATCATAATTTCAAATTTGGGAGAGACTTTTCCTGACAGTTACTGCGTGTAATTTATATTTTCATGTACATCCGCTTTTCTGTTTGCTGAATAAGATGGTACTATAATGAAAGAGGAGGAAATTATGTAAATGTAATGTGAGAATATTTAGGTTAGTTTACGTTACATTTTCAAGTTCACTCGCATCTTCCTGTTTGAAGAGTGTTTGGTCTTTGGATCTTTGGATAGTGAGTTCGAAATCAGTGACGATTTCGTGGATAACATTGCGTCTGAAATCATTCGTTATTCACCACTTGACGAAATTTATTGTTATCATAGAAATGCATTTTTGAAAATTTGGTTTGTGTAACTAATCATGTTTTTACTTGTAAAGCTGAGATACTTTTAAAACATGCATGAGGTCTGTCGTCTTTTTGTTATATTACACAATGTTTGTCATTTACACACACAATAGAGTCATCACTATCGTGGTCAGTTTTATCATTCGGAGTAGATTCTATAGGATTGAACTGTACAAAGACTGAACTATTTCACTCTCATGAAGAATTTATGGTACTGTATCAAATTACTGAAGGACTGCAAACTATAATCAAAGCTCTGAAGGTTCAGCTGTTGTTCGGAACTACAAAGCAGTCAAAAGCTGAATTTCTTAGTAGGATGTGGTATTGGGTTTTGGAAACCGAACGATTGTTCGCACATGATTTTTGATGCAGACTAAAGTACAACTAACGCTTCTACACCCGCTATGCAGTGTTGAAGTTGTTCCCGTTCCAAGTGCTTTCAGTACAATGACGTTTCCCGTCTGATCACCAGAAGTAGTTCAGCAATTAGCATATCATAATATAGTCTACATTACCTGCCCCTTGTATACTCAACTTATGCATAATGTAATACATGAAGACATGCTCGAAGAAAAAGTTACACGTTATAAGCATTACATTAATGGCTTAAAATTTCCGATGAACCATTTTTTTAAATATCTGGTTGACTCACAATTATCATCGCATCGTCCATGAATTAAATAATACTTCTATATGTTTACAATACTTCCTTGAAATGTGTGTACTGATAGTAAATAATGTAGTAATCCGAGGGAGATGATTGTTTTGATTTTTTACGACTGTTTTGTATTGCTCGTTAACGATATAGCATAGTCATCTGATTTTGACTTGTACGCACGTAATATTTGAATTTGTATTTATGCCATTGAATTGAAAGATTGGAACTATGTTCGTAGGCGGAAGGTTAATGGAAGCTGTTCGGTATGCAGAAAAATGAAAACAGAGCGATTGTTGAGAAATGGTAATAACATTGTGTTCGTACCGAACAGCAAAAATATAAGCAATTGATTGAATGAGCTTCGCTTAAACCTCTAGGAATAGCAAGTGTTAAAACGTATTTGACAAAACATTTCTACATAGCCCAGCTGGCCTTCTTTTAAAGTCTTCTTCGGTATTATCAAATTAAAATGTAGGACAAGTGAGTGTAATGTATTATTTAGCAAATCATGTTTATGAGGCAAAAACTATTCCCTACAATTGATACGGAGAGATATAATTTTGTTAACCAGAGGATTCGTACCTTGACTCTGTTCAGTAACTTTTTGTTTACATTCCATTATAAGGAATAAATGTTCGGTCTATTAAAGAATGTTAACATGAAGCTTCAGGTGGTGTTTTCCGCTTGTTTCTACAGGCTTATCAACAAAACAATCGATTGCTTTATTAGTACTTCAATTCACGACAAGAACAATCGTCTACGTTACACTCAAAACCAATAAACGACTTCTAAGCGGGCGCACGCAACACATTGCAGAAAATATATTTACTTGTTGAATACCTTGACAACCGGTGAACTATCAAGTAACACATTTATAGTAAAATCATAATAAAACAAGATGGTAATATCGAACAACGAACAAGTGTATCCGTTGTCAGTGTTCCCTTAAACGTCGTTAAAGATAACACACGAGGACATTTGTACATCTGGAAAATATTTCCAATGACGTATATTGACATTCAAGGTATCAGACCCCTAAATACGGTACTTTTCTGATGTATCTGTTCCATGATAGTGTCATATTTTTTTATAATTACCTCGGGTACTTCTATTCATTTTACGACACATTTTAGAACTTTTGTAAGAGTTGTTGTCCTTGTTAAAAAAGAACTATTTTCTTTAGATATTGCATGGTGGCCTATATATTTCTTCATCAAATTAGATTCTTACTGTGTTTATGCATCTTTTAACAATGGGTTTAAAATTGATGTTCTTTTAGTTTTGGGTATTTTTTGAAAAATGTCATGATAAATTGTGGAAAGCTATAACATTATAAACATTTACACTATATATTCGTCCCATTCATCGACGCCGTAAATGATACAGACATAAAGCTAATTAGTAAATACCAAAAGGACACAGGCTCAAAGCTAATTCATGAACACCGTAAATGATACATGTACAGGTATAAAAATTAATTTATGAACACCGATCTACGAAGAAAACATTTCGTTTGATACCGCGGCAATGTATGACAAAAGATGCTTAAGGAACATGCGATCATGTGATTGTCCCAAAAAATGAACACATCTGTTTGTGCAAAAGTTGATATGTTCAGTGCGTGGAGTTAATATCAAAAGAATTTGCCGATTTGAACTATATGGTTTTTTATTGATATCACCCCGTGGGTATTTGAATAATCACACATTGGTTATACTTAATATGTTTTTTCTGATGACATACAAATATCAGACAATTTTTGGCTTCTACTTCTGATAAAAGTCTCTTTAACTAAACTGCATTATTCATAAATACACAAACGTATCAGCTATTTGCATCAGACATTTGCGTATTATTACTCCGCTTTTGTTTGTGTTTATTCTTTTCATGTCTGGCTTATCAATAAAAAATACATTTTCAAATTAATTCACACGTACATTTGTATGATATACGTGTTTATCCTATTCCTGTCAGCACAATACCATTTATCACCAATGCCATACAATATCAACATACAATTTAGTTTGTAAAACGCATCCGATATGCAATCTTACATTCAACAGAAGAAATGCATTACTGAAAACAGGCTTCAGTCGGAACCAATTCTATTTCCCATACAACGCACATTTTCCAGGAAAGAAAATAAAGAAAATATTTAATATTGCATTATAGCCTGCCAGGATATGCATTTGCCGGCCTGGGTAGCAAGTAAATTGCATTTGAACAAATTAAAAGAACATTTTTGTCACATATTGTTAGAGCTCATTTGAAGTATAGATTTGTACGACGCTTACGATTAAATTCAATTAGTTACTAAAATTTGAAGTGTATTCCTTAATTATAACAGTCGTTTCACTTTGAATACTAGATTCAGTTGTCAGTTTTTATATCGTACTAGTACATCAATTGCTTCTCAATGAAATGTACATATTGCGATATAGGTAATATAGGTATTTCTGTGTAGCAACTGAACATAAAGGAGCATCGGCTAGGTTAGTATTCATAATTTCAAAAAAATGTTTAATGATTGGATGACGAATTAAACTTACGAGTATTTATTTATTTTAGCTGTTTGCGAGTACTTACTGTATTGTCTATTACTAGTTTGGCTAATCCTGGTCATTTGATTGGCTAATGGTGATTTCGGTCTTTTTTGATTGGTCAATCATTGGACTGGCTATTCGTCGCGTTACCTGTCATGTTTGACTGAATCTGTTCGTCTGCTCTGTTGTTGAAACGCAAGTAAGTAATGTAGGCATCGTTCTATGATGTTAACGTGGCAAAATATCGGGAACATCGTTAGATGTAAGTTTAATGTGGTTGTATCATATCAGACTATGGTGGATTTGTTAGTATTTATGGTGTACTTTATTCCATTGATGTATGGTATGGTAATACCATGTACATGTGAACTATATACATGAATATATTCATTTGTCAAATATTCATGATTGTCAAAATATGTGTATTATCTATAACTTGTAAATATGTTATACTCTCCATAATGGAGGAATGAATAAAGTAGACGTCAATATCCTTTATGAAAAAAGCAACTTCATACAAAAAACTTAAACCAATGCTTCTTGTAATTCGTCTAACTATAACGTTTTGTTATAGTTGTTCTTGTTATCATTAGTTTACGTAAATACGCTTGAAACTGAGCAGCCATTTTGCTGACAGCTGAAAATGGTTACTTTCTGGTTACACGACTTAACATAATGTATTCCTTCGACTCCCGATTTATTTAGGCCTGAGGATCGGTACATCCACTTCCTCCCTGTGTAACCTTTCCACACACTATCATGATCCAAACAATCTACTACCTTCCTACTCTATTTAATGAGCAGGGTTGCCAGACACAAACGCCCAAGTAATGCTTCAGTGGTACCTCCTTGTATAGATTCATTAATGTAACGGGCTTGGATATCAGGTCATATAGCAAGTTTCACCAATTTATAGATTTAAAAACTAAACCATAATTATATACTAAAATAAACCAACTGTATAAAGTGCATTGCAAGTGATTTGAAACAAATATTACATTTGATTCATCTTTTAAAAACCAATATCGCACGTATTTTACAATTTTTTGAACAACAATAAATTCTCTGTATATAGGAATATATTACAACAAATAGACTTAAAATGACTATAAATGTATAATGCAGGGAACCCTTACTCAGATTTTTGACAACGTTCTCGGTTCGTTAGATACTTGACTTAAAACAAATTCCGTACACAAAAACACCGCTGTTAATTACCTAATACGCCATAGATGTAAAAATGAAAACAAGTATCAAAATTCTAAGACATGCTTCCCTAGATTAACATTTCCGCTACAAAATACCGAAAATAGCTTCGAAATCCGTCATCAAATAAAACAGCAATGTTAATTCGAAAATAACACCTACTGTGTTTTTTAGCTGAGCAATTAACAATTAAAGTGTCGGATCATTATCGTCTCATGAAATCAACGAATTTGACGCACCCCATTCAATTTTGATAGCCAATCAAAATTTTACGGTTCAATAATTGAAACCACACCCAGGTTTGAAGATGTCTAGTTAGAGATTTTATTACATTTGTTTTGTCATTAATGAATTAATAGTATCATATCGTACCAATACACATTACGTTAGAGATGTTTAACGGTGATAAGGAAAAGTCGATAAAGGGGTGCAGTATTTATCGCAATAAGACACCATTTTTTAGCGTTCGGTTAGAAATTGTTGTTGCTTGGTATTAAAGTATGATATTTTATCTTTGTAAATAACGTAAAATATTATTTTACGTTATTTTAGCCAATGCCGATACGTTAAGCCTTTATAGTTAATAAGACTTTACTCACAGTTACAATTAAAAAAGACATGTCACCCTTTTGTTTGTTAAGAAGCAATATTTTGAGCAATACATCAAATGGTCATCTTTCTAGCAGTGTAAAACAATGTTTGAATTAAAGAACATTTGGGGTATTTGCATGTTTAAGATGCAATCCTAGATAAGATGTGGCTTCCTGACAGAAACATACTGAGACAGATTGGTAAATCAGGATAGTCATACTCGTAATATGCGTTCTAAAACAAACACTGATTTATATCAAATCATTAGAGAAGTTGTGAAGATTTGTACAATTTAAACCAAATTACTAGACTAAGTATTATACAAGGCTAAGTAACGGAAACACTAGAACATTGAATTTATGATTCCATCAGCTTAAGGTAATCCTGGTAAGTTATAAGACTGTAGATTAATGACATGATAAGGAAATCACTATTCAGTATAATTAAAGTAAGTCTCTTGACATTAACATCTTCAGAATGTTTGTAATAACGTGTTTGAATGCATAGAAGCAGGAAGTGTTAGTTCAGTTAATTATTATTTATAGGATTCGTTTTGGAAGAACTATGCTTTTTAAATCTGGTTGAAAAGCATTTGCTCGTATTAGCGAACTTACACAGTCTGTACAAAACATAACAAAAACAGACATACAGTTAATCTTTGAGACTTTTTACACCACGAAATAAGAAAATAAATGAAATATAACAAAATCGAGATGTTGATAAGATATGGGTACTTGATGTAAGCAACAGACTGACGCCGGAACTAATTCACCCGGTGTTCTGTTACACATTTCCCTGTAGGCACACATTTGTCTGTAGAGTCTACTGACGTACAAAAGCCAAATAGGCGTATCTGCTTGAAGATAAAGAAGACGATCGATTTGTTCTATTTCTCCTGCTTGCAAAAAATCAGTTAGTATTACCATTTTATATGTCAAACTTTACTCTCCTATAAACATTATGTCTAGCTAGCCATTTTACGTTATACGGATGATAAATTATACTCTCCGACAGTTATTGCTGATTTAGCCTCTAGAACATTCACTTCTGTTAAATGCTGACTTGTGTCTTAAATCTACGATCATTTATAGATTATACAATCATTTTCCATCCACTTAATTTGCCTTTTATGGAATCCCATACTATACTTTTCTCGATTGATAGTCTTTAGGTTTTTATTCTCATGAAATGAAGCTAATTTCTGATATTTTATAACGCTTTTGTTCGCTTATATAACAGGCCAATTTTGGGGCGGAATATATTGTACGCTACTTCAAATCCTTCTGTAATAGCAACATTTTTGTATCTTAGATTTTTTTTCAGAAACGTTCATGTTTGCTGGTATTGTATTGTCCAGGTTCTGTGTGCAAATAACTGTTCATTCCCAACCATTGGCAGGAATGATGGTATGCATGCAGACTGGCCTCAGACAGGTCAGACTATTGGGGCAAAGTTGACAACCATGGTATGTGCAAACGAAGACATTTCAATAGATTACAGTAAAATTTAGATTGTGCAAAATTCGAACAATTCAATACGCTTCAGTGCATGCCAACCAATTTTCTTATCTCTGTCTCGTATTTATTCACTTATTGCTTTGATCTTCTTCATTCCCAACCAGTTTTATTTTTATTATTCACATTTCCCTCGTACGGACATGTGTGGATAACCTCCGGTTATGATCTTCTAAGTCACGATCTATTCCATCGCCTGTCGCAGCTAGCTGTTTTGAAATGTGCTTTATTGAACTATTTTCTAGACAATTAGAGTAAGTAACTACCACTATTGGGTACGATTTTCGTGTCAAAAATGGTTCTTTCAGTTTAAAATAATTTATCTTGCCTGGTGATAACATACTAAGATCAGGGCGGTCGACTTTGTCATATATATCAGTAATTTAATCAATCTGTAAGGCACACGAAAAGAGAAATTTGACAATTCATATACACTGTTCTACTTTAATTATGTCTGTGCTTGATACAACATTAGCAGTATTTAATCTGTTGAAATATGTCGCAGTGTACAAACATGAAAAAAGACCACCTTCATAAAAAGGCAAACAAGTGAAAACTTGATTATTTAGAACTAAATGAGCTCCGAATAAAGGTCATCGGTCAATACAGACAAAAATGTATATGTCCCAAGGCCGGCCTTTGTTCACAGTTTTGACTGTACCTTATAAAATGTAGGTACAAAAGCAAAGATATTTCCTCTTATCAATTCAATAAATTACAGTAGCCCGAAACGTAGAATAATAGACCAAAAACAATGATCAAACTGTGATACAATTCCGTTACTTCTACATACAACAGTCGGTTTGTGTCATTCAAATCCATGAAATGTTTTTTTTTTGCTTTCGTTCCTTTCGTTGCGCTCATCTGTAAATAACGCTTTATTTACTTTCTCATTTCTCACTCATTGACAATATGCATAATGATGTGTGGAAAATTGCGTTGTTTCAAAAGGAGAGTTAATTAATTATTGCAGGAAAGGAATATTATTATACGAATGACTTACAAATATCTGCTTGTAGCATGACAAGCAAACTAATTCAAATCGTAATGGAAGAACATAATGTAGACAGTCGTGTCCCCAATATTATATCTGCAACAATTCACCGAAATTCCTCGCCAAGATATGGTATAAAATGTAACACAAGTGTGTTAACAATCTTGAAAAAGATCCCAGTCCTGTGCTATAACATCGGACAATAACATTGTGACGGTCATAACGCTCATACCATATATATAATCTGGATTAATGTCAAATAAGGAGTTCAAATGACATTATGACGAACTAACTTGACAATTTTCTACGTTACATCAGTCTTTAGCTGATCACACAATATAATATTCATAAAAATATTGCTTTTTTATAACGGGTAACAATTCAGCTTACTGGCTATCAGTGTATATATACTTATCCATTAGTTGACGTTTACTACAAAGATTTATTACATTAGAGCTGAGATAACATTGACAAGAAGCAGAGGAAGGATGGCGTTTGTAGACAGAGTAAATACTTAATTATAGCATGAAATAAGATAAGTTTACTGATATGAACTTACTCGCTCGAGTCGCGCCGAAATAATAGCATTAACAACATAAATGTACGTGATACTAGTAATCAATAGCAAACACATTCAAACGTCGTGCAAACATGGTCATTCTTTAAAAAAACCATCATTGATCATTTAGAACTAAATGAACTCCGAAATAAAAGCCAATTGAACATATCTCATAGTATTTAATTAGGGTTATGATATACAAAACTATCTCGTTTTGGTGTTTACTAAATCTTTTTTATAGTATTAAGTTTGATATCAGGATGAACATGAATTTGAACTGTAACGTGTACCGAGCGGGTTGATACTTATCACAGTCTACAACTTTATATATAATTTTCCTCAAGCCTACTTTGGCTCTGATTATGTATAAATTAACTGAAATCAGCATGCGTTTGATATATATTTCAAACGAATTAACACCAATAATCAATGTTTCAAATGATTAACTTTATCTCAGCTATCAATAATCACAAACGTTGGACAATTGATAAAATCTTGTGATGGACTTATAAATGTAGATCAGCAATCACTGTTTCGAGACAATATTATGTTTTGAACGTCCAACAAAATTGGTACATAATCAATCAATAATCTTGATGCAATCATACTTTTTATTTATTTTTTTAACCTCTATCTGAAATACAGACCTGCGACCCGGTTCTGGTCCTGTAAGTATAGTATATCCGACCCTAGCGGTCTCATGGAGTACTGAGGAATACACTGATGCTACAATGCGACTGCAAAGACCCAGACTGATCTCTCCGTCTTCTGGCTTCCTCAGACAGATATTTATGATCTAGATTCCAAAGCGATCTCAGATCATTTTCACGACACATGCCAAATAACTGATCTTTCATATATATCCCAAGATACAAAACTACGACCGGTTCTAGTCCTGCAACTATAGTATATCCGACTCCATAGACAGCCTATTGCGCTCATAGAGTACTGAAGGATACACTGATTGTGCAAGATGCGAACGCAAAGTCCCAGTCTGCTCTCTATATATCATTATAAGCTATGTATGTGTCCATAACTGTGTAGGCGACAGAGCTTCCTCAGACAGTTAATTTATGATCTAGATTCTAAATCAATCCCTGATCATCACTTCTTGCATGCCACGTTACTTCTCCCCAAACATATCAATATAGTTTCTACCCTACTTGATCAGCAAACTTATTCTGATTGGTCGTACATGCTTGCGAACGATTGGTCAATAATCGTGAAAGATGATTTGTCTTTATTTCAACGTTTCAACAAAATCATTGGTTCGTAAATCTAACCGTTTGATTGGCCTTTATCTATCCGAAAATTGTTCTATATGTAAGCAAGAACTTACAGATATCTAAAGTTAACTTTTTGCATAAATTATATTTAACATCAACGAAAAATATAATTTAGGTTTAAAATACACAAACCAATGCTGAAATCAACAAGATGTTTCGTCATTAATTTATCAAAGGACTATTATAAAAAACCCCAGTGTCAATATTTACGAAGGTCTACTATGTAAAGATTAAAACTGGTTGTATTGGTTCCTTGTGGATACTGGACCATTATGCCATCGTCACTCATGATACATATGAACTGTCCTGCTAATGTATGTAAAGACAATCAATATAACGACGTACTAATGATAATTCGTGACTGACATATGATTAAACGACGAATGTTTTTTTTTTTTAAATTTCAGTATATATTTTAATTAGACTGAATAGCATCCTCTCATATGCCAAACTCTAAAGCTGGCAAAGAGCACACTTATTAATTAGTCAATATAACCTATAACAAGATAAACTATAACAAAACGTTATAGGTAGACGAATTACAAGAGACATATTGGTTTATGTTTTTTTGTATGAAGTTGCTTTTTTCATAAAGGATATTGACTGTATATTTTAATCAATCCTCCTCCATTATGGAGAGTATAACACATAACATGATATGATCGAGTAATACACATATATTGACAATCACGTGTATTTGACAAGTGAATAAATTCACGTATACAGTTTACAAGCACATGGTAATATCATACCCTATATCAATCAAATAGAATAAACCCAAAATGTTAACAAATTCACCATAAGCTGCTATGATACAACCACATTGAACTTCAAATAGCATTTCAGGTATTATGCTACACAATAACTTATCTAGACCAATGCCTGCATGATTTACTTAACTATCAACTATTAATAGATTCAGTCATCACAATTAGCCAATCAAATGGTCAGGATTACCCAAACTAGTAATAAACACTACACTTTATAACCACTAACAACTAGAATAAACTTGTACCATGACTAAAATTCGTCTAGAAAATTTTAGATACCGACTGGTGTCCGGTTAATATCTCCACACTGTTTAAAATAATTATTGGTTGCTTTCACTGAACGTAAGCTCTGGCCTATACTTTCTAAAGATATCGAAATCACATTTGGCTGATGCGCTAGGAAATAACAAAGACAATTTATTATATCAGTTATAAAATGTGTGTGACCTCGTTCTGCCAGTAGCAATATAATTTGCGAGTATATTTTTTGTATTTGTTATAATATGATATGGTGATACAAATTGGGTAAGACATATATGTAGCCCTACAACGCACACAGAAATTGATAATGCTCTATCTTTAAATATATTTCATGAGACGATCGCTGGCTTTAAGTATGGCGTAACAAATGAACAAATTGGTATTCGGTGTATACATGTACCACAAGGCCATATTTACAAGCACTAGTATGCTCTGTGTAGTTCTAGACTTCCTATGAAAATTTACTGGTTCTCAAATCAACAACAACAACCAAAAGCATCAGGTGGTGTATCTACGACAGAATCACCACCGGGAATATTGGAGACAGCTCGTCCATGTTTCTTGTTTCAAATGCCAAAACATAAAACATTTGCGCTCATGAGCGATCATGCTTACAGAAGTCGGCAAAATTATCAGGCAAACAAACTCCCTGAATCTATCATTTGTGTGAGATATACATCTAAAATTGAATTACACAATTTATCAATTCCCGTTCCTTGATAAATTACCAAATACACAAAATAATCAAATGGAGCATGCGAATTTGAATTGAAACTAATGCGTTTCTTTTGTAACTTCTGAATCAACTCATTGACCACACCAAGCGCCAATATATGAAAAGGAGGAATCAAACTTAAATGTTACTTAATGATTAGGTTGACATAATTTCATGTTCCTTTGAAAAATGACTTTAATAACCACGATCTAACAATATACGTTAGTTAGTTAGGTTTTATATTTATTTTACTAACTGCATCAACATCAACAACTAGGTTTTCTTAAGGACAATGATATAATGTCAGACCTGTGTTAGCGGCTACCTCCGAATAAAGGCCAACATCGTGGTACATATTGATAAAACGATGAGTTTATCTAGTTAATGGCCTTAATGAGAATCTCTAAAGATCTAAAGAACTGACCGAAAGAATACGATCTAGTTATGATATGACGGGTTTATGGCCCTTATTCGGAGGTTGTCGCTAACACAGGTCTGACAGTATTTCATTGTCCTTAAGAAAACCTAATCTTTGATGCAATTAGTAGAATCAATATAAAACCTAACTAACGTAAGCATCAATTCTACTATAATAGAAACTTTCGATAAAACGTTAAGCCGATTTTTCCCCAAGTTTAGAATGTTGTTAAACAAGCTGTCTTGAAAATATTTTACAGTACTGTGAACAGTAATTGTAAGTAAAGCATCAAACTCAAAGATATTTTATAATATTCGAAATTAGTCACACTGGAATAAAAGTGCTAGTTGACATAAGCCAAAAGTGATGAAACAAAAGTAAGCTTTGTAATTAACTAGAAGATGAATTCCATTTAATGTTAGAATGGTTGTACTCCATATTCATGTCCAAGTATATATCCCACAAAAACATTTGTTGTTTTATTCAAAAGCCTATTTTTGTCCGCGGAGCACAGATCCGTTTCGGTATACGCATAGCATTAATGTAAAATTAGCCTCAAAACAGTTGGTTGCCCTATACTAGTTTTCCCGATTGCAGCATTGGCATGATCACGAATCAAGCGCATAGTTACAACAGGGAATACTTTGTTAAGACATAATTCGTACTGTCACTTCCACTTTTAGTAGTAATGTCTAACATTTCTTCCATCCTTGATCTCAGCTCGTCCACAAGGGATTGCAAATGAACAAAAGTACATCGGACTTAATAAAAATAAATACATCAAAGAGAAATATAGCTTTTGGTAGTAACATTTGGACGAAACGGCTTATTTTCATAGCCATGCACACAAACTACGTAATTTCTGAGCATTTAGGAAAAATACCGTATCAAGACGACTGCATGGAGTGACCTTCAAAGGATGCAGTCAGCATAATAATAAACCAATAATCAAATTAATAATAAAATGTAGAAATAAAGATAAACTATCGCTGCATTCCCTTGGAGCAATGGTGTTACTGAGTTAATTTGTAGATAACGCTAATCACGATTGAAAATGAGCCAAACAACGTTATAGCCGAAAATGATGGAACGCCTTTGAGTCGGCGGTGATGATTGAAAGATCGATATCAAATAAACACAAAACAATATATGATAATGATTGTTGCGTTATATGCCCGGTCCATAACCAACACGAAGACTATGAACTTACGAACAGTTGGCTTTTGTGGTTTGCATATCGTAGCGAGCGAGTTGAAGGCTTACAGTATAGCATAATTATGTAATGACTGTTTTAAGATATATCCGGGTAAAACAAATTAAAGAACAACATAAAAGGGACCACAACCCAAAACACAACATCACATGAAGAGATGTCTGGGATTTAGCCAGCGAACCGAAAGAAAACAAAACTTCCATTTTTTCTTGCGGGAAGAGGCAAAATCAACTTTGACAACATCCTGAGAAAAGTCTAACATAATACGAACCCAACAAGTATTCTATATACTAATCGAGGAGAACCAACTTTTCACATCTTCATATCTGAACATAATTATACATATTTTCCTTTTCAGATATACATAACAGGGTGTACAAAATAAGGAATCATAATTTGCAGAACTATCTGGATGTATTTCTCTAAGGTAAAGGAACGAATATTAAACTATTGCTATTCCCTTGACCGTTCCAGAACAGAATCACTAAAATCATTACTAGTTTCCAACAAAAGCCATGGATTTCTTGTTAATGGGTTCTCACATGTATCATCCTTATTACTGCCATTATGTTCATCTTTTTTTAGTGGATATTTGAGCTGGAATGAATAATTATAAGATATAGTTCACTTTGAAGATGACTTTCACGATTGTAGGAAAGCAATCGAGGTATCTATGAAAATTAATTTATTTACCATCCTATGTATGTAAGCCTGAACTCATTATAAGACCCAGCCATCAATATGACAGCATTGTTGTAACTTAGCGCACAGGCAAAGGTGGATGTTGTCTTGTGGCCGTAAATTTCCCCCCTATATTGATCAAATCTCACAATTAAGACCAAGTACCGTAATTACATCGAAACCCTGATAATCATGTACGTTCATAACAATGAAACATCAACTACGGGTAGGCATAAACCAGATATACAACATTGATAACCATACACCGAAGCAAAACACGTCATCAATGCTTAATTAAATCAACCAAAATAAAGATATTTACAATATTGCGATATTCTCTAACGGTACGCAATTCTTAGTCATTGTATTTGCTTCCAATTTCTTTCTTTTATTTCTGAAACAGGTAATCAAAGATTTGTGTCAATATCGTGTTTTAAATAAAGGGACCGATTTATCCAAAAAAATATAATTTTCTTTAAAATGCAATTTCTATCAGATTACAATAGGGTTGACTTATTGACTTATTTCAAACAAGCATAAACCAAAAATAAGATTGCTTGCTTATATCTAAAATCTAAGTGTTGCATTTGAGTTACATTACGCGTTACTTTTCTGACTTTGCTATGCTAATTTATGCCTAGGTTTTACACATTCAATTATAATTACGATATAATGTCGTATAGGCTTTTGTCTGAATATATGTTTGTGGTTGCATTTGGCAACATTATAATGACGTCTAAAGTCCAAAAAATAAATACCATTCACTTACAGTTGTTGTTGTTTATGATTAAGTACATTTGTACATGTAGTTCAAATTTGAAGTTATCGACTAGCTGGTCCAGTCCCAAAACCATATTGGCCAATTTTCTTTGAAATGACGTCAAAGCGTGTAATATGATATTCTGTTTAAAGAGGTACGTCTAAAAGACTCATATGTACGAGCCTGTGTAACCATGGGGAATTGATATGAAGTAAAGCAATGTGTCATGAGAAGATTTATGAATCAATATATGCACTAAGTAAGGAACTTCCCGTTTTTTTGTTACATTTCCACTCTACTTCAACCTGCTAATGAGGCAATCTCAATATAAACAAGATACACTCAAAGATAATTGACAATTACAGGATTTCCGAATCAGGAAACTACAAAATGTTCATGCAAGCTTTTATTTGAAGTATGAAAAAAAGAACAACATCATTCTATTCCTGGACACAAGCTTTATGTTTAGTTACTGTTGCTAAACGTTGCGAGTGTAATTGAAGCTTGGCTGCAGACCATTTAAGGGTGATCACTCATGAGCTTTTGTGATACAAAGCAGTCTAGCTAAATGTCGTAAAATTTTAAGTTGAAATTATTAATTTTTTTATCATCTAATGTAGTCAACAATGTTATTTAAATGCATAAATAATTTCAAAGTGGCATTTTCTTCATCGCGAATTTTTACTGCTTTTACGACATCCGACCAGATTACGGCAGTCAATTTAGTTTGTCTTTATATATACAACAACCATATGCCGTTTAGTATTTATCAGTTAAAGGTTGTTAAATTTTGTATGAATACATTTATATAACCTGGTTTGCAAATATATTGTTCTTAAGAATTGTAAAAAACATTGTTTATTTATTTTTAACGTTCATATTGAAATATTTGCTGTTGTAAAACGGTGGGTGGGGTAAGTTTTCATCAAGTTTAGCATTATGAACACATATCCGTTGAAAAATATTCATCCAAAATTTATACAAGTCCATCAAATATTGTTTCTGATTATGCATATGTGGTTATTTATACAATATGCAGTGGTTGTGTCTTGAAAGAGGTCATTAACTAAGGAAATATCCAGTTTTTGCTGAAAAGAAAAGCTTAGAGACCTAACATTTCACATGATAACTTTCTTATATGAACATGGACATGTGCTTTTCATGCCATATTTTTAATTGGTGTTTAACCTACTTCAGCATAATCAATGTCATTCAAAATCCTTGTTACTCCTTCAATACGTAAAAAATGTATAAACATTATTCATTACCCCTTATTTTTTAGCCATTTTATAGATCTCAATTTGGTAAATAACTCAGTGTTTGAAATAGTACACGGTCAAGAAATAGGCATAAAGTAGACATTTAATGCTTTAAGTTTCTTCCACATTCAGGCTGTGATACAACCAGTACATTATTTAAGTGATTTGGTTAATATTTACTGAAATATTTGTTTTTTTATCTACCCACACCCCTTTTTCAAAACCATTATTAGGAGAATTACCGATTTTGGGTATATCACTAAAAAGTAATTTTACGAAAAAGTTAAATCATGGACATATACTTTTCATACTAAAAACTGAATGACAGCGTGTTATTCTTCAAAATTAAATAAGAATCGAAACATCCTTGTTACAAGAAAATTTTTCGATTTCACGAGTGATCACCCTTAAAGGAAGTAGCCGTCAGCAGGATTATATCCAACTCCCATTATTTGTATATTTCTCTGCTCGGTTGGTTTATAGATGATGTTTTTTGCCAATGTATTGTTTCCTTTAACTCATTTTCTGATATATTTTGATATTGATGTATAGATTTAAAAGTGTCTAGATATGCCATATGTTAAGAAGTAAATGTTGTATCATCTAAAAACGTCGATCCTTAAAACAAACCAATGAGATATTGTTTCAAATAAAAAAATATGTTTAGGAAAACCTACAGATTTGGATCTATGATAAAGCAGATATCGTAACGGTGCATTGTGATCTATGAACTGTTTATTAGGAAATTATGTTCCAAGTAATAACGGTAATGGGACTGTTTTACAAGATACGTCAGTAGTTAAGTGAGAAAGACGAGGAATTTATCGCATTGTAATCTATGTTACGCTTAAAAATACCATTTCGAGCTATTCTAAAACCGATGGAAAATGAACAAACTTTGAGTAACTGGTTGTTTTGATGCATCAGTACTGTCAATGTTTTGTTATGTTGTTAGTGAAGCGATTTGTGCTTGAACAATTGATAGTTCAAACAGAATAACGCTTGAAAAACACTTCTCTTTTTCGGTTTAAGTTTATATTTTAAGCTTTCAGCTTATAAGACAAAGTTGTGCTCTTTATATAGAATGCTTGTCACTGCATATTCATCTTAATATATTATAATTATTATGTTATAATAATCAAACACCGAATTAGAAAAAAAAACACAAAACAAATATTGTGTCGTTTCAGCGATTGAGAGTGTGCAATTTGTAAGCATATGAAGACCTTTTGCATGAAGACTCCACGAACAATTTCACATTAAAGTGTACATATGTATCGTTAAATTGCATTATTATTACTATAATAATAGTCTATTGTACAATATGGCAGACAAGATGTACAACTGTGGCAAGACAAGCATGCCCCTTACAGAGCTGAATCATTTGGGCATACATCATGAACACAGTTCTGGTCCCAATTTTCCGTAAAAGTCCGTATTCTGGGTGGGTATTGGTGGATTTAAAGTCTGGTCTTATTTTTGAGAAAGTATTTTTTTTGTACATGTTTTCTTCTGGAAATAGTTTTGTTATATTTATTTTCGTTGTTAATGTCTTTTTTACTTTTTAAACAAGAGGAGACTTGCTGCGGACATACTTAATTTCAAAGAGCATTTTGTGGAACTGCACTGGCTTTGTACCTGATAGACGGTAATAATACTTTACACCAGTAGCCTGAATTTAGAAAGCGAACGTTAAGTACAATCATGGTAAAGTAAAAAAAAAACATTAAAACCAAAATAATTAAACCGTTACCAATTATAGCTTATGAAATACACACCAACGAAGATGTTTGAATTTAAATGAATTGAAACGAGTTGCATCTGTCTCGCATCACCCTCGCAGACAGAAAATGTTGAAATTACTTTATACTCATTGTGAACTAATAATTATCCTGCAGTATAAGAGAGGTGTCTCATTGTGTAAACAAATTGTATTTGATAATTGCGAGAGGTTATCGAGCTGGATGCAGGTTCGATTCTCAAACACAATCGTATGAAAAAGAGTCTACCACATGCTCTGTGGGTATAGTTAATCAATTAAAACATCGATGGCAGAAACTTTTTCAGATTCAGATTTTCCTAATAAAACCCAAGCCTGACTAGATTGAAATGATATTTATTTTAGCCATTGTTATCTATGATATCACCGATTTTATTATTATGATTCAGGCCTCTATAATAGCATTTAGGTTTTGCAACTTGAAGAAATTATTAAACTAAAAATGTATCCGGAGGACACGAATGCCCCGCAAAAAGGGGCCAACTCTCCTGTGAAAATGCTTGGATTTAACGGAAAAGGAACAAGACATGCATTTCATTAATTATACATCTTCATGTAAAATATGAAAACCATCCATGAACTATTTCTTGAGTTATCGCTCGCTCGGAAACCAAGTCTTAAACGGACGGACACGAAAATTTGAACGGACGGACAGGGGTGAACTTAATGCTCTTCCGCCAGTTCAAATACTTAATGAAACTTGACTGCTAAATGCCGTAGGAATTTGCGCAATATATAATTATTGCGACTTGTACGAACCATATTGGCATGCTGCAGTCTGTATCGTGTATGTGTAATGACGAAATAATTTCAGATACAAAGGCCAGGAAGGTATTAAGCATATTATGAAGACAACGTTTTTTGTATCTCTGTATATGGCGAGCAAAACAACTACCACATACGATACGTCTTTATGACATAAGACATATAAGTTCCACAACTAGTTTTCAGTATTCTCAAATAGCACGTTCCTGAACCAATTAATAGTAAATCGAAAAAATAATTGCTCAACACATTCGCACAATTTCAGACAATGAAAATACAACGGCTTTTTAAAGAACGTTGTCCTACCGGAATTGGAAATTGTTTTCTTGTGTCATGAGAAAGCGAAATGATAACTATAAAACCGACTTATAATTGTCTCTCGCATTTTGTCGCACTGATTGTATATATTTTACCAATTACTCAATTCCAAATGTTGTTGTGTTAAATGTTTTGCGTACCGTTTTGGCGACAAAATGCTTGTCACGAGTTTTATCGACCGACAGTAACTGTTAACATTACACAAGCTTTATTTTCAATAAAATCGATCGATATTTATAATGTCACATTAAGAAATTATAGTTTATGAAAGTTATCAATGAATTATAAAATGCTGATTGAAATGGCAATGGTATCAACAATCACTTAATATCATTTAATCCTTTCTTTTAGCTAAGATAACTATTCATACCGTATTTAAAACATTTTTGGGGGAGTATTTAAATCTTATGTTGACTATATTGGTGGAAATACATTGCCTATAGAGCGTCCATGATAAGTTGAGGTGTCTGGGATTTATGGATTACTTCGTATAATTACCTATAAATCATTTACTGCTGTTTTCTGATCTGCATAGTTTTATGTTTGGTCTAGCTAAATAGATTAGTCGAGCGTATACCTTTGGGTCTATTATGAAATCTTCATTCTTCATATTGTACAAAGTACGTTATTTAGTGTCATTCACAACCATAATTGTCATCGTTAGAGACACATATGTTATAGTATTTATCCAATGAATGACCAGCAGACACATTAATAATAGTTATTGACCATGCCATTGTATATTCATCCATGAAGCGCCAGTAATGCCATTTCATGGTTTATGTAATACGTTGAGAATCACCAACGTTACTAAATTCTTACGATCCTCAGAAATACCAAATGCTACTATATGACAATGCCACACACATCATGTTTAAAAGTTACTTTTGTAAAATGGGACATTTCACTTTCGGTTGCGATATAAGTACAATAGGTTCCCTGATATTGACAACAAACCAGCGTGTATCATAGAACATAGTTTATTACAATACCACATACATATCTACAGCAGACCGATAAAGGCTAAAAAGCCCATGGCAGTCAAAAGAACAAATGCATTTACACAAAATTCCGGTACCTGTTTCCATCGCAATGTTTTAAGCATGCGCCATAGAACGGCCGAAACATAATTAAATAGCAATTTATATTTTAGCTAAATGCATTTTGTACATTTCAAAAATTACGACTCTAAATAGCTGATACGGACAATCTAAAAATGAAAAGCATAGTACATTTTGAAAGTAGATTATACAATATTCCGGATTTCGAACTGTATTTCCCCTATGAATTGTACATAGTCAAGAAAATATAGAAATTCCCTTTGACAATGGAATGCGTGTCTGAATAGTTTAGTGTGTTATGAAAAAATACAATATGGATAGCGAAGCAAAAACTTGATTGCATTTGGGAATATCTTGTAATAAGACAACCAATACATTTTCTGTCTCATTCTACTATAAGACTTATAACAACAATGGACTATTCGGTGTTCTTTGCGCTTGTATTTTTAGTCATGACGAATTCCTTACAGGCATGCTGAAACGATTTCTGACAGAGCGTTTCTATCATTTTGGCAAGAAAACATGGGCAAACTGCTGAGCGTAAATGAAACAACCTAATGGGGTGAACAGTGGTCGAGTGGTAACGCGATAGACTACTAAACGAAAGGTCGCTTTTTAGTGTCCCCATCCCAACAACCAAGCCAAGTGTAGACAATCATAGGAAAAGGGGCGATGCTTGATAGCTGATTCATACTGGGCACGATGATAAGAGCAGGGGTATTAATGGCCGGTTCGAATGTACATGTATCTTATATCCCCTATCTCTGTCGAATGGTCCAATAAACAACATGTAGATAATAAAAAATAAAAAAGAATCGACATGCATTTTCACAATTTTACTGCTTTTCATCAACTAATTATTGATTATATAATAATTCATAATCAATTTCCGGCTTCTGTTTTGAATCGTCAAATGGAATGATACAGCTAAGCAAGTTTGATTATCTCGACTGAATCACTTAGGAATTCGTCTGATAAGTATTACCAAGCAACGCAAATATCACCGATTGTTACAGCGTCCATCTGTTTATGTCACAATCCCATGATGCATCTGTATTGAAAGACAAAGAAACAATGCAGCGAAATGATGTAATAAATTTCCAAATTGTATCGTGGATTTGACTTATTGTAATAGTGTGCGTCATTTTGCTGGAATGAACGCAAATGTTTGCTGTGTTATCCCTTTACGGATTTGTCTCATTTGCTGTTTTCCGTTCTAAACAATAAGAAAAACATTTGAAATACAGGTTTCTGTGCTCATTAAGTTTGTCGCTCCTTACAGCTCAATTAGGTATACAGCAGGCAATTTGCTTGTGAGAAATCTTAAAGCCATAATGACTGCAGTTGTAATACACTGGTTCAAACATTAAGCCCTTCGTGCACTTGAAGTCTTGTGACCAAAATAGTTTCATGAAATATCTAATTTGTCTACCTTTGTAAAGAATATAGGAATTTGTATGATTCACAATTTTATTTACAAATTTTACACAAACTGCAAATTTTATTAGATAACGTGACAATCTATGCCTCAGTTCAAGTAGATTAATTTCTAAATCAATGTTTAACTACCTTGTAAAATGTGTCATTTCTAGTACGTTTTGCTTTATAAAGCAGGAACAAGTCTAATAAAGTCGCTTCCATTATATTTCGTTACAACACACACACAACAAAACATTCCTGTTCGATTTTTTTTCGAGTGATTTCACGGAAAAACACACGAGAATGTCTACATCAATTTATTTTTATTCGTCTTATTTCATTTCAGTCAGACTATGCAGTTAGATAGCTTCCTATAAGTTATTTACATTGTACACAGAGACAAGCATACGTGTTATGAGTAAAAATGGAAGTGACAATTCTTGACGAACTTTCTCCTAAGTGGCCTAAACTTTTATTAGTTTCCGCGACAACATATCATCTGGAACCAATGTTTAGGCCCACAACTGTTCCTGTGTAACCATCATGGAGTACCTGTGTACCAAAATTGTTGTTATTAGATGATGAAAAACTATCTATGATTTGCATGCTTATCTCTCATTTCAAAAGAAGTTACCCTCTGAACGTCCATGTACATGTAAATGATGTATATTAATAATATACAATATTCCATTCCAATGGAAATGTGTGATGTGTTACGAATTACAATTTAATTCGAGTGTATCATGACGTAGTAATACTTTCAATATCAAATATTAATACTAGTAATTCATATATTCTTTATTTACATTTATTTAAATCCACATGAATATTGAAACAGTTTTGTCTAAACGTTTGCAAACATTGATGTACATATGTCATTTACGACCATTATAGAAGGGTGTCGGTGTGTTTGAGAGAATGAATCAATTTCATAATATAGTTATATATAAACTATATTACTTTTTCTATACGATAGATTGCATGAAGCATTAAGGGGGAGTGATAAATCCGCATTATTTACTCGTTCATCAAAATGCATATTGAAGCGAACTTCAAAATACTTTGTTACATAAACATCTGCTTTAGAAGATAATTGAATGTTTTAAAAATGTACATAATACATGTAGTTTATTTTCTATTATCTACTTCCTTTATAACCGATAGTTTAAAGCTTTAGAAAGCGCTACGTTTGTTAGAAATCACGATAAATAGTCATGTTTTTTGTTCGTTTCCTAGATATTCTAGATTTTCACTCAAAGATAATCAAACAAGTTATGTCATTGGTATGTCGACAATTTACATCGCAAACTTAAGTGGAAACAAAACAAATTTCTTTAAAAAAAGACAAGCTGCATAGAAATGAAAACTAGGAAATGTTGTTCGTTGATGTTACTTTTTTCCGTTATATATTTCAAGTGCTGTTAAAAGTTTCAAATGAACTACAATAATTGATTGTTAGAATATGTTCAAATTTGCTGTATAATGTTGTGGCCAGGCATCATAACTTCGCGAACGACACTTGGTACTTGCAGATCAATTTCGCGGACTTGACACGTTATAGCACACTATCACAACTAGCACAACGTAGCATCAAAATAGCAATTGCTATACACTGAGAGCATGCAGCTTGTGGAATATTTGACCTTGGTGAAATGAACCATTTATGATTCTTACCATTGGTTTAATCTGTTTTTTTCCTCGATTTTTTAAAATAATTTCTGCAATAAATGCATCGTCTCTAAACACTTGTACGTATTTTCTTAAAAAATAACATGTCAATATTTAGTGATTGGTGTTTTGGAATACTTAAAAACATCGACAGTTATAAAAGCATTGTAGTGCGGATGAATTAAAGTATGCGGAACTGTCTGAATCATTAATATGTCATGCCAAACATTATAGGTCAAAACTGACATAAGATAGCTATACCGAAAGGTCACCATACTATTATTATAATTTCATGTCCATATGAACACAGGCTTAATGAACATCCTCATTAAGAGACTCAAGTTAAGTAATCATGACATAATAATTTATTAAAATTGAAATCATTCAAGTCATTGATAAAATGTACGTATATTTACAACAATTGGCGTCAGGTGTTATCGTTTGGCAAATGATACCTCTTTTCTAACTACAGAATGCTCAACTGCAGCATATAACATACCTAAAACAAAAGACGTTCTTCAAACAATAACAATGTAAACTAGGGAGTCATTTGCTCAAGACACGTCAAGACCTAGACTGTTTAAGAGCATAGATTACTGATGTTGCGAACAAGACAATGAGCATCAATAATGTTGAAATTGGCAATGTGTTGCTACAACTGTATTCCCCTGTTGTTTTTTCATCGACAAAAATGACAAGATGAGATCTTTTATTGAATTTATTTGTTTTACTGTCGATACAATTTGTCTGATATACACCTACTCATATACTGAGATTTGGTAAAAGCTAATTTCATTGACAACACTAATGCATTGCTTCTATGCATTTTGGGATCTCAATGTATATAATTCGAATAGAAATGTTGTATCTTACCATTGAAATCGTTTCGTAGGCTTGTTCGGTAAAGATCGCCTTTACAATTATGATTCCGGATAAAATACTGCATCATGAGTACCACATATTGTCTGTTGCCAATAATTTTATTTGTACAAATCCTGTTGCGAGCGATCTCCTCAATCATAATTACTTGATATCATTAGTGAATCAGAGACACATAAGTTAGAACATTTGTCTTATCGAGGACTAGTATCAGACATAGTACTGTCAGTAATATCGTCATTGGCATCAGTGTAATTATTTAATTATGATACGATCCATTTATGCGTTATTGTTGCTTATTAAGCAATTTACAAATTAAATGATTTGATATCTCATATGACCAGTCATAGAAAGATACATATTTATTTCAGTGTTACGATTGTTCGATATTTAAAGCGCTAAGTTGGTTTTTGTCATTCATTTATTGGAACGTCTTGAAATATTTTAGTTTTTCCATATCCCACTTTCATCTCCCAAACGATGACTTGACATTATCAATTTCGAAACAGAACGGCTGTATTTCGAGATATTAGATATTTTCAGATAGAGTCTAAATTCAACATTTCCTAATAAGCAATAAGCACTCGATCTAAATAATTCAGTTTATTCTACGCTCCATAGCTGAGTATAAACATCTGTCATCATTTGTGCAAAAATATTAATGAAAGATTTATAATGCTGAAACTTTTGATTTATACAAACGTAAAAAGCTCCAGCAGTGGAGAATATCCTTAATATTTCACACCCAGTTTACAATGTTTTAAATTCCTATAATATCGTTAAGCAAGAGATAAATTGATTTCTTTGTGTGTTTATGACTTCAAACTCAGATTATTCAAACCAAAAACTAATAACATTTATTAGTCTTGATTCTTGAAATGGCATTCTCCCGAATTCAACATAGACAAAATTATGCTGAGTTTGTTCTTTATACTTAAAATTTTAAGTTATTTGCAGTTTTGCAAATGAACAGTTTCTAATTTATGTGCTTTACAACTACCCCCACTTCTGATCCGTTATTAAGAAAAGTAATTTAAACAGAATCAGTTTTCAGAAGTATGTAATGAGAGACTTACATCTGAATATGTAAATTGGTTCAGATACAGTTTCGTTTACTAAATAAGAATGCAGTGCTTGTCCAACCATTTCATCAAATATTTATTTTGTCGAAGAACTACCTTAAGTTAAGGAAATCGTTTAGTTATTCCACATTTGATTCATTTGTTTCAGCGCAAATATTCTTTTCGTCTAGGTAGTTGTGTTTCCAATAAATAAATGAATAAGTTTAATTTTACGGTGGAAGAGTGTTATGTTTAAAAATTCATCTTATAAACAAATCGGCTTCCGTCTGCATCAAACGACGACGAACTTCGCTCAGTTTTAATGGGACGACGGGGCGCGACAATCTTTTGTGAAATCAGCTAATACTTAATAATTAATGTTATTATAAATATTAATTTTCAAATTGATACTTTCTAGATTAGTCTATTTGATCTCCCCTGTAGATTTCGATTCAATTTTGTCTACCTTATTGTCTCTTTAATAACTGAATATACTGCAATAACAACATTTGCTGCTTTGTCCACCCCATATAGAACCTGCCTTTATGCTTACAGTAGGTCCCCATGTAAAAACATTTGTGTTTCTTGGGGGGAGGGGGGGGGGGGGGGGGGGGGGTGACCACTAGTCAAGCATGTCAAATTTGACGACTAGTTAACACATGATGCTGACAAAAATGCAATCTTTTTCCATAAAGTACATTAGACACTATTGACATTTGGACAGCATGGATGCTGCTTCACCTGATCTGAAGTTTGCGAATCAAAAATGTCTTTCAAATTCATATCTTGTTTGACTGTTCCTTGAGTTCCTTGACAGCTTAACGTTCTTGTTTGAATATATAAAACTTCTTTTTAATGTGCATTGCCTGTTTAGTAAAGTGCCATGTTACGTTCCATCCAGTTTTCATCGCTAACCGTTATACTACTCAGTGATATATTTGGTTGCTTAACTATTTTTTCTATTAAAACCATTGTTTTAATACAAATATAGATAATAGAATAATTCCTAGAAAAAAACTAAATACCAAAATGTCTAACTCTCCAAAAGACGACATCCCCTAACATGTTAACTTAAACACAACGCATAGGAACGCACAAAAGTAGAAAACGTTCGAATAGGGGATTGTTTTGCAAAATAAGTTTAATACCTTTTTATCTTTATTGCATTGTCACTGTTTATTCTAAAATCACTTATATTTAGCTTATAAGAGTGACAATCGTATATTGTGGCGACATCTGCTTGTGTAGCAACACCAGAATTTAATCTACAAGCTATACCAACTGAAACATGATGTTGCATTAATTTTGTACAAATTTAATCATACTAAATCATGGTATTTTTTTCTAACATTAGCTGCTTGATTTTATTCAAATATGTATTAATTCAATAGTATCGTAATTCATGATAAGCGGTGTATCATTTGTCTTGGTTTAAATATATAGAACACAACAATTTTTGGGAAATTTGAATTATGACTTAAGTTTCCACCATCATTAGGTTCAGACCGTGCGACGCTTAAAACATAAATGCTTTTAAGCATTTGAAGAAAGCGATTGGTAAAAATTAAATACAACTTATCACAGACTTTTCGGCGCTATTTATATCATTATTAAGTAAATGCATATTGACATATTTCAACTATTAGGCAAATGAGCCTTCGTTGAGACATGGGAATTCAATACAGTTGATCATATGGTTTACGAATTATAAATAAGCTAAAACGTTAGAGGCGGAGACTTGGAGTTTATCCCACCATAAGTCCATAACTCTTAAGGTTACCAAAAGTGTAAGAGTGCTTTTCCATTCTATTCCCTGGAAGCTTTACAACAAAGAGTTTAAGATAGACACTTCAGTGAATTAAAAGGTACACCGAGTAATAGTAAATGTTACGTCCTTACAGAAAAAAGGTACGACTGATGAAGCGCGGGATAATTTGTAAATATTTATGTAATGATATTATTACTGACGTATACATTATTTATCGTTCATACTTCCAGTCGTCATTGTAGAATTTTATCTTTCTTTGAAGGATTATTTTTAAAACCTACCTTTGAGTAATTAAAGAATGAACATACCACAAGAGGGTGAATCTGATGCGTGTAATGGCTTCAGCTGTAAACGGACATTTCGTAAATACAATGTACTTTGGCCGCCACAATTATGTTATAATTTCGTTTTTTCTGTATTTAATTATTTATCAGCAAGCATAAAAGTCGTGTCAAACGAATCTTTAGTCCATGCACTACTGTGATTAAGTTCTTTAAGTAGCTAAAGATACAAATGACCGTCCACCGGGAATCATTTGTCGAATTGGGTTTGATATTTTGTTCATGAGGAGACCGATCATTTTTCAAATAATTGATTGACTCGTGGAATTTAGTTCAGTTGTTTGTACTCCAAATAAAGCCAGAAAGTATTCCACCGTTCTTTCGACCCCCGAACAGTATATTACCACTATAGTCAGTCCAATACTAATAGTGTCACCACCAATTTCAAAATGTTGCGCCGGGGACTAACAGAAAGCGAAAAAGCCAAACAAGTAAATATTATAATTATGCACGTGATACATTTTGACATGAAATATAAAAAATAGTCTTAGAAAGGTAAAAAGACATGAAAATTAAAACGCCAACTTTGATGAAATTCAACATGGATTCCAAGCAACCGCTATATGCAATGCTTGAATATCGATTTGGCAGCTTATAATGAACAGGATAAAGCGCATGGAAATGGCGAATACCATACAGTCACCGATCAAATAATTGAAGATTTAAATGCATGTTGTAAGAAGGAATGATATATCTAATGAACTATTAGCAATTATTCTGCTTTAAATTTATGAATATTAATATTTTGATGTTATGCAATTATGTAGTAAAAGCTACAGCTAATTATTCACGTAGTAGAATAAGTGAGTCTACATTCAGATAATAATTTATTGGTAGATAATATTTCATAAAATGTAAACTCCTGCCTTGTTTGAAGGTACATGGAAGTAATAAAGACGTTGAAATACAAATAGTAAGTATATGTTTATATTTCTTCCAAGGCTAAGGAACGGTACATCCGCTGTCCCACCTTTTGACCACACCCAATTATATGGTAGGGAGGACATTATATATATACATGACTGTATATATATTAATATAAATATAAAAAGGGGTGGCATGTATACATCCGTACCTATCAACCCTATTATACGTCTGGCACTGTACACTTGCTTAAAATACCTGAATCACATTTGGTATTAGGATTCTATCAACTAATTTATTTTCTCAAAATGGGGCAGACAGATTTTGGAAATATTAAACAAGTATATAGGTTTCCATAACAGAAAATTATGTGCTGTGAGATTTAGAAAAAACTATGACATTCTATTGAATTATCTTCCCTTTAAATGTGTATTGGATCCATGGGAGTAATCCATATTTCAGAGATTAAAAAAGGACATCAATTCCAATGAAAACTCGTGGTAAAAAGATGCAATAGTAAAGTATCAATCTAATTTTATAATTAAAAGAATAGGTCAGCACGCAATATCAAAAGAATTTAATATTTTCCTATTTTTTAACAACGGCAACAAATCCTACAAAAAATTCAAAATGTGTCATAAAATTGTTCATAGTACCCGAGGTAGTGATATAGATCTAACGACAGTTGGAAAATACTATTTTTTGTAATATTGACATTTTTGTGTAGCAAGAAGCAGATGCACCTGAAGTACAGTATTTGGGGTCTACTACCTGAATTTCATTTTCGAACTTCCCATCCTCTTCACTCATAGACAATACATTTAGCCTAGGAGCCAAGTGAGTTTTAACTATGTTCTCTGAGGTGATTTAGTTGAAGGCATTAAGACGGAGACCATCAGCCTAACACCACCGCACCGCATGAAGAAGTCGCTAGTTGCTTTCAGTGAGCAATGTTAATACAGAAAATACAGGAAAACGAATTAGAAGGTTTAATTATTAGCTAATCGGTATAATATAACAGAAACACTGTTTGAAACGTTCGTTGAACCTGTACAGCTTTTCATTGAAATTAGAACAGGAGCTATTTTAAATATTATAACTGCCTACATTTTATCCACATTTGGGAATATTTCTTTATAGGACAATGATACTTTTCACTTTTAGTTTGGATCATATCTCTGATAAGTACTTTCATTTCCTTGAGTGTTTTACTTTGTAACATCAGCTACTAATAATCCACAATTGAAGGTAGACCTACTTCGTTTATATACCAAAATTCAAGATTTGATGAACTATGAGGAATTATTTTTAACAATCGAGCAAGAACAGAGTAATACAAACAATATGTTATTATTTTGTTGTTGGTGTTGCTCTCGTACATATAATTAATGTATGCCCATCCTGAGTAATCATATTAGGGGTTTTCTAAAAAAAATATTGGTGACAAACAATATCTTCTCTTGTATATTAAAACCACAAACAAATCAAATAAAGGACTAGACATTATAAATATACAAAGGCATCTACGAGACTTTAAACAACATGAAGACGGTATTCAATAATTCAAATATTGTTTCTCTCTATCAAATCACCAAAGCCCAAACAATCATTGAATTAAGGTCTGCAAAAATGCCATCTTGTTTATTTAAATCAGATTACTCCACACAATATATTCAACCAAGCGTGTCTATAATTAAACTTTAATATCAGACTATGTGTTCCAATGGCCTTATGATTTTGGCTCTGACAACATGGTCGGATGATTTGTTTAACAATGCTTCATGGAGAGAGGATCCTTATTGTCATTCTTTTTTTGTTTTACGCATCTCGGATGAAGGATTGGTATTCGGTCAGTAGGTCCATTGGATACCACCGCCAAATATTGTACAATTTCTTCATTATTGTTGTTAGGTACGTTTTTTTTGTTTATATTTCAAATCCGCACGCATAGCTTCGTTGACAGTGTAGTTCAGACATTCAAGGGGCGTGACTAGATGTCACCTGGATTTGTATTCGGATCATGGAAAAGCGGTTAATAATGTTCACATTTGGGCTTATTTTCAGTAGATCAAGTGTTGCGCTCTTTACGTTCATAGAATAACATATGCTGAGTCCATTATTTGTTTAGAGAGACTATGTACTTAGCCTTAAACACTTTACAAACGTAAATCATTTTGTTATACAGATAGGAGTGGCCAATCAGAAACCTACTACCTAAAGACCACGATAATTCTTCTTTAGAGAGCAATTAGACAATTTCCATAATCCTTTTGAAGACGTTGCACAAATTAATAAGTGTTGATGCTACTTTTGGTAACGCAGACAAACCTTGTCACAATCAATGAAATGTCTAAAATGTTTATGTTAAGTGGTTTAGTAACATGATACGGATACGATTGTACAATCCTCTTGTTTCGACTTAATACTTAAGAATAATGGATTTTTTTCCATTTGTTGATACTGTGATATTACAGATGTAAAGTATAATGTATTCGATTTTGTTTATAAATAACACTTATTGTTTAACAACGCGTGATTATTGTAGAGAATGCATATTGCAATAAACAAAAATTCAAGGACTTTTCAAATAGAATATATCATATTTTTCGATCTTAGGTTTCAAGATCATTGCTATCGCGATGCCACTAAACTGTAAATTGTATGTTCATTATTAAATTCCGATTTTTCCGGTTGTGTTATTTAAATGGTTTAATTTCATATATTGGTCTTTGGTATTTGATATCCGTTCTGAGAACATGTACTTATCACTTTCTACTAGCGCGTTTAATGTAATCAGAACTGATGCTTAAATGAACTTCTTAGGACATTGTATTTTGTTTTCTTGTTAGGGCTTTTGTTTTCATTTAACACTTTTTGAGACTGCCGACGAGCAATGGTTGGCTTTCACAGAACACCTCGTGCACAGTTTACCATTGGCACGGGTATGACAGAAAAACACAGAAACTGTCCACATATTTTCATTCTAATTGCAAAATTTAATTCTAATAGATAAATATCTTATGGACAAACAATATCTAAGAATTACAGAAACCTGGACATCACAGCTTGTAAACCGACCCATACCAGCATAAATATTCAAATAATATCTGAACACACAAACCTGCCGAAATGGTACATGTAATGCCGCTCCATTCAAATTTCGGTATATACATAACATAGTTCTCTATCGTGTTTGCCCTTTTTAGATAGTTCAGAATAATCAAAAACAGTTTTATTGCCCATCGAATCGTTTTTAAAAAAACTCTTCGATGACTTTGTTTTTCAAGTCGAAAATAAACTGCAGTTCAGTAGATTCAAAAAGGATTTTTCATTTACTATTACAAAAATGTAGTTCTATCAAACACTTTTTTAAAACTCTGTCAAAAGATGAATCCTGTACTTTAATGACACAATAATTGCGTTGAATACAATTAAATCACTTTCCCGCTTTGAGCGAAATAGCAAGAATGAAGCTTCCCATAAATGGAACATTCCCATAAGACAACGATTAAAAGTATTAAACTAAATAACATTTTGATTCGACTTATTAATTGATACATGCCTTTCATTCTATTTGACAAACAATATATCATTATAAAAAACAACACGAAAATGCACCGAAAGACTTTATTTGGTTGGTGAAAGCCTTGTCTATCTCATATTACCTAAAGGAATTTATTATTCCTAATGAATCCCACACACTCCCTCGTGGCAATATTACAGCAGTTTTAAGGAGACAACGTACATGTCCGCTATATTTTATTTCAGCCATGGGATGTACTGAGACAGTTTCATGGTTGAAGAATACGTAATTCAGAAGCAGTAATAAGTGAACGTGAAGACAGAAATATTTATCACAGCTTAACAAAGTATTCCCCAACACGATTATAATCTGTGTTTTTTTGGACAACACAACTACATGAAAGGTCGTTGCACAGAGCTGATAATGTCCTGTGTCGATATTTCCTGATGTTCCTCACCTAATAAGTTACTTCAAACACCACACTGCTCTTGTAGGAATATATACTCTTTATTTTCATTTCTAACTTTAACACTACGTGTCTTCTATTTTTTGCATTGGTTGCTCTTGATGTTTTGTGTTTCCGAGGAATACTATTTGATGTTTTCTACTCAAACTGAGCAATGATTTCATCCATTGTTGAGACATTCAATAAATGTCCACTGTAAAGTTCATGAGTATCCTCTATTAATTTACGATCTCTGTGATATACTCTAACAGGAGTATTCAGCATTATACAATTAGCCTACTACATTCTTAACGTATAACACTATACCGTCAGGCCTGTGGTAAAAATCTGAATAGAAACTTTATTTAGATAGAGGCCATTAATGTTAATATAGGTCATCTGTGAATAGAGACCATCTGTAAATACAGCCAGTCGTAAACATGAATAAATTAGCATTTATCTATGACCACACACCTCGGATTTATAGCGTAGACTAAGCAATACTTAATTATTTCTGATACACTTACAGCATCACTAATTGAAGTTAAAACATACATACATGGCTGCAGCTGGTGTATCTACAGTGTCAGTCGCTTTTTATTCCCTCTGCGTATCTACAGAGAGAATAAATATATCAGTTTTCAAATGTCGTGCTTGACACCTAGACATCTTTATTGGTAACTGAAATAGTCCATTTACCATCGCGACTAAATGAACATAGACATTCAGGCGCTGCCTCGTGGTTTTTAAGCTGTTCTGAACGTAGCATGACCTTATACATAATAGTTTTCGTATTTTATTAAGACAGAACAACTCATGACATCCTTCCGATATCATTTGTATTTGTGTCACAACATATTACGGAAATTGTTTGTAACAGTTTCAAATCGCATGTTTGATGTATTTTATCTCCTTTTTATATAGGATAGGGGATCTGCGCGTCAACAGTCCTGGGCAAATGTCAAATGTTTTCAGCTACTATTGCTGGAGGACGACCACTGACGTTGGTCCGTGAAGAACCACTGACCTTCAGTAAATTGTCTGAAGAGCTTCCTGATATGATAATTATGAATCCCTTTCTGGATGAACGACTGCTAGATGACTGATGAGCTGTGTATGCTGTTTGTGGTGTAAATGGGTACGGTTGATAAGTTAGTGGGTGTGGAAGACTGTGCGGAATTTATTACTTGTAGCTTTTCTAGGGAATCAATTTTCAAAACCTATCTGTAAAAGTATGAAGATGCTCCGTTTTAGCTCTTTCGATTTTCTGTCCCAAGCACGTGATGAACAGGAGAAAGGCAATATTTGCGTACCGTAAACCAGGTTTTTGTTCATTGGAAAATAACTCAGACAGTTTACGAGCAGTTGTAACAGTGCTCGTACATCATTTGAATGGTTTAAGATGACACAACTAGTGTAGTTAATGGTGAACTTATACCTTATATACGCAGTCAAGATGCAGTATCGTATTCAATGAGACATTTTAACTGCTGTTAGATATGCACATAGTACAACACATTTTTGAAGTAGTTGGTTCCTGCAACATGTTTTCCGACCAAACACCATGGTTTTGAAACATTAACTAATGGAAAAGTAATTTGAGCATTTATGATAATACATTGTTTATAAGTAAACATATGTTTTTCCAGCATACATAAATTATATATACATGTTTTATCAAATATAACGAACGATATAAACTGCCAAATCCGAACCTTTCTAATCCTGAATTGTATTCAAACCGGACACATCGGATGGTCTAATTTTTAAAAAAATATATATTGATGATAGAATATTTTGTAATGCGGAACTTTTCAAATCCTAATACCTCTGGTATAACCGAAACCCTCACTAATCCTAGTATTTTGTCAGCTCAAATAATTAGCATAATACCCAGGTCTCGCCCTTCATATACTTCAACGCAAAAATGTTTGGACCTGCGTTGTCGAGTTGTTAAAATATCTGACTAACTAGATTTTACAAGCTGAGAGTCTCTGACTAAATAGATTTTACAAGCTGAGAGTCTCTGACTAACTAGATTTTACAAGCTGAGAGTCTCTGACTAACTAGATTTTACAAGCTGAGAGTCTCTGACTAACTAGATTTTACAAGCTGAGAGTCTCTGACTAAATAGATTTTACAAGCTGAGAGTCTCTGACTAACTAGATTTTACAAGCTGAGAGTCTCTGACTAACTAGATTTTACAAGCTGAGAGTCTCTGACTAACTAGATTTCACTGCTGTGAGTTCGATAATTTAACATACGAGGAAGCTGTTCCGCTAGCTCAGGGAATGTCGATGGTTCTTCCAAGGTGTACACAATAAATACAAACTTATCTATCACCCGTATAACTTAATAATTAAATATGATCTCTGCTACATTTTATTATTCTTCCTTTTTTCATACATTCATTAATATATAGATTATCGAATGTGTTTATTGACAAAATCCATTGACATAAATACATTAATATATCACGCTGTTCTTTCGTCTTATGACATTTCGAATCCATTAAAACACTTTAGTACTCTTTATACTCTTTGCACCCATTTATATCAGAATTGATCTTGTTTTATTTAATGTTTACTGGTTGATAAATGTTTGATAAAAGTGTTAAAGTCCAATGTAATGTTATGTTTCAGTATGACACAAATGCTGTTGGAAAAAACGTCAAGGAAGAGCCACACGTAATAAATTCTGAAATCATGCATCAATCTAAATAGCTAAATTTTGTCTTGAGATAATGCAGCTTGCACAAAGCCTAGTGTTAAACATCAACTTGTTAATAAACACGTTAATAATCCATGTGCTTCACGTATTGTAGTGGATATTGAAGTAAATTTGCTTGCGCGAAACATTATGTCATTACTTGGCCACTTTTTTTATGTAACTCCATGCTTTAATCACCTTCACACGTTTCAATTAACTGTTCTATGAACACTCAAAATAGTTTCCATAAGGTTTGAACATTGCTTCATGATGTACAGTGTACTTTTATGGAAATGATACAATTTTCATTAATGCAATTAAGTTTGGCGTTTTAGACACCAATTTGCTGATCTACTGATTTACTTTTAGTAACGAGCATTATTCTAGTAATTACATTTTTCAGATTCTATGACACAATGAAATACTGCAAGTAATTAATGCTGTGGTTAATGTATATCGACTTATTTTGTTGGCATTTAGCGGTCATGATACAATCTTTATGATCGTGTCTACATAAGGATTAAAAAGTAATAAGGCACTCTTAATGGAATGCAATTTTCTCCCAAAAATGATTTAGACTTCCAAAATACATTAGCAAGCTATATAATAACTCAATTGATTACATATTAGAGGGTATAATATATATATTATTCCATGTAGTATCATTGTTCTTCTTAGAGAACGTTTGATAGTGCGTATTACTCTGCATTAATTTTGTTTGTTACTTTGTCAGTGAGTGTGGACCATTTTGGTGGAGTAGTCTTGTGTGTTGCTTTTGTTATTTTTTATTGTTGGGGGAGGGGGTCGCAGTAGTTGATTTATGTGTGGTAAGGCGGTTGATAATATCTGCTTAAAGTCTCCTTTGGGTATAATGAATTGTTTCATATGATAAACAAGCAAAAGGTAAAAGTAAGTTACGACCGCGTAGAAGAAGTCAATTAACATATTTAGTGAAAGGTCAAAGTGCTACATTAAGACATTATATCCTGGCTCTAATTTCTTATTAAGCATTGTGACCTATAAATTCTACTAAACTAAGAAAAGGTGTCCTTTTGATATTTTAAAGATATATACATACTTACACAATGAAAAACGACACATCCCAGAGATGTTTGTAAAACATGTATCAATATTGAATTTGTTTAAAATGATGGTATTTTTTTAAATTTATGACCATGCTAAGACATTGCAGACAAAAGCCTAGTTTAGGATTTGTCTATGAAGCGTCAAACTTATTTTAATAGTTCAATTATTCCTTGAGTGTTACAAACATAATGAAGTATAAAAAAGAGACAGTTATATTCCGTAGAAAGCTCTTACAGATTCATGTAAAGTCATGAATTGTATACATTGCCTTTAAGTTACAAGTAGTTAGACGGGAATACATGGATACATTTTATAAAGACTTTGCTAGCGGTTTCGTTGCAATTTTATCCAGTTAATGACAGTAAAAGAAAAAGACGACTGTCTCCTGTTCGCGTTTGCGAAAATACAATTGACATCAGAGATCCACACTCTACATACACCAAAACAAATAGATGTTGTAATATTTAAACAGTTTAAAATCTAGTCATCTAGATGTCTTACATTTTAAAAATGTTATTATTCGGGAAGGCTATATATTTGTCCCGGATCTGAATTAATATAAATATGACCAAAAATAATTCTGGAATATTACAATGAATTTTATAACTATTCGTTTTGTCCTTCTTTTTTCTTCTGGTCGGTAGAAATACAATTAGTTCAAGAAGGGGTGATACAGCTCTTATTAATAATATCTATAGTACCGTCTATAATGTTTGATCATCTGATGTATTATTTTTATATACCTGTAGCTTATCAATAAGGATATATTTTTCTATCTGTGTATTCAATCTTAACAAACCATGTGTGGCTTTAAATATGTAATTGGCAAAAAATTAAAAAGTAGTTGCCAATTACATTGTGAGAAATGGCTAAATTGAGTTTCTAGATATCGGGACCGATTCGGAAGGACCGTGTATGTTTTTTTCGTCTTTTTTTTAATTGATGTGTTTAATTATTTCAGTGGTATTAAACTAGTTGGTTTGTTGTCTGTTTTGATGAAAGTCAAATCTTTACACTTGAGTTTGCCGAGAGTCAGATTTTATTTCAATTAACTTTTGGCTTTAAACACAATTGGTCGGCTTGAGCAGTCGTTAAGCAGCAATGGTTATTATGTTCGTTTAGCATTTGGGAATTTCTTTTCAAGTTTAAGTATATTGCATTTTACATAGATCACGAGAGATTACAGTTTACTGTTTTAAGTCTGGTGTTATGTCTATAATGTGCATTGCTACAGGCAACAAATGTCGTTTATATGTCTGGATCTTATCCCCTTCGGTAATTATAGTTATCACTTTGTCTGGCATTAAATATTGCATGGGCAAATGGTAACACGACAGTTGACATGCGAATTAGGAAAACATAAAATACATATCGAGCAAAGATCGTTCAAATGACGCCATGGATTAGCAATTCGCTTTAAAGTCCACATGGGAAAGGTTTCTTTCAGACTGTATAAATTAATATTTAAAAATAAGATAGACAATATAGATACGGAATATGAGAGCCAAAAGAATAAATAATATCAAATGAATATTCCCTATCTGTCTGCAAATACATAAGCTATTTTGCATTAAAAATCGTGTGCAAGGAAGTGACTATTTGGATAAAAGTCAATGATAAGTCCATCCCTCGACCCATTAAAACACTCCACAGGTGGTCTAAAGTCATTCAGATCTTCAGGGAAGTACTGATATTCCGAATAAAGAGATCGTATGGAAATCGTTTGCTCACAAGCGTATCATTAAAAATAGGAACAATTTATAATCGGATGTGTGGTGTGTATTTTGAGACCGCTAGTAAAACTAAATATATTATTAATGAATAAGGCAGTGATAATAAATCTTTTAGTTACTTGCATGATAGTTCAAATTTGGCATAAATATGTTACAATTATTTAAAATATGTTGTTATAATTGATATGTTTAATTTCTAGATTCTGTTTGTAAGTTGACAGTGTTGATGTGTCATCTTTTAATTTACTACATTTGCATTACAGCACTTATTCGTCATTTACTTTCAAATGACATTTTGACAGAGTGCCAAGGTGAGCTTTAAGGATCGAGCTTCGTCCGTCGTCGTCCGTCGTCAACAATTTCTTTAAACAGCATCTCCTCCTAAACCACTGAACCAATTTCAATAACACTTCACAGGTGTGTTCCGTGCTTAAAGCTCTACCAAAGATGTTCAAAGAATTCTATTCCATGAAGAACTCTGGTTGCCATTGCAACCGGAAGGATTTTAAAAAAAAATCTTCAAAAATTTTCTTCTCAAAAATCAGAGGACCTAGAGCTTTGATAGTTGATGTATAGCATTGCCTACTGGACCTCTACCAAGATTGTTCAAATTATTGCCCTAGGGTCAAAATTGGCCCGGCCCCGGGGCTCACTTGATTTATATAGACTAGTAGAGGAAAATTTAAAAAATCTTCTTGTCCAAAACTACAAGGCCTAGAGCTTCAATATTTTGTATGTAGCATTGTCTAGTGGACCTCTACCAAGCTTGTTCAAATTATGGCCCCGTGGTCAAAATTGGCCCTATCCCAGGGTTTACTCTATTTTATGTAGGAAAATTACAAAAATCTTCTTCTCTGAAACCACTAGGCCTAGACCTTAGATATTTGGTATGTAGCATTGCCTAGTAGACCTCTACCAAGTTTGTACAAATTATTGCCCTAGGGTCAAAATTGGACCAGCCCCGGGGCTCACTTAATTTATATAGACTTATATAGGAAAATTAAAAGTATCTTCTTGTCTAAAACTACAGGCCCTAAGGTTCAATATTTGGTATGTAGCATTGTCTAGCAGACCTCTATTAAGTTAGTTCTAATTTTGGTTGGGGGCTTAAAATCGGTCCAAAACTACGAAGCCTAGGGCTAAGATATTTCGGATGTAGCATTTGTCTTGTTGAACTCTATCAAGTATGTTCAAATCATGGCCCGTGGTCAATATTTGCCCAGCCCCGGGGATCAGTTGATTTCAACACCTACTTAAGAGTTTTGGTAGATAATTCTTTACCATGTCAAATAACCTTTCCTTGATCAAATTATCCCTTAGTGTTACAATGCTCAGGTGAGCGATATAGGGCCATCATGGCCCTCTTGTTCATTCGTGTTATTCTTTATGTTAATGTTTATCCTTCATTCAAACTGAGAAAAGCTACATACAAAATAGACTTGAGTAGTAAATATACATAAAATTTATTAACTACAGACAAGATTACATTCTTTCCTTCCGAGAGACTCGAAGTAGGAACAATGGTCTGTAAGACCTCCGTCGATTACTTTATCGCGGATTTTTCTAGCCCTTTAATTTGTATAACTTCCCTCATAATAATGCACAACAAATCTTATCAGTTTACTGATAAAACCATTCCATCTGCGAGTATCTATTATTTTCTTGACAAAAACCTCTGCTTGCGATGGTTTAATGTTTACCGTGTATAAAAAGTCAATGCGGACATTATACGTCAAATCGTACATTCAGTTCTGACATGTGTTATTGTATCTCCGAATCAGAAGATCTTAACCAGAACATACGTTTGTCTTTCAATAAATATAACTCACATCACTTAAGACATTTCTCACAGGAGAATAAATATCTAACAGAAATGACATTTTGTCTGTTTGGTTCAGTATTGTAAACGGTTGTATAAAGTTGGAACACACTTTGCAGTTCGCGATCCAGTCTGCAGTTCCCCATTCCTTTTTTATTTTATTTTATTAATTTTTTAAAGTAAACAATGTTTTGGGAACTGCGTTCTAGAATCGAAGACTGCACAAAGTGCCTTCTAGTCACTGCAGTCAGTGATTGAAAAGAAATAAATGTTTATTTTTTATTTCTTGTTATTTTTTCTTATTCTCATTTGAAATGAACACTTTTAGTAATTAAAAAGAACAAAATGAATGAATTAAAAAAAAATGAATGCGCAATCAGATGCATTCTGAAACACAGTTCGCGAATGGTGAACTGCGTTCTAACTACCAGTTTGCATTTTATTTGTATCGCAAACTGCGGTCTGCATTCAAACCATTAGATAAGATTGGACACTGGTTCGGTTATGAGAGATAAGTTGTTTTTGTGTTTCCTTGCTCTAACCTTACCCTCAAAATACTGTAGTCTTGTCTCAAGATTCTTATTCCAGACATATGTCTATATGTGATTTGTGTACCTTTAAACCACATTACCTAAAGTTAAGAAGAAACATATTATAATTTGCAGGTGCTAACGAAGCGAAATATACCGAGTGACTCGACAGTACAATTTTCGGGAACAATAGATTAAGGTATCTGGCTTGGATGTCAGGTCAAATCAAGTTTCACCAATTTATAGATTTAAAAACTAAACCATAACTATATACTAAAATAAAACCACTGTATAAAGTGCATTACATTTGATTGGTCTTCTATAAACCAATATCGCACGTAATTTACAAATGTTTGAACAACGATAACTGCTCTGTATATAGGAATATATTACAACAAGTAGTCTTAAAATGACTATAAATATATAAAGCAGGGAACCGTGACTCGGTTTTTTACAACGTCGACTGTTCGTTAGATACTAAACTTTAAAGACATTTCGTACCCAGAACCCCGCTGTTTATTACGTAATACTCCATAGATAAAAAAATGAGAACAAGTATCAACATTCTGAGGCACGGTTACCTAGATTAACATTTCCGCTACAAAATACCGAAAACTTCTTTAAAATCCGTCATGAAATAAGACGGCAATGTTAATTCGAAGAGGTTCATTAGGAAAAAATGCGAACAAAGAATGGCAATTACAAATGTAATTGTTACAAAGTCACTATCTCATTATGTGATTATCATACAATATTCAAATGCTAAAAAACAAAACTAATTTCTTAGTTTAGTGCTTTTTAATTAATTATTCTTATAGAATAAAACAATAATTAACTTACACTTGTATTGCATAATACATTATGCATGTGGTTCATTTAGATAAATTAATAAGACAAGACATTAGTAACACCTTTATCTCATTTCGTTTGCTTCTAATTAATTTGTAGATGGTTCTCACAAATGTGTTAGCAGCAAAATCTTAACAAAAATCGTTTTAAAAAGATCACATTCTTGTCTAGAACGATGTTCAGAGATTGTTTTAGGTCATTTGGGATAGGTTTTGATATTTGATATCGTTGCATCTGTTGAATGTGTTCATGTTGCATCTTCAGAGAGATTTGTTTTTATTATATTTGTTAGTTCTTTGTCATTCTTCATTGTGCGAGTATTGAGACGTGTTGGTAAATTTGTCGATAAAGTATTCTGTATGAAATTGTAAATGTCTTGCATTTCCTGGGAAGCCTAGCTACCATTCATAAAATGACGATAATTTGGTATTAAGAAAACAACTTCGAAGTTTGCACTGCAGCTAGTCAGTATAGATGCTTCAATGTGTAGTGTTTGTCCACTAATCCGATAACTACGATGAATGCTTCGTATGGGATACCATAAGAAAGACACTGTAACGTTAAAGACGACTGCGTTTGTCGAGAAATGAACTCGTAGTAATTACAATAAAACTAAAAAAACTAAATTTCTACCAGTAGCAAAAACAGAACCAAGAATTGAGTCATTCCCATTTTGTTCTATTCAAATGAATATCTAGATACTTATGTCACATGGTAACCTGTGCCTTAAAAGGGGGACAAACTTACTGACTTGCAGGCAAAACCAGGAGCCATCAGCATTTACAAATCATGTCTTATCGATTAGTAATATCATTAATTTTGCATTGCAGTACCCAAAACAGAATATTGAGAGCATCTTTGTAATCAATGCGGTTGAACATCCTTATTCATTATGATACATGTCTAGAATCGCATAATGATAATTATCATCGTATTGCTTACACAAAAAACAAAAACATGATTCTGCTTGAAACGTGCCACTACAATGGAAACACACAGAAAAATTTATAGAATATGACAAGTGCATAAATCGGCCCTCAAACAACCGTCTACGTTTATTCACAACTTAGTGATGTGATTGATTTAACAAAATCATTAAGAGATTTTCTGTTTAACGCACAAAGACAGGTTATAAATTGTTCATATCCCAGGCATCGTGGCTGCTAAACATAAGAAGAGTCTCGGGCCTAAACAAATTTTAGTTGATTTAATACTATGATTCTGCTGTCAAAATAACATCTTAGTACAAAAAGTGTTTCGTTGTCAACTGACTTACGCTCGTATATTCTTAAAAACGATTTTCGAGGCATTCTATTCTAAGCGATACTGTGGCCATGTAATAAATCATTGATTACTCAACTGCAGAGCTAGAAGTAAAAGCATCACTGCATAGAATGCTTTACATGACTTTATCATTATATTCTTTGTTTAGTCAGATTACAAATTTCATATTGCACGCAAAACATTTTTGCGTAAACGTTGTTAAATCAATACCTTGCCAACATCGGCACTTGGCAATAATAAAACAACAAAAACAAACAACATGTTGGCCAAAAGAGCCTTGCCCTTTGGGAAAATTAGACATCACAGAGAGAAGGAATTATCCTGTTAATGTGATAATGTGGAACTATGTCACACAAATGAGCTATAAAAAATGAACTCAGTTAGATCAAGCGAGGATTGTTTACGACATGCCTTAACTGTATGTGTTTTTATACATTGACAGACCATGATGTCGAAAAAAAATTTGGATAACAATATTGTAAGCGTTAAAGACTTGTTAAGAAAGAAAAAAAACGCTAGAAATAGTTATATGGCAATTTAGTTAAAAATGGCTTGAGACATTCTTTCTGATGTGTTTTTTACATTCATTCAGCTTTGACAATTATAAAATCATAATTGTCAAGCCCTCTGTAATAGAATGTACATTGTTATACATACCAAACGATATCTCCAGTCAATCAAATTTATCAGACATTTTTCTGGAAGTATGCTCAGTGCTAAAGCAGTTATCAATATTACTCGACTCTTAACCAAAATATAAATAATACGTTCATGTTTCACTCGGATACGGATACACGACATTACTCGTAGATGTTACGAAAATGACAACTTACTCGTAGCTAACGTTTAGAACTTTTAGAAGGACATTTCAGCTAGATTCCATGTTTATGAAATTTGATATTAGTCACTATGCCCAAAGTCATGTATAATGGTATTCTACAACATCAATTTATTGCAACTAATGTTGAAGCTTTCAAACAGTATATTAAGCACAATCATTTGACGTACATTGTAAACTTTGGGGGAAAAAATGCGAACCGCATTCTAGAACGCCGTTCATGAATCGAATAGCAGGCTGCGCTCTTGGATGCATTTTTTTAATCGAATCGCGAACCACGTCGTGCGTTCCAACTATTCTTTATATGCTTCTTTGAGAAAGAGGATGAACTGTGCCTATGTATGGATTACCGCTAATTGTCATGTGCCAAAAAGAATACATCACCGGCTTGTCATTTTTAGCGTTCTCTGCAGTAAAATATTGGTCTACACGTCAACCACTTAAATGCGCTTATTTATCACCCACTACAATTATAACAATGTCTGAAGCTTGTAATTATTATTGGAATATTGGAATCGATATGTTTTGCTTCGTCCGTAAGACTATGGCTACTAAAATCTAAATTGGTGCCTTCAAGAACTGTTGATAAAAAAGGATATGCTAATGTCTTCAGAAAAACGAACGAACATGTTAGAATAAAAACACGAATGTATGTTCCTTAATGATACGAGTATATCATTGCGCTGATCCGTTGAATGACTTTCTATGAATCATTTATCACGAGAGGCAATGTAAATAATCCTGTTGGATAAGCATAAAGCTTCGGAAGTCTCCATTATTTATCTTCATTCCAATTTAATGGTATGTTGCAATAAAGCAGACGATACAACAGACGAATTTAATCCCATTCGAATGGCCAATCGCGTGGTTTCGTTTAATCAATTATACAACTAATGTGGCTTCATTCTTAAGTAGAGATGAATGGGATCTTAATATATACCCCCGATGCGCTCTGTACCGACACAAACATCCTAATGTGTATTTATGAACCTGTTTGTTATCAAATTCATTGTCGACTTCTTCATATTAATGTATTTCCCCTTCTGGGTTATTATCGAACATAAAATGTCTTCGCTGAAAAATTCTACACAGTTTATACGTTACAGTACATGTATACATTAATTTATATTCACATGCTTCGAAAGTTATATAAATGGAACAAGGCACCCGATACCGTGGTAACACAATACGCAAATTCGACCTTGGAAAACCGACTATAAAGCAAAACATTCATCAATAAAATGGCTGTAACCAAACATTACAGAAGGACGCATCAGAACATTAATTTACATATGAATAGGAAATCCAATGTGATCTCCAAAAACAACCACGTAAAATAAATCTCACCAAAAAAATAACCCGCAAGACCAAATCCCCAATAAACTGAAAAATACAAAAATAGTTGATAAAATACAAATAACCGGATTGGTAACGCCTTTGAACGGCCTGTAGCAACAAGGAGTCTTAAAGAACACAACCTTACACAGCAAACATACCATTATGATCAGCCAAATTAAATTTGCGCGAGCAGGATTTAAAGAAGACCATGTCTTTTGTACAGTCGCTTTCGTCAAATAACCATAAAGAACATACGTGATTCACTTGATTTGATATCATGATCTCTTATACGGTTCAGTGTACAATGCCAATCTTATTTCTTATACTAAGTATGTTGTATGGTTTCGTTTAACATAGATCATCATAGTGTTTGGTAAAATAATAGGAGGAGTTTATCAAATATATAGTATAATGAGTTAGCGTTAATGATTACCCATTAGTCAATAAACGTGCTGGCTAAATAGACTTTATGCATAATCAAACTTTCCAATTTATTGAGATAATTAACTTAAGACGTTCATGATACATTATGTCTTTAGACGATACGTTAAACACAAGGCTATACTTCTTTAATTATTCAAATTTTAATGTATCCAGTATTAAATTTTGTCTGTATTCAATGTTTCTTTGTTTGATTTTTTAACTCCTTGATCTGTACGCAAACCTTGATCAGGCAATGTTGCATTTGGTGTATATTTTCCGCACTCTGTGGCATTTTCACAAAAGTGTATGTCCCAATAAGATTTTGTCTTGTATTTGCATTTTAATGAATCCATATAGAATCGCCGAGTACGAATAACTATTGTTGTGTCTTAGACCACGTTTATATTCATCGGTAAGTTAACTCCCAGTACAATTAAAACCAGGTAGACACGGATTGGCCTGTAGTTTATTGTTATTAGTATTCAATCGTGATGTTAGCATATTGATACCATAAGAAACTAGCCCTTGCATTGACTTATGACGCAGAAACATTCCATCAATGAGACTCTAGAATCATGTTTACACGCTCTCTTTGTTTGATCTCCATTTGATTATATACTCCTTGGGTAAAATAGCAATAAAATATAGAAATATCTCAATTTTTGCTTTGAAAATTAAATGCAAATGATGTTTTGTTCTTCAAATTGTAGTTTCTTTATTTTATTTCATCGGATTAAACGCCACTTTCAATACTATTCATTTATATCATGGCTGGCAGTTATCATGGACTTCTTTTAGGTATTCATTGTTACCGCAAGCTGCGGCAAAGCCATCCCCATATATTAAACTCAGAGATGGAGGACACTTTTAACTAAAGGATGTAATATTTTCTGTCAAAATTGTTACGGACAGTGTTAGCCTAGCCCTGGGTTTGAAATCACAACCTCTTCATCTAACCACTGAACTAACTGGGCGGGTTCTTCAAACTGCTGACCAACAAATTTTAAATAGATGGAACAGATGTCCGTTGTTCTGCATCTTGTTACTATATACTTTACAACGATAACCATCTAATGCGAATTTGAAACGATATCTTTTTTAGGCAGCAGAAAAGTAAAATTTCTGAAAGTAGCAAGAAAATATAATGAAATAATCTTGAGTGGGTGTTTAAGTTAAAAGAAATATCTGTAGACATGGCTGCTATATAAATTAACCTATACGCAGTTCTAAATATAGTTGCAAGAGTTCTATTAATTTAAAAAAAACGGACAAATCAGGGTGCTCCGAAAACGATAGAAATAATCTGGTAGAATTATTACCTTGTTTTAATGTGTTAGGTCTCTAATACTGTGCTTTCCGATGCTATACAACAATGTAATATTCCAAAATAATGTAGCCCAATTGTCATTATTTCTTTAATGGTTAGCTCGAATATTATAATTTATTTTTCGACACATTATGAAATTTGTCTGAGAGTTTTTGCCCTTGTTAAAAACAGAAACACATCAAGTTTTTAGACATTGCGTGGTGACCGAGATTTTTTTATCAAATTAGATTGGTATAGTAGTATTGCATTTTTTTACCACGAATTTTCATTAAAATTTATGTTCCTTTTTCTTTAATCTTTAGAAAAAATGTTACTCAATAGACTTCAATGCAAATGTAAAGGGAACATACCTCAAAGAAATGTCACTGTTTCAAAAAAATAGCATGGTTAATCATTTTCTGTCATGGAAACCAATATAAAATAAAAATTTCCAGAATCTATCCTAATACCTTAAGATTGCTATATATATACATTGTATATGGTGTAAGTAATACTAAGTAGCGTAAGTATTCGATTACTCGTTGAAGTAGTCAATCAATCAGTTAATGTAGGCTAGCTTGTGATTACGTGTGTTTAATTCTCAGAGGATGAGAACTGTGATGGTCTATTACGAAAACGAATCTTCGTGTTAACTGTATGTCATTCATATTGTCACGGAATCTGGGAGAATCACATTTATCTGGTGTAATTAAGAATTGAATGCCACAAAATATATTTCCTTCCTCTTTCGATGGAAACAACATCATTTTATTGAAACTACATAATTTTATTAAAACAACGTCGTAACAAAGCGAGAATAATCTCTATGAAAGAAATGTTCAAGATAAGATGATACAGGGTCCGAGGTTATTAAAGTATTATAGTATAGCTGATAGCCTTTGTTCACAGGGTGGCCATTATTCAGAAGTGACCACTAATACAGGTTGGACAGCATATGTGTCTCGTTAAACACCAAACTGCAATATTGTGGTAATTTTGTGGTTTTAAAACATAAGGATAGTAACGCTTACTTTTTCCAAAATTGGGCGGTTAGATTTTGGAAATATTATTTTTTATAGGTTTCCATGACAGAAAATGATTAACCGTGAGACTTTCTAAAAACAATAGATTTCTTTTGAGTTATCTTCCCTTTAATTCCTTTTAGAGTCTAAAGGATTAACCCATTTTTAAAAGAGAAAAGAACTTCAATTTCAATAAAAAATTGTGGCAGAAATATGCAATTGCACAGTATCAATATAATTTGATAAACAAAAGCATAGATCACCATGCAATATCAATAGATATTAAGATTTTTCTATTTTCAACAAGGGCAATCAGTACTACTCTTACAAAAAAAATATTAGTATCCGAGGTCAAAGAAATAAATGACAATTAGGCAATACTTTTTAGTAATATTAACATATTTATATAGTATGGAGCAGATACATAAGAAAAGTACAGTATTAAATGGTCTACTACATGAAGTGCTATGCTGAAGTAGGATGTAGAGACATTTACTCCTGTATCTGTATGTTACGGCTTGTTGTCTGAATGAGGCATGCTTTGTACTGTTCGTGCTGGAGTTCATACGCTGCTAACATGACATTTTGAGTATTTCCTGATGGTCGCTATTAAGTCTTTATCAAATACTAAACCACAATATGGTACAGATTAGGTTTTGCGTTCTGTTTTAATGGATGAGTGAATCAATATATTTTGCGATACGTGACAATGACATGGTAATTTGAATGAATATTTTTTTCCCATTTCCAAGAAGTTTCCGTGGAAGTACAGCTGTTTACATCATATTATCGTTTAACTGTCATCTGTAGCAAAAATTACTATTGTATAGTTCTGCTCAGTCAATTTTCGAAATTTAAAGCCAGGCAGTAAGCTCTTTTCAGACTGGGATAAATCGTTCCTATGCGACTATTAGGTACATTCGAATTGAAGTAAATGCTGATGAATCATATTTGTAATTCTATTGTGTCTGTGTAATTTTCGGGTGAATGATTTGTTGAGAAAAGAATCAAGCACAATTTATGGAATCATGAATGTTACGAAGACAATTTATTCTCTTCTTAGGGTATTAGTTTTTTGTTGCATTGTTGATAAACAGAATTATGGCATTGATATGGCCCATAAAACGTAAGTGACGGTTATGGATTTGTTTCTTAGATAATTGAAAATGTTCGTTAAACGGGGCCACTTCTTGCAGGCTCCTAAGAAACAAAGCTAATAAAACATGGGCAATTTGGGGAATGGTAATATAAACACATAAATGGTGTAAACGAAGTAACAATTGGAAGCAAATGTAGTGTTGTTTTTTTGTCAAACTGATAAATAATGAAATAAGTGGATACTGTCTTTTAAACGAAAATGCTGTCTGGACAAGACAATAACTAGGGCAACACACACTGAGTTGAATAATTTAGACAACAGCTATAGTAAAATATTAACACTGGACAATCTAACTTCATTGCTAATTAAAATCTCGTCGGCGCCCTGCGCCAAATGTAGCATATATATTCGATATCTGTGTATAATAAATATCACTCTCATAATTATGGCAATCCAAATTAAAAATTAATTATATCAACCAATTGGATATTAGCTTCAATCAAGTTCGCAGACAACGCAATTAACAATTTCACTCGTATATATTTATGACCGTATTTTTTATTATAACCAATTAACACCTCTTCAATGCTTCACAGTATTATTATAATATTAAAATTATTAATACCGCATTTTTCGTTAGATCTGCGCACTTTTGCAAAACTGATCGCTCTGGCTATGTTGTATTGTACTTCAAGTGTAGGTAACAAAATGTTAACATAGTTGTTTCCTTATCAGTAAGAAACGATAGTGAACTCAAACTCAAAGAGTCTTTAATATTTCTAACTCTGAATAGGCTTATCTGGAAATGAAACTCGCATTATACATAAAACTTCATTTGTTTCTCTACTAATATCTACCCAATAATTCAGTTATAACATAATGAAATACTCTTATACTATACAATTTTCTCGTGACAAAATGGAGCTTGTGACATATATATCCAAGTAAAAGTGTTTTTTTCGAGAGAAAACTGCATGAACGTAGAACTTAAAACTGCGAGAATAAAAGACATGCTTGAAGTCATTTTTTTAATTGGTACAAACATCTAATGAAATATGATAGACGACCATAGTTATAACACAATTATTCTTCAGACTTTGAGTTCTGGTAGGTATTTTTGTGTTTGGTTTTAATTAACAATTATTGCGGTCAAAGAATCATTTTTTTATTTTATTATAGAAAAGGCCTCATTTAAATCAGTAATAACACATCACTTTATAAACTTAAGATACTTTACATAACGCAACGGTAACGATATTATACTGTGAAACAATATTACAGTTTTGCGTGACTGACACTTTGAATTCGTACAAAAGTAGATAATAAAAATGTACAAAAATATCTCACAAACATTTTAGTTAATAACAGAGAGTAGAGAAAAACACTTACGGTCGAATGTCCGAGAGATTACACTGTTTACTAACATCAATGTTATCCATCCACAGAGCAAGAATAACTTATATAACTCCATGGTCAAACAGCAAAATCAACTAATTCTACGTCAGTATTGAGGCAGTGATATGTATTAACATGTTGTTAATTCATTTGTTATAATCCTCCAAATAACTAAGACAATTATTTGTCATCGTCTAAGTTTTTCTTCAATTAATCCAATCCAATCGAAACAGCAACTTACTGCAAACAAATATCAATCAATTTTTAGTAATACATTTGAACATAGTCTTCGATTTAAATAAAAAAAAACTAACTTATCATTTTTTTACTAAATGCCTTATAAACGTTTATCCCTTATGAACATTTTTCAGTTTCGATACACTTAAACAAAACACATGCCCCAAATACTTGGCATCGTAAGTGCAAAGAAGCACTGTCAGATAGCTGCTCGAATTTTGGCAATATCTAAACTTTCCTATAAGCGTCGAAATTTTATAGACGTCCCGTTGTTTTGAAGGTATCAACTCGACCAGCATTCTAGTCCAATATATCCACAGTAACGATAGATACAGTGTATTCAATTGATCCTATCAGAAAACGATTAATTAACAACATGGTCGGAGGACATATCTGGATATGGTATCCGACTGAACTTAAAAGCGTAATTATTCGTTGATTTGCGCATGTTCACATCACGTGGACGCGAATCGTTGATGAATAACAAAACTTTTATAATTATAAAAAATGGCAGTTGTTGAACACAATAATTGATGAAATAATCGACACTGTCCACCAATTATGTGGTAATTCTGAAAATCTTACTAAAATAACATCAAACCAACATATTTCAAATCCTTTAGATGCACCAGAATTTCAACGAAATAACTATCTTTCCTATTTTTTGAAAACAAATTCATTGTAAAAAAACATAGCATACTGAACAATATTGTGCGTGAGTGTAAATATCATGAGGAGGCATTAATTTCTACACTAAAGCTCTAACCAAATGCTTGATAAAACTACAGCTCTCTTAATAATGTGATAGAAAAAGGGCAGTGTCGATTATTTCATCAATTATAGTGCTCAACAATTGCCAAAACATTCCAGAAATGGAAAAAAAAACAGAACGTGTATCTTCAAATAATTATGACTTTACTGATCATTTAAATTGAAATTATATAGTGTTGTATTTCTGAGAACAATGTGTCGCATTATATTTTAACATTACAAAATCAATTTCAAAGTCATTATCGGAGCTGAATATTTGATGTTTGTTCATTTAAAAAGTCACTAACCTGTTCGACTTTAAATGAAAAAAAGTTTCCATTTAAAAAGAAAAGGCATGTCTGCTTGCTACTGATGAAAGGTAAGTTCTGATACCATTACTAAATTGATCTGAAAACGGACGCCACTTGTTCTTTGAAAGCTAACAGGTAGAAATCTTAGGTGTTAGTGAATGTTTCACAATTCATCTTTCAACTTGTAAACTAATCAAAGGTATTATTGTTTTTCGTTAAGTGCGATATATATAACTAATCGCTTTTTATGGTACTGTCGACTTCCTTAAAACATAACTTAAATATAAATACCATTGCATTAAAAACGATTGCCAAATTCTTAAGGTTTACGTAATCCTCTTTCCACCACCAGGTGCCTATTTCGCCTTTTAAATATATTGTATTCCCCAAACAATACACTATGTATATCTTTGAATAATACAATTTAATAACGTTGGAATACCCACATTAATTTTCTTAAACATTTTCTTAATTAAAACCAGATAAATTAATGAAGAAAAAACAATGTAAATATTTTGCTATGGTTTACCAGCTCCTTTTTGCACGCGCTGACTAACAAATCATTCTCATTTGAAAAATGAAAGCACATAATTATGTCAGGGAAAATAAAAAACACGCTTATTGGATAACATTTTATGCTTCGTCTCAAGAAAAAAACAATCAAATTAGATGTTTCACACTTTATCAAAACGGCGTGACTGGGACTTAACGATTAACGTAATTTCTCAATATCTGACTTTAAGACAAAAAATCATAAATGTTTTGTTAGTGGATGCAAAAATACACCAAGCTGGAAAATGGTATTTAAGAAGAAAAGACACCTTTGAGTACCTAGATACAAAATGTTTTAAATCTATGCGCGGAAACAACATTCCATTGACGTTTTATTATTTTCGGACTGCATGGAAATTATGGTAAATAATAGGTATCAGCCTTATTGACTTGACCAATCGTATTTTTGCGTACATAGCTTTATTGCAGACATTACAAAAAGCAGCAATTACGTTATCACCAAACATTAATAATATAATGATAAAATACCCGACAATTAAAAAAAGATTTTCCAATGACTCCTGGGCCAATAAAAACTTAAAATACCAGTACTTCACGAACTCCCATGAGAAACCTTATTTATCTAATTCTATTGATATCAAAAAGTTGTAAATCGTCCAGTAAATCTAATTAAATCTTCACGCTTCAACCTCGTAATTTACAAAAAATCTTCTTGTCCAAAACTACAAGGCCTAGAACTTCAATATTTTGTATGTGGCATTGTCTAGTTGACCTCTACCAAGCTTGTTCAAATTAAGACCCCGGGGTCAAAATTGGCCCTACCCCATGGTTTACTCTATTTTATATAGGAAAATTACAAAAATCTTCTTCTCTGAAACCACAAGGCCTAGAGCTTAGATATTTGGTATGTAGCATTGTCTAGTGGACATCTGTCAAGTTTGTTATAATTATTGCCATAGGGTCAAAATTGGCCCCACCTTTGGGGGTCACTTGATTTATATAGACTCACATAGGAAAATTTAATAAAAAATATTTTTGTACGAAACTACAAGGCCTAGAACTTAGATATTTGGTATGTAGCATTGTCTAGCAGGCCTCTATTAAGTTAGTTCCAATCATGGTTGGGGGTCAAAGAAAAAAGGCCCATATAGGAAGATTAAAAAAATCTTCTTGTCAAAACCACGAGGCCTAAAGCTTAGATATTTCGGATGTCGCATTTTCTTGTTGAACTCTACCAAGTTTGTTCAAATCATCGCCCCATGGTCAGTTGCTTTCAACACCTACTTAAGAGTTTTGGAAGATAATTCTTTACCATGTCAAATAACCTTTCCTTGATCAAATTATTCCTTAGTGTTACAATGCTCATGTGAGCGATGAAGGGCCATCATGGCCCTCTTGTTTAAAGATTCTACATTTCTGTATGTACTTCGTGAATATTTCGGAATGTTTGTATTGCAAGTACATGTATAAGTCAGTTTTAATGATAAGACATCTTCCCAGGTATAAGACCAACTTTAGTTTCAACATCCAAAATCTCATAGGGCTTTAACATTCTCGCTGAATTTATCTGAATCATTGAGTGCTCATCCAATTAATACGATAAGACGATGCTTCTTATTGTGTAATATGTCACCCAAATGATTATGTTCAACCTTTTTCACTTTGTTAGGACGCTCTCAAAGCAATAACAGACTGTGAATATTTAAATAGATTACAAAGCATTTGAACGTTCTAATAGTTTATATAAAACGGCAAATATGCTCACTCATAACGCTTATTGTTTCGACCATGTACGCCTTCCCTCCAAAAGTCACACATATGTTTTATGTGTATGTAGAACAGATATCGAGATAGGTATTGTTACCATCATGCCTTATACTATTTTTGAATTGATCAAAACTAATATATTGACAGGTTTATGTGAGTCCATGCATTGATCTTGGGCGTTTGATATTAACAAAATAATATAACTATTACGAAAAACAATTTGACTCTTGTATGTTTAAATCCATCTTCGAATTTCTATTCCAAGATCAATAACGAATATAAAATCTCTTAGGAATCTTGGTTGATTCAAACATACATGAAATATTCATCCATGTTTCATACTGTTGTATTTCTTGTCGCACGATATTTACAACACATGGCAAATGCGGGTTTAATGATTCCATTTTCACAGAATAATCATTTGTGTTAAGAATTATTTAATTTTGTGATTTTTCAAACTTTCGCGCACTGAATAAGTAATTGGTTCCACTAACTAAAAGGGAGCGCACACGAATGAAACTGTTTTATAAAAAAGACAGGACTCAAATGAAATTGAGTGTTTGATCTCAAGAGAGGTAGAAAAAAGTGTCCGGTGTCAGTTCATTTATCAAAATCATAAGACTAGGACTGAAGTTAAAAAAACATCAGTCCTCGGTATTAGAATTAATTCAAATCATGATAACGGAACGCCACAACTTCCGTTTGTTAAGATAGACTGATAGGTTTGGTTAGTAGGATTTTGGCATTATGTTGGGTCAAAATTAATGTTCATAAGGTTGAGTTTAGCTTTCATTATGTTGAGTCAAGTTGGACTTAGGTTGAGTCAATTTAGCATTATGTTGGGCCAAACTGGCATGAGCTGAGACGTTAAATCAAGTTGGCATTTTGATAGGTGAAACTGGCATAAACTGGAGTTAAAAATGAGGTTGAGTCTAGTCGGCATTTAATATAATATTTGGTTGAGTCAATTTGATATCATGTTTGGTCAAATTGGCATCATGTTAAGTCAAATCGACACAATGGTGGGTCAACATGACATTATGTTTGGTCAATTTGGTATTATGTTGTCAATGAGTAAATTTGACGTTATGTTTTTTTCAAGATGGCATTCTGTTTAGTCAATAACAAGATGTCATCTTTACTGAACATAATAAATACTGGGCCAAATCTAATGCGGAATACTTGACCTAACATAATGTTAAATTGACTCAACATAACGCCAGTCTGACTCAACATTATGCCAATACTCAACATTATGTCGGCATGATTAAACCAAATGACATACCGAAACGCATTAATACTACCATATGACATATTATTTTATATAATACACAACAGCATTTTATTGGATTTACATGCGATACAACAAAGCAATGTACTGCAGTTGTCCAATAATGAAAGAAATGCTACATTTATTGTATGCATTCATTGCCTTTTAGTGAAGGTTTTTATCATACGTGTGAAATCTACTTTTCTGTCGTTCTAATGTATATCACCAAAACGTCACGGACAAAACTCAAGTGCACATTTTAAGGAAACTATAAACATTTATACCATGTAACTTGTCTATGTTGGATCACATAAAGCATTCTTTTAGAACAATTGCATGTGCATACGGTTTATCTATGGAAACAATTTTATGATGTATTCTTATTTTAAAACTAAATCAATTATTTTTTCATTTTATATTATTCACATTTCAGATAAATTGAAGTTAAAAAGTGTCAGTCTGATTTAATAAAGAGTTCTTAGTACGCTTTAGCATCTAGTTATCAAATATTGCATTATTGAGATTACAATTACTGAGATTTAGATTCTATTCAGTTACGGAACTAGCGACATTAAAAATCTCAAGACAGATCTCGTTTATCAAACATCCGATAAAATAAATTTCGAGCCGGTTACAGCGATGACATAGTGTTCGAGAACTGCAGCTTAATTGAATTATCACTTGAAAATATTTTGCTTCATTGGACCTTTCGAAGCACAATAAAAAATAATGTCCGTATAATCATGGTTTGCACTCTCGGGTTAATTATCGCGAATAGAAAATTATACACATTTCTAAGTCCGTCTCGCTATGAATTGAAAAAAGGGAGCCATTATGGCACAATTTACTATTTAAACGCATAGTTCGGTTCATGATGCATTCCCTCCATTCTGAATATCAATGGGTTGAACATTTGAAAAGAAAACTAATCCTGGGTGAGTGCTTTTATTAGCCTCATTTATATTTCGAACAAATTGTTTCAGTAGATAAAATTAAATTAATAATCGCCCTAGCTAATTCAGTCACCGGTACGGACCTTAAGCATTGGAACATTTTCAAAAGATTACAAAAAAGTAATTTTAATATTTCCAAACCCGCAGGCAAAGATACGCACATTCCAAACGCGAATTGTATTGCCTGTTTGAGCTTTTCAAATGCTATTGCACTACACCGCATATATGTTTATTCGCGTCTATAGAGTAAATACATACAACGTATTATTTATTTGGAGATATTCCAAGCTTTTATTACAGATAACCTATGATTCGAAATGATAATTCAAATTGGGTCCGTTTGGGGTTATTAGCAATTACTCTATCAAACACAGGGGTTTTTGGACTTGATTTTTATCAAAATCAAGTCCTTTGTAATCATTGACTTATGTTTGGCGCTGGACTCCATAACAGCTTGGTTAAAAGAATGCCATATAAAGGAAATAGTGCGCAACTAAATGGTATGTTTATATAGAAGTATCTGGAATCTTTCCCCAATCAAGTGTGTCAGATCTAAATACATTTCAAATCATTCTATTGTAACTACATGGAAAGAGTCATGTATCTAAATAAGTGCTTGTCGGTAGATACATGAGATTTTCAAATGCGTAGAATTAAAACCACGTATTCACTGTCCAATAAAATATCTTGCCGTAAAAGTAGTTCTACTTTCGGTCTTCGTTCGATAGTTCAGAAAAATCTCCACGGACGTATTCATGCATTTGCAACAATCTACCATCGATGTGTGTGTTTTGTGCCTTTCTAACATTTCTTAATATTACAAAGCGAATTCTCATTTAATCGTATTTCGTGGTATTCACACCAACTAGTGTTATTTTGATGACGGAATCGCTATTTATAGACTCACTCCCCGCAGTGGCTAGTAGCAAAGCGTAACCGATGTGGGGAGTTTGATTTATCGAAGGTTGAATGTTAAAACTGCGGCTTAAGAATAATAATTCGAGTCGCTAAATACGAACGTAAATTACTGGATACGTGCTTTTAAAATTTTCTGTTTAAGAGTTCCTTTTACGCCAGATTATTTAGAATTACATAATCACGTCTGAATTTCATGCAACATCGGGTTAACTATAGGTCATATAGGTCTTACTCTACTGTGTCAGGACCTTTTTGATTTGAGTGACCCTGAATGTGTTCAATGCGACGATGTTCTGTTGTGTTAAAACCAGAAGAATCAATGTTTGTATTAACTGTTAGTGAAGTGTTGTTTACTAGTTTTGTACAATAAATAGTTTTTAATGCAATTGAATTGTCCTCAATTATTGTGCTAATCATTAAACTTTCCAATATCAGGCTTTTTCATTTTAAAATTTTAGCAAAGGGACTATAGTAAAGCCCTAGCTTATGTCATTCACCTATATGCATATGACCTGCATTACAATATGAATGAAAAATCGGTCCGTAATTTTAAATGTTAAAATATTTGTATGGGCTCGAACGATGTGGGTACACATTTCTCTCTTTTGTCTCGTATGGTAAAAATCAAGTCCGACAGTACTTTCAGTACTTTGATTACCAGTTTAATACAGTAAGATAACCTCTAATTACCAGAACAGTATGTACAATGGATTGATTCATTATAAATCAATTAGATTTTTACACGTGTTCTTTATTAGCAACAAATGTAACTGGTGTAGACTTAAATGATGTAAATGAATCAATAACAAATAAGAAATCACCAAGGTATCCACACCATTGGAACACAATTCATAATCGATATAGGAAATTTGATATGTCCCATTACTTGCTAACAACCAAAATTATTGTCCATCAGCGGTAAAAATTTCAAATCAAAACATTTTAGTAAGCGGTGTCGGCGCCAAACAAAACGGTCAATTCTAGTTAACAGAGAAATAGTCAATAAAATCAATATAAATCCAGGAAACCAAGTTCGGGTATCGGTACTTTTCGGATGGTTGACAAATACTTCGGCATTTAACGTATCGGGCTTGGTTAAAATCGCTTAAATAACGTAAAATGATATTTTATATTTTATCAACAAAGATTAAAATGTCATACTTTAATACCAAGCAACGAAATATTCTAACCGAAAGCTCAAAAATGGTGTTTTATTGCGATAAATACTGCACCCCTTTATTATCGACTTTTCCTTATCAGCGTTAAACATCTCTAACATAATGTGAATTGGATTGGTACGATATGATACTATTAATTCATTAATGACAAAAAATTGTTATAAAGTCTCTTACTAGTCATCAAACATGGGCGTGGTTTCAATTATTGAACCGTAAACATAAGCGGTTTTGATTGGCTCAATTGATTGGATCACAATTGAATGGGGTGCGTCAAATTCGTTGATTTCATGAGACGATAATGATCCGATACTTTAAATGTTAATTGCTCAGCTTAAAAAAACACAGTGGGTGTCATTTTCGGATTAATATTGCCGTCTTATTTGATGACTGATTTCAAAGCGGTTCTCGGTATTTTGTAGCGGATGTTAATCTAGAGAACCTTGCCTCAGAGTTTTGATAATTGTTTTCATTTTTTATCTATGGAGTATTACGTAATAAACAGCGGGGTTCTGGGTACGGAAATTCTTTAAAGTCAAGTATCTAACGAACGGAGGATGTTATCAATAAACTGAGGCACGGTTCCCTGTTTTATGCATTTATAGTCATTTTAAGGCTACTTGTTGTAATATATTCTTATATACAGAGTAGTTATCGTTTTTCAAAAATTTGTAAATTACGTGTGATGTTGGTTTATAGAAGACCAATCAAATGTAATATTAGATACCTTAAATTCGTTGGAGTTTCGAAGACCCATGAAATCCTAGAAATTAAATCCGCAAAGATTGACGAAGCCACTGTATAATGCGTAAATTATTTCATTTGAATGTTTACACTGAGTATAATATATCGACATTATGGAACAAGGCGCCTACGGATATTTGCTTAAAGATAAGATAATAAACTATACAGACTTATTGTTTTTACTAGAATCATTAGAATGACTATATAGAATGTTAATGTATGTATAACTGTATGCTATTTTGCTTCTGTAATTGCACCGATGATACCAATATTATTTCAAAGTATATTCTATTATGACTTTCCTTATATTACATGTGTTGGCCTAGAAATAAGAAACTTTCAAATAAGTTTTCTTTGTAAGATACCTTTCCAACAAAACTTTCTTAATAAATACTTCTACATTATCATTGTTCCGCCAGCAGTTTCCTTAGTGACAAACTAGTTAACCTTTTAAATATTTTGTATTTCCAGAACGATATATTACGCACCATATACATGTATAATGAACTAAAATTATTGTAGAATGAATACATTAATTTCAGCAAATATTTTCTCAATTAAAACCAGCTAATGAAACAATGTACATATTTTGTCGTGATTTACGAGCTCCTGTTAGCACGCGCTGACTTACAAATCATTATCGTTTGCAAAAGAAAGCACATAACTATGAAACGGGAAAATAAAAAGCACGCTCATTAAATAACATTTAATGCTTCGTCTCAAGAGAAACAACAATTGTATAACATGCTTCATCATCTATCAAAATGGCGTGACTGGCACTTAACGATTAACGTCAGTTCTCGGTATCTGACTTTAAGACAAAAAATCATAAAATGTTTTCCATGGGGATGCAAACACGCACCAAGCTGGAAAACACATTTGAATGTTTCGATACTTGATAAACATTTAATGTAACTCGAAGATGTTAAAATATATGCGTGGAAACAACATCCCATAGACATATTATTGATTATTAACTACCAAGAATTTATGGTAGATAATTCGGGTTTATACACCTCAGTCTTGCTGACCTGGCCATTTGTATATATTTTGCTTACACACCTTTATTGCAGAAATCACGTTGTCGTTAAACTTTATGTTATGGTAAAAATCCTGATCCTTCAAAGGACGAAATTCCAAATCATTTTAGGGCCCATAAAAAACTAAAATGATTCACCAACTCCCACCAGATTCCTTATTTGCCTAATTATGTTGATGTCAAAAAAATGTAAATCGTGCTATTTATCTAATTAAATTCCCATAAACATTAAACAGATGCCTGCACGCTGCAACCTCGTAAATTAACCTAAATACGCAACAAATTATATTAACACTCTCGTTTGATTGATCGGAATAAATAAGTTCAACCGACTGACACAATTAGACGATGTGCTACTTATTGGGAACATGTCATCTCTACTGAACCTGGGTTGAACTGTTTACACGTGAGATAAACATCTAAATGATATGGGACTGGGGGTACTTGTTGGGACTGATACTTTAATCTTTCACTTGATTGTTTAATATATAAACACTATGCTGTCGAAAACTTAAACGCTCTTTTTCTAACTGTCAGGCCTGAAACAATTATTAATACTTAAAGGAAATTGGATTATACAATGAATTGTGATATCTTATTTATTTATGGCGTGATATATGTAAACATATTCGACAAAGGGATCAATGCAATATGGTCATTATTAACTTTGGGTATATTGTTTTACGAAGACACGTTTAGCTATTTCGCGGGTGGTCGCTTACCCAGAATTATCAGTCATGGCAGAGAACATTAAGAACAACGATTTATGAATGATCTTGATAGGTACTCGTATACTTGATAAATGACAGACTAGAAACGTTCTTCTCTAAGATTAGTTTACACAGTGCAAGAAAACTCTGTCTGGCTTAAAAAGAAATCATTAAATGATGTATTTCCAATCAAATATCTAACAAATATTGAAGGCTATCATAAATACTCGGTACCTTGATTCGTTGATTCATCAATGCATGATAGAATGTCGTATATAATCGTATATATCTTGTAAAATTTGTCCTAACGCACTGATTGGACAGTCGCCTTTTATCAAATCTAAATTCTGTTTACAAGGTTCATATTTGATAATATTCATATCCACGACTTGACACACGATCTTCTCACCAATTTGTCCTGGGGAGAATATGTTCTGATTGTGTTCTTTCAACTTGCGGTTTTCAATGAGTGTGTGTGTTGTGAATGAATGTCCAAAATTTCGTAATTTTCGTAAGTCTTGTTTTTATTTAATTATAATACACTTATTGGCTGTTGTACCAACTTAGCAAGAAAACAAGACCTTCATTGTTCGTGTTCTTAACTTGCCCTTATAAATTATTTGATTAGAAACTGTCATGTATCTCTCCATCTAAGCCTTTTTTTATAAAATTTAGAACAAATACGCAAAGAAAAATCTTTGAAATATTATTACCACTTATTATAGAGTCAATCAAATTTACACTACGCCATTTGATGATGCCATCTTTTGAGGTATTAAGTCCTTAACAACCTTAATGAGTCGGTTATTTACTAATCGTTCAGATGTTTCATAAAATAAAGATAAGAGCTGTTGATGAACCACATTAATCTTGTGACAATTTATCTAATAAATCTCTAATTTCATGCTGATTAAAAAAGAACATTCTGGTTTGTATTTCGAATTTATCTTGTTTTAGGACGAACGTAGTGTTCGTCTTTACACACGATGGTCTCGGTCACAAAACGAAATTGGGGGAATAAGATTCATACTAGTCATAATTTAGAAAGCTCACAGGTTAAACTGAACATTCATTCAAAGTGATACTACTAACTACTGAAACGAGCAATATCGGAAACCTGCATCAGTGCCGAGGAGCCACATACTGTTAAGTTAATGGTTATAAGGCATTCGCTGACTGATACATGGACATGAAATGTTAAGATTATCTGATAGAGACATATCAAATTCAATTATTCACGACTTGAAGGCATGTTTAAGTACTGAAACAGACTACATTGAAAATAATTACTTGGTCACAGGTTCCTGAGAGAAGCAGAGCAATAATTGGCTGAAGAATCTAACGTCAATGTCTCTAAAATATTAATTTCAATAGTTATCAGTTCCAATATTCCCGTTTAATCTAAATATGACGGATGTAATTAACTTCCTCTTGATCGATTTCGGCAATGTGACAAGGCTCACCTCACCCAGACTTTGTGACACGATATCGTATTTCTATGTCAATGGACAAATTACCCGCATCAAGCTTCATTGACATCGATGCGTATGCTCCGGTTTAAATTTGTCGAACATGGGCAACAGCGCTGCATTTAGAAATGCTATCCGCATCCTGTAAATCTCAAACAAATTTTCCATGTAATATTGATGAAACGTTTAAATGTAAAGCTTTCTTACTTTCGGCACATTTTGCATTTATTTGTTCAAGTATGTTGTAAGGAACATAGATAATTTCACCTCTACGACTTTTTCAGTATAAAAGAACATTTATTTCCGGTTCGTTTTTTAATATTTCCATTTTATTTCAACTTGATAGAAAGAGTAGGATATAATTTGATTCAAATAATAATATTTCTTAATTTTGATTTTCAATAGAACTTAATGCATTGTTTTAAATGAGCCATTACAGCAAAATTCTATGAGCTTGTACATTTGCAAGTAAATTCAGGGCACTCAAAGAGCCGCACCAAGTATCTGATTCTGATTAGATTAATTTATTCATTGCCCTATTAACGCCCTATATAACTTTAAGTCGACAAATAATTACTAAACGTGTACTCGAAGCAAGCTAATCAAAACTGATTTCAGATATTCATGAGTCTTGAAGTCAAAGATGCGTGATTGAAAATGAAAATTTATTAGGTGTAAAATAAAGTTGACTTAAAGGATATAATCAATGTATACAATGTACTTATGTCTTGACAGAAATCCACCATTGAAATTGATTCGGAACAATTAGAGCAGAAGTCGCTTCATACTTAACCGTAAGGATGTTAACCCCATCCAGTTTATTCCGTAGTTAATTGATGAAAATCCCATTGCTACTTTGCCACACTCTCGACAGTTTTAATTAAACATGAAAACCCGCAACAAAACTGCATCTTCTTGCTTTTGGCGAATCTCTACAAAGTTTCCAAACACATCTGTTAGAAACAGTGCAAAATGATATAAAATCGTTTGGGACGAACTAAATATGAAATATGAAAACTTGTCTATACAGTGACGATGCCTGACAGACGAAATATTGTTGTAAAATTCAAACAATGAACTGTATGTGCACTGGTTTCTCTGAGCCACTATCAATTATTAGTTTTCAAAGCACGTGCGAAATTTGATTAAAAGCAATTATATAGTTTCTTGTCGGGCAAAGTAGGCATAATCGTGTCCTTCAGGACAAACAAGTGGTACATCGTATACAAATCATGCATTATAGTAGAAAGAAAACATGCCATAAGTCATGTATCCAACATTTCAACACACAGTGTGGATGTCATGTTTTCTTTCTACTAAAAAGCACGATTTATATACGAGGTACCGCTTGTTTGTCCTGAAGACCAATCATACAATGTTGAATGTTGAAAGTACAAATGATTTCTTTTGATCTCTTACGTTTAATTGGTTTGTGCCCGTTTTACTACTGTCCGTAAGGGTATGCGTAATTGTCATTTTGCTTGTTAATTAATTCGCAATAGTAGCTTTAAAATATGATTTTTGAGTTTAAATACATAATTCATGACTAATCTTATCGAACGCCCATTATCGGACGGGATATTTTGTTTTCTATTAATTTTGCCTGCTGTGCTCACAATTGACACAAATTATATTAGCTAGCTTGCACTAATGTCAAATCCACCGATACACCGAGCATGAAATCAAATTAATTCCATTAATCATAAACATCATGGTGGCTTTGATATCAACGAAAAGTATGCATGCTTGCATCTAATAAAACACCTAGGTTGGAAACTGTGTTAGAAGACGTGCTTTGTTGCACGTGCGTTCTTTCTAGGAGTCATATTCCTACCAATATCAATCCATTAGGTCGACGTCATGTTATTGGTTAAATGTGTAACAAATGGTCAGCAATCAAAAACGCATGAGCTGTCCAACTGCGTTCGTCAATAACCTTGAAAAGTATCTAGTATATGATGCTATCATAAATATTGATTTCAGTTTGCTTTTTGTGCTTTTGTTTTTGATATACATTTGTTGTTTTTAAGTTGGGTTAAATAGTTTAATATAAAAATATAAATGCATATTATGTTTGATTATGATCAGAATGTCTAAGTTAAAAATGTCGAATTTGCATTAGACTGAACCCAATCAGTCAGATGCAACGAACAAATCTTAGTAACCGATACCATGAGTTGTGTCGACAAATATTTCAATAGCATTCGCCAAACATAATTATAACAAGAGTTTTCCTGGGAAACCTGGTTTATCGTAACCTTTTTATCTTACCAATGTAGTTAGGACGGTCTTATAGCAATAACTGCCGTTTAAAATTTGAATAGATTACAAAGCATTTCCAAGAATATTCCAATGCTTTACACAAAATTAATATGCTCACTCCCAACGCCGATGATTTCTTTCTTGAACGCCTTCCCTTCAAACCCACACATATTTTATGTGCATATAGTACATTGTATCGAGATAAGTTTTGTCGGAACTATTCAATAAATTAGTAATAGATAACCTTTGATTTCAATCATTGTAACCCAAAAAATTGGTCAAATTGAGTGTATGGGTTGTTAAAAGTGACTCCATGCATTGGTCTAGCGAGTCCTTGTAATGGTCAAAATGGGTCCATGTATTGGATTAAGTAATTTCTTTGCCATATAGGCGCTTGATAATAATCACACGATGTAGTTGAAAAACTACCCTATTCACTGGACAAAAGTAAGAACGTGTTAATACATGTATACTGTACAACCTCTGTAGAGCAACATCCTGTAGGAGCTTCAAATATTGACCGTTGTTTAGAGGTTGTTGCACTACAGAGGTTAAATTTATAGTAAATATTAGCTTACGAAAATTTTGAATGTGTTGTTATAGAGAGGTTGTTGCTCTACAGAGGGCCGATTTGGAGAGATTGTACTGTACATATCTTCGCTTTTATGAAAAACATACGTGCGCTGAAGGAAAGTATATATAGCTACACATGTCATTCAGATAAACTATAAGATATTCATCCCCACCGAAAATATCATTCAGTTATATCTAATAACTGTAAAAAGCGGTAACTATTGATACATTACTAGTACTCGACTACAAATGGCTTGCAGCGAAGTTAAATAACGAAAGGAACACCATTTTACCGTTTCAAAATGAATTAAACAAAACAAATACCACTTCTTACTACTGTTTCTTAACTGTTTAATTTTGATTTGTTTGGTTTAGTATCCGTTACCATTATATTGCTGATCAATCAAAGAGGAGGTCTCTAATCAGCAATTACTAAACAATTATTAGTCCGTCTGAACTTCTACTATCCAAACTAATATGGCGAGAAATAACCCGATTATATTCAGACAATATACTTTCACTTTCAAAATTCGAGTTAGTACGCAACCTATCAATGCAGTAACTTAACGCGAAACGGGCAAATTGAAACTGATGCTTATTTAATGACCGCTATTACCAACGACTTTTGTAACCAAAACTGGCTTGAAATAGAACTAGGTTCTGAAAGAATAGGGTCCAACGTGTATACGGAGAATAGATAATCAATAAAGAGATCAATATGCATACCATGTTTCTACAATGAGCACGAACATCATTAGCTAAGAGTTTGGTCCTCATAAAAAAAACTCTTACGCTGTTTTTTAATAAAATATCAATCTGAATTGTAATTATTTCTCAATTTTCGCCCTGAAAATAAACCAAGCATATTTAATGACTATGTCATATATTAGTTCGAAGAAGTGTTACTAATATGCTTTCATTGTATACGGTATGAACCTTTGCACCTCTAAGCAGGATGTGTTTGATTTGGTATCAGATGTTCAGGTGGATTAATGTGAACTCTATTAGTCATTTCCCTTTTAGGAACTTTGTAAATAATAGTCTAAAATGAGGTTTGTAACGAAAATAAACTTCAATATCAGTTGCTGCAGGAAAGAAGGCATGAATTATGTTTAAAATATTCTTCTTTTTCGTAGTTACATTCCAAATCATTGTGTTGCAAAAACAATGGTTTGTGATTCATTATCCGAACAAGACAAGTCATCACCTTCCTTTGTCATCTATACCGTCATGAACTCAAAAATAGTTTGTCCTACGTGTCCTTTTGCTTTATGCGTTTTTGTTTATTTGCAATTCGGTGTTTTAAGACCTTTTTGTAGAAATGCACATCGTAACACCTTAATATTGCCATATGAATTGTTAGTTCAATGTAAAAACTACAACATTATATTGGATTTTAAGCGATACAAGAAACAATGTTCTGCTGTTGTTCAATAAATGAAAGAATCCTTACACTTAATGTATGCATTGCCTTGCACTGAAGATTTTTTATTCAACGAGCAAATCCTTGTTTTATGTCGTTCAATCGTGTACTTTAAAGTGTATCATCGTCACGGACGAAACTTAAGTACATGTTTAAGGGAACCATACACATTTTATTCCATGTAACTTGCAGTTTTTGGATAACATAATGCATTTGTTTAGAACACTTGCATGTACTTACGGTTTATGAATGGAAACAGTTTTTAAGATATATTCTTTTCACCTTATATTATCCACATTTCAAAGAAGTTAAGAAGTGACAGCCATCATCTAGTTGTAAAATATTGTGTTATTGACTATTCGCGAGACTAATTCTCTGATCAGTTACGCCGAACAAGCGACATTGAAGATCCTAAGAGAATGTCGTTTATCGAACATCCGACATAATAAATTTCGAGCCGATTACAGCGATGGCATTGTATTTGTGAATGAATTTCAGCTTTATTGAATTATCACTTGAATATAGTTCGCTTCATTGATCCTTTCAAAACTCAATTTAAAGTAATATCAATATAATCATGGTTCGCACACTTGTGATGATTATCGCAAACAGAAAATTGTACACATTTCAAAGTCCATCTTGCTATGAACTGAACAACTGAACGTTTATGGCACAATTAAATGTTTAAGTTCACTATGCATTCCCTTCATGTTGAATATCATTTGTTTGAACATTTGAAAAGAAAACTAATCCTGGGTGAGTGTTTTATCAACCAGTAGCTTCCCATATGTATTAATTTTTTATATTTTATTTAACATTAATAATCGTCTTATCTTATTCACTCACAAATGACAGACCTAACGCATTGAACATTTCAAAAAGATTACGAAAGATTATTAAAGCTACAATAAGGTTCCCAAAAGAGGTATTTTCTTCATATCGAAAACACAAATCTGTGATACTGATTTGAAGACTGATAAATAATAAACACAATGTGTGATTAAAACACACGCAAACTGTCATATATGTTAAATAATCTTTCCTTGAAGATTGACATAACAAGCACGGTTTGTTTACAAATACGGCACTAAAGGTATTCCGACAGTATCTCCGTCACTTTCCGGAGACTACGGAGAATTTTGTGCGTACTTCCTATCATTGACGAAGAGTTTTCGGAATTGTTCAGGAAATTTAAACGTATTAAAACAATATTTAGTATTTTGTACGGAGGACAAAATACTAAATATAGTTTCAGTTGCTTATTTCTCAAAGAAGGAACGGCGACCTGAGATCAGATACAGGTCTCTTCTGTACCATTTTGGGCATATTTTAATATATCAGTATTTCGAGATTCTTTGTACATAGAAAATATAACCAATTATAAGCCTTATCGGGGCTTTAATTTTTTATAATTCGGCCATGCATCACTTGGTTATTATTATTATTTCAATGCAATCCATTGTGAATTAATTGTCTTAATTACAATAGTATTTTCATTCAATATCATTAAGTTCTTAATCAGGATTTTGATATAAAAAACAACGTCACAGGACAGACCAGGGTATACATGGAAATCATATAGACCCAACAGTGATAAGGAACTATTGTAAAAACGCCCTACAACATCTAACAAATGTTATTTACAAAATGAAATAACTATAACGAATTAATTAAATGAAGATACGGTCAATAAATTGCTTGATAATAGACCTTGAATCGAAATGAAGTCAATGTGAAATAAGAACCAGAGTTAAAAATAAACATAATTGCCCTATATAATCCATACAGGAAAATTAACATGTCCCATTACTGTACCAAAACATGTGCTAACAACCAAAATCATGGTCCGGGGCACGAGCTGTATAAATAGCGAAGTATTTTAGTGAACGGTTCCGGCAACTTGCAAACTTGCAAAAACTTTTGATTTTCGTAAGACTCACTCTGTGGATTACTTCAGCATGTGTATTACACGTTGTAGCTCCACGAAAAGAAGCAAATACATTCCAGACATGGAAAGGAAAAACTGAACATTCTATCGTTACGAAATTAACTTCAAAGTCATTAGCCGACCTGAAAATTCGATGCTCGTTCATTCAGAAAAATAATCCTTAACCTATTCGACTTTAAAATGAAAAGAAAAAGCTTGGGTGTTAGTGAAATGTCTCACAATTCATCCATCTTTTAACTTGTAAACTAATTAAATGTATAATTGTTTTACGTTAAGTTGGCCTTTCGAGTTGTAACAGTTGGTATAATGAGATTTCGAAATAACAGTATCTATTTATTTACTTTGAGTAACAGTCTTTGAAATATGAAATGTTGTTCAGAAACTTCAAGTATAGTGAAATTACTTCTTTCTTTCCATAAATGTGAAAATCTTAATTTACACCTCAGGTACATGTTTTTTCCATCTTATTTCCAGATTTAATTTTGAATTAATACTATTTTCATTGTGTTCATTTCTAAATTTTTACTAAAATGGTTATTTTTTGGTCACTTAAATTCTTTAAAAGAGAAAATCTTTCATTTTCGGACATACCGATATTCGTTTGTAAGAAACTAATTTCGGATATCGGTACCTTTCGGATGTTTGACTAATACTTCGGTTTTTAATTTGTGGGAAATTGACTAAATGGTGAAGACGACCCAGGAAATCCTAGAAATTAAGTCTGCAATGAAGACTGGTGAAGCCTCTGTACAATGTGTAAAGTTCTCATACTAAGAGTACAACATATCGACATCATGGAACACTGCATCGTCGGAAACCCACGGTCGCTGCCTCCGCTCCGCTCCGCTACGTACTTTATTTAGCGGAGTGGAGGCGGCGACCGTGGGTATCCGACGATGGGAACACTGTGTCTGCGGAATGATTTGCCTAAAAATAAAACAAACAATACAGACGATTTTTTACTAGAACGGCTATATATAATGTTGATATACTGTACTGTGTAACTGTATGCTATTTTACTTATGTAATTGCTTCGGTGATAAACGTATTGTTCCAAAGTATTTTCTACTTTGACATTCCTTATATTACGGATGTTGTCCCAGAAATACAAACTTTCCAATAAATATTCTTTACATGATTTTAGCAAACATTTTCTTAATTAAAACCAGCTAATGAAAATGTTAATATGTTTCGTGGTTTACGAACTCCTATTAGCACGCACCGACCTACAAATCATTCTTATTTGCAAAAGAAAGCACATACATATGTAACGGGAAAATAAAAAAAAACACGTTTATCAAATAACAGTTAATGCTTCGTCACAAGAGATACAACAATTGCATTAGACGCTTCACAATTTATAAAAACGACGTGACTGGGACTTGCCGATTACAGTCAGTTCTCGGTATCTGACTTTAAAACAATTTTTAAAAATCATATTTTTGTTTCATGTTTCAATTACACACCACGCTTGAGAGGGCAGGACAAATTTGAGTATTTCGATACAAAATAAACATTTAATTAAACTAGAAGATATTTAAGTCAATGCGTGGAAACATCCTTCCATTGACGTATTATTATTTCCAGACTACCAAGAACTGAGGTAGATAATATGTCTCAGACTTATTGACTTGACCATTCGTATTATTGCGTACAATAATTATTCACATCTTTATTGCAGACAACACGAATAGCAGCTTTCACGTTGTCATTAAACATTTATGTTATTGTAAAAAAAACGATAATTCGAAAAAGGGAATTCAAATGATTTCATGGCCCGAAAAACTTAACATGCTTCACAGAATCCCACGAGAAATATTAATTGTCTGATTAATATTATGTTGATGTCAAAAAATGTAAAACGTACAATTAATCCAATTAAATTCCCATGAACATTAAACAGACGCCTGCGATCTTCAACCTCGTAAATTAACCTAAATACACAACAAATTACGTATATATTAACACTCTCGCTTGAATTATCGGAATAAATAAGAGCTAAACCGATTAACACGATATGACGATGTGATACTTATTGGGCACATGCCATTCAAACAGTAGTATAGCTTCTTTTGAACCTTGGTTGAAGATAAACGTTTAAATGATACTTGAGAGTACTTGTAAGGACTGGCACTTTCATGTTTAGTGTGTCGAAAACTGTTCAAAACGCTCTTTGTTCAGGCATGAAACAATAATTAATACATAAAGCATGCAATGAATTGTGATATAGTTTTATTCACTTCCTTTTTATTGTTTTAACCGATGTTAATGCGATTATTGTCACTCCTCTGTTACTTGAAGTTAGTCTTACCAATTTATATAATTTATCCTTCATTTTTATTTATAATATATTCTCCTTGTCGCATGAGTTATACTTTTGTCTTACCCTTTTATCTAGACGCGAGCTACATGAACATTAGTTGCACCATATAAAGACTTAAAACATTGTCGAAAAATACTAAGTGAGTATGCTACATCTATACCAAATGATACTGGTGTTTAATGCTATTAAGAGATATTGACATGTAAACACAGGTCACCAAAGGAACAAATGAGATGTGGTCTTTATTACCTTAGGAAAGGTCGTTGTACAAAAAATTGTTAGATTTTATCCCAGATGGTCGCTCATACAGGGTTATCAGTTATTGCAGAGAAAATAAAGAACAACGATGAACTCGTATGAATGATCTTGTTAAGTACGCGTATACTTGATAAATGACAGACTAGAAACGTTCTTATCTAAGATTAGTTTAGATATTGCAAGAAACACTGTCTGGCTTTGAAAGAAATCATTAAATGGTATATATCCAATCAAATATCTAATAAATATTGAAAGCTCTCTAATTTATTTTGTCTTAACGCACTGATTGGAAAGCGCCTGTGTCAAAATCCAAATCTTGTTGAAAAAGTTCTCATTTAATATTGTTTTGATCCACAACTTGACACACGATTTCCTCTTCAGTTTGTCTTGATATGACACTTTTCTGATAGTTTTTTTTCAATTGTTTTTTTCAATGAAGGAGTGTTTTGAATAACTGTTTAAATTTCCGGCTATGTCCAAAACTATTATGCATAAGTCTTGTTTTTAAGTATAAAACACTCATTTACCCTTGTACTAACTTAGCAAGAAAACAAAACCTTCACCGTTCGTGACTTTAACTTGCTTGTTATGAATTATTTTTATAAAAACTGACATGGAACCCACGTCAAAAGCCTTATACATGTATTTAAAATTCAATACAACCATGCAATGAAAAATCTTTGAAATATTATTTCCACTTATTCTGCAGTCAGTCATTTGATGATACCATCTTTTAAGTCATGAAGTCCTTAACAACTTTGATATTTACATATTGTTCAGTTGTTTTCTTTCATAAAATTTAAATACTGATTAGTGCGAAAAGGCTCACATCGGACCTGTAACATGATTGTCGTATTTCTATGCAAACGAACAAATTACCCGCATCAAGTATCAAGATTCATTGACACGCAGGATCCAGTTTAAATTTTCAGATTTGACGTACATAGGTTACATCCCTGTGTTAAGATAGTCATGCTATTCTGAACATTTTTTGCCATGTAACATTGCCATTTGCCATGAAATGATTGCGTGTACAGCATTTCTGCATACGGTAAATATTGCCATTATTTGTCCAAATCTGTCGTAAAGAACATAGTACGTAACCCTACCTTGCGCTCCCCTCCACATTATAACTACTTCAATATAAAAATATTTATTTCAGGGTTCGGTTTTCAACATTCCGATATATGTTAACTTGATAGAAAGACCAGGATGTCATTAGATTCCAATCATAATATTACTTGATCTTTATTTTCAAAACAAATTAATGGCATTGTTTTTAAATGAGCGATTACAGTCAAATAAGTGAGCTTTATCATTTTGCTCGTAATGGCAGGGCACTCAAAGAGCCGCCCCAAGTGTCTTATTCTGATTATGTTATTTTACAAATGGGTCAATGTATTGGGTTAGGAAATTACTTTGTCATATAGGCGCTTGATAATAATCACACAATATAGTTAAAAACAACTACCCTATCCACTGGACAAATGTAAGCACGTGTTAATACGTGTATACATACTTTTTGCATTGGCAAAACTATGTCAGAAACCTGCTTACAAAACTTGTGTTAAATCCCCCGAAAAACAAAATTAGATACACCTAAAGCCCATCATTACACTTATTGTACCACATCTGATTCTCATTGAAATATAAAGTGTTTTTCAATTGTAAAGATCACATGTGCAATTTGGGAGTGATCAATTTAATATGCCCAAGCATATGAATAAAAACTATGAAACATGTCATTGTGTCCTAAATTGATTTTACTAGTAATTCATAGTTTTGATTAATCGATCGGTTTTCTTTTGTTCTTGCAAGAAGATGAAGCACGTTGCTTTCGTTACAAATGTCTTACATTATCTGACACATCAGAAGCGGACATATTTCACATGTGAGGAAAGTTTCATCTTAATTACAGCATTCGAACGTTCTACCTCGTTTTACGTCAGGAATCTACCCCGGACCTTATAGCTTGAAAGGTCGTCATATGACCCTGGCTGTTGGTGCCAGCACATAAGGATTCAAGCTGTCACCTTCATGATTTATACAAACTTTAAAATATGATTACTTTCAGTGTACGATTAACTTATTTTAAAGTATTTTGTATTTGTTTTTCTATTGAATTTTTAAGCCTTATGAACAAAGAAATGTGCAAGTCATTTTATGCCCCATATTCGCAGTGCAAAACACATTTCTCATAGTCGACATACTACTACTAAGATGCTGATATTTAATTAATTTTAATTTTCCGCTCTGTCTTGCAGTGTCTCTCTGTCTTTCTATCTCTCTGTATTCAGATTATTGAGTTACCTGATCCTAGGTGGATTGTTTCACTCCTTCCAGATAGTTTGAGTATGATGTTTTTATGAGTGACTTCGTTTCGTTGGTGACGTACGAGATTCATACATCCTTCATTTCAAATTGTAAATTTTCTGACGCCACACTCTTCAAAATATCGAATTAATACGCAACCAATAACTGCAGTATCTTAAAGCGAAACGGGCAAATTGAAACTGGTGTTTATTTAATGACAATTATTATCTGTGGCTTTTTTAAGACTGGCTTGAATTAAACCCAGTTCCTGAAATAATAGGGTCAAAAGTGTATACGGTGAATTAATATTCAATAAAGAGGTCAATTCCATGGTCTTTAAATGATCACGTACATCATTAGCTAACAATTTTGTCCTCATGGTTATTACACAATGTTTTAAATGAAGGTCAATTTATATTTTTATTAGTTTTCTAAGTTATGCTTTCGTTGCATACAGTATGAATCTTTGCACCTCAAAGTATGATGTGTTTGGTTTGTCAGATGCCCGGGTGGTTTAATGTGGACATTTCTTAACACTTCCTTTGATTAACTTCTGAATTGTTTCCTATTAGAAACCTTGTAAATACTCTAAAATGGGGTTTGTAACGAAAATAAACTTCAATATCAGTTGCTACAGGAAATAAGGCATGAGTTATGTTTGAAATATTCGTCTTTTTAAGTTACCTTTCGAAGTATTGTGTGGCAAAAACAATGTGTTTTTTATTCAATATCCAAACAGGAAAACATCTTGGTTTGTCATCTATACCGTCATGAACTCAGAAATAGTTTGTCTTAGGTGTCCTTTCGCTTTATATGTTTTGTTTATTTGCAATTAGGTGTTTCGTTTTAAGAACTTTTTTGTAGAAATGCACATCGTAACACCTTAATATTGCCATATGAAATGTTAGCTAATGTAAAAACAACAAAAAGCGAAACAAGAATGCAATGTAACTGCCGTTGTCTAATAAATAAGGACATACTTATTTATTACATGCATAGTCTTTTACTGAAGATTTTCGTTGTTTTAATTGTGTACTTATGCAATGTATCATCAAAACGTCACGGCTGAAAGTCAAATGCACGTTTAAGGAATTCATAAACAGTTTATACTACATATGTATGTGACTTCTTTTGTTTACACATTGTCAAAAACAATTTTGTTTAGAACACTAGTATGTGTTTACAGTTTATTTATGGAGAAAATTTTAGATGTATCCTTGTTTTACAGCTTAATCAATTTCTGTTAATCTTACATTATCGATGTTTCAGATGAATACTCGTATAAGTTAAAAAGTGCCAGCCAGACGGAATGAAGAGTTATTAGAAAGTGATGACATCTATTTGTCAAATAATATATTATTGACAATTCCTGAGAGTTACATTCTGTTCTGTTACGGAACAAGCGACATTTAAAGTTCCCAAGACATGTCTCGTTTATCAAACGTCCGACATAATAAATTTCGAGCTGGTTACAGCGATGACATAGTGTTCGAGAACTCCAGCTTTATTGAATTATCACTTGAAATTATTCCGCTTCATTGATCCTTTCAAAACTCAACTAAAAATAATTTTCATATAATTATGGTTCATAAATTCGAGTTGATTATTGTAAACTGAAAATTGTACCGATTTACCCAACCATCATGCTATGAATCGAAAGTGGATAGCGCTGATGGAACAATTTACTGTTTAAACGAATAGTTCAGTTCAATATACATTACCTCCATGTTTGATATCAATGTTTGAACATTTAAATAGAAAACTAATCCGGGATAAGTGCTTTTATTTGTCAGTAATTTCTCATTTTTATTCATACTTCGAGCAAATTATTGCTGGAGATGAATTAAATTAATAATCATCCTATCTAATTCACTCATCAATGACGGACCTAAGGTCGTATAAAGGCATTGAACATTTCAAATGGATTATTAAACCATCTTAATTATAAACAATGTCATACCCATAAGCAAAGATACGCAAATTGTATTGCAATTATGAGCTTTTTGAAGACCATTACAACATATCGCATATGTTTATTTGCGTCTGGAGGCACATGCTTGTAACATATTATATGATTGGAGATGTTCTATGCTTTAATTACATGTCAGATAACCTAAGGTTCAAAATATTTTTTTCAAAAAATGGATCCGTTTCGTGTTAAGCTATTACTTTATCAAACAGGGTTTTGTACCAGTTTAAAACAAATAGATAACCACTAATTAACAGAACACTACAATGTATTAATCCATTATACATAAATTAGATTTATACACGTGTTCTTTATTAGCAACAAAAATAACTGATGTAGACTTCAAATGATGTAACTGAATCAATAACAAATAAGAAATCTCCAAGGAATCCTGCTCGGTTGGAATATAAATAAAATATTATTCACTATTGTCTATCGTTCATGGATCATTTGGTGTTTTTTTCAGTGCAATATTCTGCTCGTAAACAAGACACGTTTGACGCAATTAGGTAATTGGGTGAAGTACAATGTACATTCATGTAGTACTTGTAAGGTAGTATTTTAGGTAATGCGTATGGTACATTGTTGAAAGGAAAATGAAATATTGTAAAACTACGGATGCTATATTTAGATCCTGCAAATAAGGAAACGTTTAGTTAGGATAAACTAGTAGTTCCACTCAATGTAATTAAGCCATCGGAGCGTATGGACAATGTCCAAAGATGTCTAAATATTAAAAAAAACATCACAGGACGGACGGAAGATTAAACAGAAGCTATGAAGACCATTTGAAACAGTAATATAGAATTTTCATAAAAACGACGTACGCATCTTATTTACAAAATAAAATAAGCATAACGATGAAATGACTTGATTAAAAGAAAATTAATAAATAGAAAACACGCGCCATTCGTTCAGCATCAATTGATATTTCTAAATATCTAAAACCCACAAATACACGTACCCAACAAAATAACTAATTCTAGCAAATCTATAGAACCGATAGAATCAATATACCCTCAAAAATAAAATGTGAGTATCAATTCAATAATATAATATAATAGTTACATGCATTTTCATTTTCACAAACGGAAGTGATCGACTTGTCTAACTATCAAATGATAGTCCACACTCTGTTCTACGTGAAATGAATTGCTCTAAATGCAACACATATTTTACACCTGTTTCTAGTTTAATTAAGTTGTGGACCGTTATTTGCCATATTTTATCATGTGTATACTGTCTTTATTTCAATTGTGTTTCTGCTTTATAATTTTTTCCTCAGATCATAGTCCAATTCTTTGTTTTTTTATGCATCAACATCTGATCATCGCATTGGGTATAGCGTTCGTGATTCTACGGATCGTGAGTTAGTGATTTCAGTCCCAAGGCGCAGAACATCTTCTGTTGTTATTGAGTTAAATACTTTGAAGACATCTTCCCTCTGACTTTAATTATTCTTGTGAAGATATTTGCAAATACTTGCAGAGATCATGCACAGATTTAGGCAAAACCCAAAATATGTCAACAATAAATCACGTGGTTTGCTTGGTGTCTGAGTATTCCCCACTTCCAACATTACAGAACAGTTAACTGTATTTATTAAGTAACTTAAACACAATGAATCTTAATACAAACGTATGCAAATAATAAAATACACGTGAATAGTAACTTTGTATACCAGAATAACAGGGTCGTGATTTTGCCATTGAAAAAAAGGGTTGGGTGCACGCGCCAAGACCCCCCGCCCCCTCCCCCTCCAGAATTCGATAATATACATATATCAAACCAAACTACGCACCTCATTTGGGAGTTGGAGAAGAAATTTAAGGCGACGTGTATTTTGCGCCTCATTCTCATGTTGACAATTTTGATGATCGTTTGTCTGTAAATTGTAACAACTTCAAGTGCACGTTCACCAGTCTCGGTTTATTGCAATTCTTCCCTAAATAAATTATTGTATGTACTCTTACACACGTACTGACTTTTTTTATTTTCACTTTGTATATTCAGGATGTTTTCTCTGATCGGTAGATGGCTATCGTTACGTTCAAACAAATTTTAAAGAGAACTACGAATCTCATCATTCATCTTGTTGTGATTACACCCCTTCCACTATTTAATTAACTTCTAGATTGTTTGATGTTTAAATAAATAATGTAATTCTTATCCAGTCGTAAAATCGCATTGATTGTTCATACATAGCTTAACCTAAATAATGCTTACATAGAAAATATGTGATTATCAGAAACTACGCTTTGTTGATGAACTTGATATGATGCGTAACAATAAGGCGAAGTAAAGCATTAGAACTGATTCAACAATAAGTATATAGGACACAACGTACGTAGCGAAAACAATTATGTCTTTTATAACTGTGCTTTTTTAAAAAAAATCCTCTTCTCAAGTGATTAAGATAGGGAGTAAAATATATCCAAACCAGTGCCTGCTCGAACTAGGATTTCTGCAATAAATATATATAGCTTCAAACTATGATTATGCATAATTTAGTAAAGGGCATATGTTTTAATGTAACTACGCATTAATGTAAATTCCATGATAAAAGCATTGCAATGTTAACACAGGATCAATACCGTAAAATATCTATAGCTATTCAACACCTTATAGTCTATTGAAATGTTCGATCTACAATCTAATTGTTTATTGTTTTAAATTGTAATTGTTAGATATTTGTAAAACTGATAGCATCTTTTACACCTATGTTACTTAGTATACCTCGGGTAAGGTTTGTAAAATATATACCAATGGTGATGAAAAGATTGCAGAGGTTTTAAATCCATATTGACTTTTTTAAATCTCCTTCATGAAAAGCGTTAAGTTTATAAAGCCTACTAAATTGACAATTATACATGGAATACTAAAACTTCTAATAAATTATTAACGGAATTTTAAATTCACTGTTTATCACAGGTGTGATTTTATTGTTAGGATTACGACATATTCGTGAGATATCATTGAAGATGTCGAAACAGGATATGTGTTAAATGCGTAAGTAATTTCATATGAAAAAATCATTATTGAACTTATTTAGTTGTCGCTAATTTTTTTTTATATTAATGACGATCTGATATTTCTTCTACCTGACTTTAAAACTTAGAAAATGGAACGGTATTTATTGGATTGGCGTTAGACATCATCAGGCATAGAAATAGTTTTTATAAGATACATTTGATTGATGAATTTGCTGCCAGCTATGGTTCTGATTTTTAAACGAATGGCGATACCGGCAATTACATTTGTTAGGAAAAGTATAAAGGTACTTGCATGTATATTTAGGACTTTGTATGGGTAATCGTTGGTCCAGTGGTAACGCGCTGGACTAATAAACGAAAGATGGTGGATTTCTCAAGTACACTTTTTCAGTGTCCCGTTCCCAACTACTGGGCCAAGTACTGTGTCTTGAAAATCACTTGAAAAGGTGCGAGGCGTGTATCGTTGTCTTACACCGGTAACGGTTAACTGTTTTGTATCTTATATTCCCTTTCTCTGGGGCGGCTCTGAAACGACCATAGCTGTCGTTTAACAACAGAGATCTATAAATGGACGTAATATAAGTGTAGCTCATATTGGGCGCTGTAAGTTAACATTGTAAATTATGATAATTACGTATGGACGAATATACAGTAGTTCACACACGAGTTGTTGTCTACTGATGACCTTTGACAGAGACTTCTTATCATATATTTGACACAAAACCACATTGTCTTAAAGACAAAATGTTCTTGAAATCGTCTGAAAATACCATCATTAACCCGTATATCGGTTCAAAGCAATACTATGACTGTAATCCTCATTCAAAATTATATTGCTCACTATTTACAATATGTAGCTATATTTCTGAGATGTCTTAAGAAACATCAATACAAAACTATAGTTAGAAGTTCGTGCTTTCAGGCAATATGCAGTATACAACTAGATATTGGAAATATTTGAAGTATGTCTAAGTTATATAGGACACTTTTTATAACCTCTACTAAGTTTTTAGACGGCAATATACCAAAATTGCCATAATTAACAAGCAATCAACATAGATCGAGGCAAATAGAGCGGTCCTCACAAACTGACATACTGTTTGAAACGAATATCACGCCTACAGGTTCGCTATTTCAAGATTTGTAGTCAGAATTTTAAAATGAATCAGCTAACTCTATCCAGGAATCATTCATTAAATATTCATTACATACTTAAAGAAAGTATGAAATCAAAACGAAACGCTTAATCGGTGCGTGTGTTTTCCATATACATTGTATAATACATGTATAGACAACATGCAGATAATTGAAAAGTAAAGCACTGTAAATATAATAACTATTGTATAACTTCGTGTTCCAATTATATATGTATTCAAATCCGAAAAACATACTGCACTCATGAGAAATAGTAGCATGTACAATTTAAAAAGTATATGTATTTCGGTTAAACACTTAGGTTGGTAGGTCGGAAATTAGTTTTGTATGCTAAAATTGCGTGTTTAGAGACGATTCCTTACTAAAACTTATATAGAAAAAATGTATCACTAAAAAATATAAACGAGCAAAGAAAATGGACTTAGTTCAGGTGGGCCCAGTCCGCACTTCATTGCGACCTTGTTCAGGTACCCCATTACCACTCAACATAAATTCATCGATCGATAAATTCATGAAAAATCGAACATATTTTGTACAAAATCATCATCTCTTGCATGTATCTTTGAGTTTGGGGGATTTTGGTCTGAATTTATTCGGGTGATGATGAGATTGTTTGTATGAGTTCTATTTCTAATAATATTTTTCTAATCATATACCATTCAAATTGAAATGCATTTATTTACTTGGAGAACAGATAATATACGGCACATAAAATGGGTCAAGCTGCAGGAAAGCCGCCTATAAGAACGGTGCTACCTGATGACGATAACACTATTACTGATATTGTTGATGGTGCTGGAGAGGAAACGGAAGATGCCACTGACACGGTAACCAAAGAATGTATTTTACAATATTTACTTCTAACTGTAAACCGTAATTTCAGTTTATGAGAAGCAGCCAAAATAAATTACACGTGTGTGCGTTTTTTTTCTGAATAATTTAAGTAATTGATAATACGAATAACCGCAAATCTCTTTCAATCTTGTATATCAGCAATTATTTAACTATTAGATTTTTCTTGAGTATGCACCGACACGGAAATTATTACCTGATAGTAATACTAGTATTCAAAATGTGCATGTATTTGAAAAAAAGAGTGGACTTGAAAAGTAGGATAAATATCATATTTGATACAGAACAGATAATACTACACCAGTTTATATTTTGTTTGAGGGTATGGTTTTAAATTGTTATTTACAGAACTTCGCGTGTATTTGAACCAGAATATGTATACATTATTGTTTAGTGCTTCGGTAAACATGACAGTTATCTAATTCTCCCTGACTATGCTAATTTGCACTTTTCATCGGTAACTAAAGGCTGTAAAGAACCGATGAAGTAATCTATATATGATAAATGTGTAAATGTTTAAAACCATTCTGTTGACAGCTTGGTATAATTGCTGAAGAAAATGATTATCCTGAACCTGCACCGCCTACCAAAAAGCAAAAACATGATGTTAGTAAAAAAGAGGATTTAACGAAAAAAGATTCAAATGAAGAATTGGATGATAACGATGCAGCGCGAAGTCACAAACTTGAAGATTTTATTCAAGTGGAACTTGTCCCTGTTGGAGCTAGCTTTAAGAATTACTCAAAGAAAAAGAAAAACTACGATGATTTTGAAGACGATAATTTATCAATTATACAAAATGAACTAACTAGAAGTATGGGTTCTTCTGCTATAAGAACCGTTACAGTAGCGAGAAGCACACCGTACAATGATTCAACTCTCAACTCGAGCAGTAGAGCTAACGAATCAGAGTATGGGTCTGACATTTCAAGAACAACTAAACGTGAGTTAATGCTTACAGTAAGAGAGAAATACGAACAAAAAATGCTGCACTTCATCCCAACCAGAACGGCGAGTAGGGGACAAGTGCGGAGATGGACGTTTGATATGCCTCAGCCACGCTCGGCTGTGGGATTCCTGGACAACTTTCGAAGTGTGGAGGACAGAATAGCTGAGGAATTAGCCGAAAAGGTTTTTACATGGTTTATTACGTCAACATTTATATTTATCAAATCATGCACAAGTGAGCTATTTATATGAGATAGTTTCTCCACAATCCTGCCATCCCAGTTTATCGAGGTTTTCTTAATCTTGCTTAATATAAATACATGAAGTTTTTATTCTATGACTTTAAAATCATCTGATAGTTAGCTTTTAGATATTTTATACATAAATCCGTCGACTTATTTTTCTTAAAGCAAATGCATTTTAGGGATAGCCATATAAGGAAATTAATTTTGATGTGTTTGGAAGAATAACTGACGTCACTGAAGACCAAACTGCATGTAATTAATCTCAAACTACCAGCATTAGTTATGTTAATGATTTATGTTTACCAATCATTCGTTAAATAGCTGGCATTAAAGATATCCTTACGTTTATAGAAAAATATAATACTTAATTTCTGCAGCAAAATAATGACATCATTGTGATTCGATCATTGAACTCGCGTCAACGGCAGCATTGACTATCAACTGCAACTCTTACCTCTTTACCACGTGAAAGATCACATCGTTCCTCGAGAAGATTATCACATCGTTCCTCGAGAAGATTGCGCAACTAACCAAACTTTCATTCCATAACGTTGACCACAAACGTCGTTCTCGTTAGGAATCATCCGGTGATTCTCAGTGTTATAATTTCCTTTCAATGATGCACAAATACATGTATATGCATATAATAAGACATCATGTAATTCTCGACGTTTTTATTTGTTTTACAGCATCGGAATCATCGGGCTGAAACTTACAATGAACTTGTAAAAGACCTCAACATGCACTTGAAATCAGATAGACTTAAGGTCAAGGTCATTCTAGCGTGGATAAACAAACAAAATATTGGCCGCCTATCATTTGGATCAAAGCTACCTTCTCCAGACACACCAAACGGGTATATGATGTTGATACAAGAAAATCAAGGCACATACCCAGTGTTCTTTGCATTACTCTGCAGGTATTATAGATAAGAGGTTTTGTTAGATAATGTTGTAATTCATATACAGTCAAGTATGACGACCACATATTAACAAGACTACCACTTGAAACAACGGCAAAGTAAAGCGAGTATCGCCTTAGCCTTAGCCATACAAAATTGCTTGTTTTTGGTCACCAGTCCGACACTAATTTACCCCACTCACCCGATACCTTTTATGAGGCCTTTCACACCACACAGTCAAAATCCAGTAAAAATCCTTTGCCTACCTACCCCATAGCCAGATTAATATTTAAAAATTACTCCTTTTCTGATATACCTAGTATGGCATTGAATGAAGGCGAACTGTGTGCAAAGGTTATTTGTTTTCCATGCTTTTTGGAGGATTGTGTGCTAAGGTTCTAATGGTGTGGACTTTATCGTTATTATTTTGCACAAGATTTTTGCATAAGTCTTTAAGTGCAGGTTGTCTTATTCAGACTTCAATAGTTTTTACTTCATTTTCTATAACGGTTCGAGTTTATTTTTATTTTTTTAATTATAATGTTCAGATACAATGCTTACATTCTGAATAGAGAAACACTTTATTGAATGCAAAGATGCAAAATAAAGAGGCATCATGTTTTTGTGTAACATACGTCATGATCCATTCTAGAGCCGCCAATTTGAAATGTGCTATTATCAGCGGGATATCGAAAGGTTCTAAGTATGAGGTTGGCACGGCAACCGTTGAAGGTTTGAACAATACGTGGAATGCTGTTTATGTCGACGGGTCTTGGCAATTGGTAAGAATTGTTTGTTCTCGATTGATTGTCTAAAGAACTGTCCTTCAAAAACTGGCTTGAATGGAGCAATAGCACCAGCAATTTGTCAAAGATACTGTTTTAGCTTATAAGAGCTTAGTTATGCAGTAGACAAAGTCCGTTCACATTAAACATAATGAGAATATATTTCTTAATTAGTTCTCAGTGCTGATGTTAAGTATTCTTTTAAACTATAGCATTACAAGATGTAATAATCTACTGTTAATTAAGCAGACTTAACCATTAATGTTGATACAGCGAAGGCGTCGGTATCCAGAAAGAGATAAATGGTAGGCACTTTTAGTCAGTATTAATGGTTAATCGTTAATGAGGTCATAATTCTCTATTTCCCGAAATACTGGAATAGGTGGGAAATTATTCTTCCTTGATTATTTAGGTCACGTTTGAAGTATGGTCTGCCTTAGACAGTTCAGATAAGTTCTGTATATCGCAGCGATTCTATTAATAGGTTTACTCCAATCATTAAACTGTCAGCAATAATCATTGTGTACACAAGTTTCATGGATCTATTTGTAAAAAACAACAGTAAATCTAACAGTAAAGAATGGAGATTTCAGCCTAATATAATCCATGATTTATTCTATATCTGTTAATATAAAGACGTCAATTACCCTGTCATCCCATTAACTTTCAAGAGATAACTTAACAAAATTTCCGTTCAAATAACGTATTAATGGTATTAAGTATCCGAACAATAACGACTCGGATAAAGTCAAAAGCAAAATGATAAAGATATTTTAGCACGCAATACATGCAGTTACTTAATGAGGGAAAATAATGGACGATTTTTTGAATAAACTAATTTTATGAGACAAATCACGATTGTTTTAAAGGGATGAGGGGCTAGACTTATTTTAGATTTACTTTCACATTAATATGATTTCGTGAAGGCATTTTAAAGTATCATTATCCTTGGAGCTTGTTTGGCACCTCATTTCATCTTAAAGGTACATCCATTGTGGGCATGTAAAGGAATTGTAAACCGCCAGCAGGGAGGATGGTTGAAAATCGAAGCAGAGGGCAAAACTACACGATCTATGAGCATCGCAAATTCGGGAAGAGATGTCCATTCATTTAATCCATACTTTATATTCACCAAACCGGAGGAATTTGTAATTAGAAACTTTCCTGACGAGCAAAAATGGCAACTCCTACCAAATCCTTTGACAGTTGACGAATTCATGGAACAAATGTACATTCGCCCAATTTTTTATCTCAACAAGTTTAAATTACTAAGTGAAAACAAATGCAAGCTCGTGTCAGACAAAGGAAAGCCATGTGAAATAAAACTCGCATATCCGAAACGTAAGTCACATGATGTTGTGTTCGGATATGAGCTTAGTATTAAAGTTGAACACAGCGAAACCGAGATTACAGAGGACTCTACTTCTGTAATAGTCGAGGATATTGACGAAAGTGACACACCAAAGAAAAGTGATGAAGAAACTGAACGTTATGTTATGGTTAAGAAGTCAGACACTGAGGTTATCATCGAAGTACGATTTATTAAGATTGGTGTATACAAACTTCGCCTCTTCGGTGGTTATTACAGTGAATTCGGGTCAAAACCGCCTTGGATTTTAGACGCCCTTCTTGAATGTACCGAAATAGTCCCAGAACCCGAACCGCTGCCGTTTGAACCAGGAACTGTTGGATGGGGCCCTGGTCCAATATCAGAACGTCTTGGACTTTATGTACCTTCTATGACAGATAGTTCATTCAAAATTGCGGAATACGAAGAAGCATTACTTTATTTCGTGTTACAAGACAAAGTGTTCGTGGAATCTGAACTTCATCATAGTGGAATTAACAAAGAACAATTGAAACATTTAGTACACACTAACATAATAGAAAGAGAAAATATTCTTACTCTACAAATTGTTGTCAGATACCCAGGTCCAGGAGATTACGGGCTGAAACTGTTGGTTCAAGAAGAAGGCAAAATGGTGAATGCATGTAACTATATGATTGAAACAATGAAACAACGACCACTAGAGGTAAGTCTGTTAAGAGTGATCGTTCTTCAGTGGGAAAAACTCAAATGTCTATGAGAAGAAAGGTCAATTATAGCCTCGTTCATCCTCGGTGTAGAATCTGGTTTTTTTTTCAAAGACGCCGAATGGTAGACACATCCATAACCTCTTTAAACGGGATTATTGGCTTTTAGATACACATGTATTTTAAGTAATTGTTTGAAGGAATTAACTTTTTTAAATGAGATGTGATTTAAAGATGGTTTGTCCTAGAAATTCGTAGACAGTGACCATGCTTGAAACAAAAATAAACATCAATTAGTTCAATGTGCCATTTGGCACCGTATGAACGAATTAGTCTGTTTGTGGCACCAATAAGTGGTTTTAAGGACTTGAGCTTTCGGGAAGTTTGATTGACGTAATGATTGTTTTAGCGGTATAAACGATGAGTAAGCATTCGTTTTCCGGACGGGAGCGAACTTACATTGCTATGGTACGTATCATTTCAACATCAAAATATTTGAACTAATCTATAGCTTACAAATAAGTGACGTACTATTTTCCAAATTCTGAGAAGAAATGAAAGGAATAAAAACGATGTCTACGAATTTCTATGCATTCAGTACCTACCACCAATCGCTGCTGAAAGCTAAGAGATGTTACTCAATACAAGATGTAATCAAAATTAGTGCTTTTACATTACAGCCATTTCATGTTAGAAAGGCAAAGCTACATGCATTTGAAGGTATGGAAAAATGCGATATCGAATTGCTAACGAATGCTTTAGAAGAATGTAAAAAGCATGAAGTCCATTTGTCAGATCCAGTTATTATGGGAGCGCAAAATATGCTGGAGTATCTTTGTTGCAAGAAAGGTATGACAATTGTCTGTTCTTTGATTTATTTAAAGTTGTCTGTAATAAGAAATATTTGGTCCTTTCTGACCAATTTCATCTCTGGAGCATTTACGTGCACTGATTCACTATCAAACATAGGAGAAACTTTTATTTTTCTAATTCTGTTTTTTTTTATAAACTTGTCAGCTTTTGTTATTTCTTGAGCCTATAAGAAATGTAATGTTAGGCATGAACTTTAAGTAAATGTGCACTACTGTTAAATTTTGCTGGTCTATGAATTTCTATATACTGTAGAAATCTCGATGTGTTACAAGCAAAATTTCCTTAATAAAATTATTTTTTCAAATCTGATTTCAGAATTATACGTTGCTTTGTTGGTAAACAGAATTGATGTCGCTGAGCATGCATTGTACAGGACACGGACAGCAAATCTTGACATATTATTAGGTAAAGATATCCAAATGTGTGGAGAAAACTCGTTAATTTCCAAACACGGCTTGTTTGAAATTACCTCTGTCTGATCTCTGATCGAAATGATTGTTGTCCCATATGAAAAAAGTATCTTTGTTGAATTTCTGCCCCATAAGTCCAAATTCCATTGATCATCCACGACGGTCATTTTTCGTATATATCACCAGGGCCATTTTTTCACTGTAATGAATTTTCACACGGTATCATTACCATTTGATCATTTCTGCGCTTATATACGTAATAACCATAATTTGATTTTTATAATATTCTTTACGAAACCCACATCTACATTTGACATTATTCCCATAGTACTTAACACTTGTTATCACACAGCAAAAGAATGCACAAAGGTTGAAGAACATTTAGAACAAATAACGAAACTAGATGCTGAAGGTTGGACGTGTGAAATTCCAGAAATAGATCGACAATCTATAGATGAATTGAGCTGTCTAAGGAAGCCAAAAGTTGAGATACGACTGGTTGTAGTGGCGATGTATATGTTACTGGGCGTAGAGGAAGAAATGTTAAAGGTGGGTAAAGTATTTTTCAGTTCAGGGGACTGTTCTACTTTGGGTTTAACGCCACTTTTCAACGATTTTTCGGTTATATACGGCGGCCGTATCACGTAACAAGTTTTTCTGAACAGAATTCTTACCTGCACTAACGTAGCCTTAACACTAGTAACCGCCAACTTCTTCACATGTGGAAGGTAATCGACATTATTGTCAAATTTTCATTGAAGAGTGTGACCTGTCGCGACCGGGAATCGAACCTGGACCGCCGGGGTTACTTCAGTGCTGGGGAATGTCCGTTCATGATATTATATGGTATGGATATACATTCATTAGAAATACCGTTGTTATGTACAAAATGTAAACAGATAGGGAACAACTGATCTGTATTGACAATTTGCGCTACTTCTATATAACTTTGAATTACTTTGTGCAAAGGCTTTTCGATACCCTGCTGTGTCAGTTTTCTTCGTATATTCTTAAAAGTAACATTTACCTCTTTACCTGATCGCATAACTATTCCGACTACTTCGTAAGAGAAGCTGCTTTAGAACACCAGCCTTGCAATGGCTAGATATTGATGACCCACAAATATTACTACATGTGCTAATTTTACATTACAGGACTGGGGTAAGGTGCGCCGATATTTGAGAGATCAGCAGAGTACTTTGGTTGAAATTGCTCGTCTAGAGAAATACATCACATTAGAAAAGACCAACAGTGTCGTTGTCCAGAAATCAGTTATTGAGAGAGTTCAAGAAATTCTTCTTAATTACAATGAAGAAGATATACGTCGTGTGGACAATACTGCAGCAGCCTATTACCAATGGGTGAATGAATACATTATGCTCAGTGTTTAAATAGTTTGTTATAGATGCAGACGAAAATCAGTGGTTACATTGATGAGATAATTGTCAAATATCCTCCCCTGTGATTAGTTGATTATATGCTTATGCGAATACTTTCACGTTACAATTGCATTTTATTCAAATGACTTGTTGGAAGCGGCATCACGATTTAAGCAACAAATAGACGTATGTCTGTAGTACAAGTCCACAAAATTACGAACAGTCGTCTCCTGGTGATTAGTCTTCATGCATTATCATGTATTTTGCTAATCATAACATGCTCAAGTTGCTTTGAATTCTATAGTGTGACCTGAGACCAGGTAAAAGATAAAGATTTTTGTGCGTAACTAAGTATTTGAATCTATTTGAATATAATCTTTTCAGGTAACTGGTGTCACGCAAAAGCTGAAACAAAAGATAGAAGAGGAAGAAAGCCGGCTTCAAATGTTGAAAGATATGGAGAATGTAACGCCTAACGTTAGAAGTGCAAAGGTGAATGGATCTGCATTTCATTCCAAAAAGGGTTTCAAACCAACACTGGTATCAGTAAACGAGAAAAACATCACAAATCAATCAATCAATGGACATAAGATTGAAACCAGGCTGAACAACAATACTCCAATTGTTGCAGACAAAATTTCGGTTTCATCAAAAAGGAAAATCACTGGTTCCAATACTAACATACAAATACCCTCACAGAATAAAGACGGTACCCATGCCAATGATCTCGGTCCACTTTCCAGAAAACAATCAATGCGGGATGTAGAGCTTAACGTAAACAATTACCAAAGTACGGGATTGTTAGATGTTAACGGTGTAAGTGTTCGTCCTTCAAATGCTCCTTCAAGATTGTCAACCAAGGCTGGTGGTACTGCGGTTACTGCGCCTTCCAGACTGTCAACAAAGACGGGTAGACCATCAGTGAATGCACCATCGAGATTATCGGTAAATCCAACAGCAACTTCATTAAATGTACCATCAAGGATGTCAATGAAGGCTTCACCTACACCCGTGAACAGAGATGGGATTTCTGGAAACACTTTTTTTTCAGAACGTGGCTCGATTCCAGCAAGTGCAAATAAAATTAGACCTGTTAAATAAACGCATTATGTTTTTTGTAATACATTTGTGGTTTTCAGCTGTTTTATTTCTACAATTTATTCAAAACCGTGTCCAGCATTTACTTTATGCTTAATAAATACGGATTAAGTATTTTCATAAATTCGGCTGGCTATAGATTATTTTCTTAATCTCGTTCATTTGATAGTAATAACATGCATGTAGTTAAAATCAAAACGTGCTCGATTTGAATCAATGATAATAGTAATGGTACGTATATTCACAAAAAGCACTTGCTAAATGAAGAATGTATATTTCATAACATAACAACAAAATTAACACCAATACATTCCCTCAAAGTGTTTTTGTAAGATTGTAACGGTTATATTAATAATCTACAGTCGGCCATCGGTGGTGTCCTTTTATACAATCTGTTTTAAGTGCATGACAATCAATACACAACAATGCATGTGCATTTATCTTGTGCAGAAAATGTACACTAAAAGTTACATATTACATAAAAACGTTTTCATTTTGTATATAAAAATGTCATATATTTATTGATTTATTTATATTATTTTAAAATAAATTATGTACATGTATGTAAATAGTGAAATAAAGCTAAAAACTGGAAAGATTTTGTTTAAATACACAGAGCTCTACATGCAGCGATACGCCCCCACAGTAAATCTCCTATTTGACACTTTCTTAACGATTCTGCGGGTTTCTTATCCAACACGTACAGATACATAACAAACAAACAATTCAACATTTTGGAATGAGTGTTCAACGAAACATTATTTGTAATCATATATTAGAAAGACAGGAGATTGGAAAAATACTAGTATGTATTATACATGCATATTTATGTTATTTGTCACTTACATGTATGCACAGTAAAACATGTGAACAAAAGCCACCCTTGGGAAATATGAAATGTGGACTTTATCCAGGGTAATATTTTTCTAAATAATCAATGAACGATTTTTTAAAATGGTCTTTATTCACAGGGTGGTCTTTATTCGGAAGTGCATGGTCGCTAGCATAGGTTGACTCTATGTTTGAATGAACCAAATGTATAAGCCTTATGAAGAATTATTATAACAGATTATATTGAGAAGATTCAAGAAAACTTGAAAATTTCTCAACGTCTAATATCGAAATCTTGTTTGAGACAAACTACTTTAATAGAGGTCATATATGCTTGCTATAATCTAGTTTAAATTTCCTCTCCGTCGACAAAGTTAAAATGTCAGCTTCGGAAAATCTTTTAAATGATTGAAACGAGCGCAAATAAAGTGTTCAGTGGAATTATTGACTGACAGCTCGCAGAATGGAATCGACTGGTCGGAATGTTTAGGTCCACGCATTCCTTGCAAATTAAGATGAATTAGAAGTGTTTTGCTTTGCAATACTGCTGTGCCCTGAAAACTTTTAACGGTGTATGCATGTATTCTCATGAAATACTTGAAACATGATTTTGCTACTCTACTCTTGTATCCGAATTATTTTTAAAGGATTAATGAATTGCATGGCGTATTCTAGCATAAAAAGATCGATCGACTCCTGTCAGATTCGATACAATGTACACAGAATTAATAACTCATAATAAAAATTCAAATTGTATTTAATAAGCTCCAGTCGTGAAGGATCGATCCATCATCTAGGATAATATGTTACTTGATATCATAAATTGTAAATTAGGCCTAAGCTGTTTTTATAAATGACGTCACGGACTAATATATAATTATTAATGTATTGAAAGACAATTTCCGACGCCCGTAGGCTAAATTATGCTTTTTATCAAGGGAAGTAACAACTGAGGACAATTTACGACATCCTGTTGCAGTTAATTCCCTTTGAAACAGTTTCCAAAATGGCGACGTCCATGATTAGACGGCTTGGAACATGTAAACTCCTCCGTTCTAAGCGACTGCACGGTAGTATTCATCGATTTATATTCTATATCATATTAAATGTTAAACGTTAGCTTAATGTCAAAATATTTGATGTTCAATATCTGTACTTACCTTGTATGTTGTATGCAATGCAATTTCGCGACCTTTCATACTTCATTACTTGCCGTGGAAAAGTACATTCTTTTCAGAAATTCAGTTTCAACCGATGATAATCTTATTAATGCATACGTATCTTGAAATATTTGCTTTTTCAATGTACTTCGTACGTTTCAGCTTTAGAGTGACAAGACAAACTTAACAGAATATTGCCATTTGACCTCTGAGACACTGTTATGATCCTTCTGTCAAGTGTCAGCATAATAAACATGGCTGTTCAGTAATTTTTCCATATTTTGGATAAGAACCAATACAAACTGGTTTGGGAAAAATTGCATTATGTTGTAGTGAAAGATGATTTGTTTGAGTTTTATGCCCCTTTTGAACAATCAGAGTCATATGAGTCGGGACAGTTCACCTAACCATGATTACCATCATTCCTGGGAAGAATCAGTACTGGACTCCCATCCTCTGTAAGCAACTGCCTACTTTCTCACCTAAACAGACATGGTCTGTAGCCGGGCTCGAACCCACGACCCTCGGTCAGTGAGAGGTTATGACATACAGTGATTTGAAGCACAGGCAGAAGAAGTAACAGACCTGTGATGGTAAAATAAATTCTACATAAAACAAAATAAATTAACCCATAATAACCTTAAATGAAAAATAAAATTGTCCTAAAATTTGACCCCATTCATGGCATTAAACTGGTATAAATACTATAAGAAGGCCTATATCTCTTCGTTTCGGTGAACGAGCACCACCTTTACAAAACACAAAATTATAAAGCAATACGGACGAATTCTTCAAATCAAAGTTTGCGACGGTTTCATGTATATATTTTTGCACCAAATAAGACCAAAACTGAGTTCCTAGACTAATCTGTTACTGAGAAATCGAATAAGAAACGCTAGAATTTGACATAATTTCGTTTGGTCGGGAAAAAAATGCAGCCACACCAAAGTGGACTGATTTCACAAACTAATGCAAGATTGTCAGTCGATCATATGTGAAATTGACTAGTATGTCCTAAAGAGAACAATTAAATACATTAAGGCCATTATAAATTAATTGCTTGATTATCATCCAAATTTTTCTCAAAAAGGGGGCGGGGGGTAAAATTTTATTTTTTATTTTTCCAAAAACCTTATTGAGACCAGAGTATATATGGGAAATACAGAACAAAAGACTGATAACTGTCCTTCCGTTTACTTAAGTGAGATTCAGCAATTCTGACATGATAAATAGAAATATTATGCATTCTGTTGATTTTCTATCTGTACCCAGTGTAAATCCTAACAACCACAAACGTGTCTACCTCTTTGAAAACCTTCCCCTTTTTGGAACCAGAGGCTTCTTCTCAATTAGACACATATATCAAATGGGATTTTTAGCCCGGAGTCGAGTTTGGTTGTCACAAAATCGTAATACAAGTCAAACAATGACGATACGTCGCTATAATTCATGCGAACCAGTCTTTTTCCACCTTTAATAGACCGTCGTAAACGGCATCAATCAGAAAAAACATGTTTTTATTTTCAAGATTTTGGCTGCACAAAAATCAGCTGTTTGACGGATATACTCTTCAACGCGGAGAACACGACAAGTTTACTATGCGACAATATATCAATGTGTACACGGTAGTGACGTCACGCTATGTATAGAACGACAATATAATTATAGCATACACTTATACGGCACATTTTACTAATATGCGGCACCCACTGACGGATAGGTTTTCTTCGCGATTTTTTTATATATTTTTTTTTTTCAAAATAAAATTTGTCGGGGCGGCACTAAAAATAGGGGGTTGGCGGGGATGATAATCAAGCAATTAATTTATAATGGCCTAATACAGATGTACAAACTCTTACAGAAGACGCAAATATTCGGGAAATCGGGATTTAAACTTATGAATCAAAATTTCTTTATCATACACTGCCATGCCTCTATAAACAATATTAACCAATCAGACATCACCTAACTTTTAAAATAGCTGCTATGGCGGTGTACGATACCATTTGTATGATGCTTCATTGACAATATTGCATAAATTTAAATGGAGAAATTCCCAATGAACATTTAAAAAACAAATTTAAAAATCGGACATAAAATGACAAAGTTATGACTATTTTTTTATAAGAAGTATAGTCTACTATCTAGTGCTAAAATACCAGAGAACTTGATTTGATAAAATTTCCCAATAACCTAGTTGTCACGAAGTGGAAAATTCCCATTCCAACTGGTACCAGACCCATTCCTGAAGATATGAAAAATAGTCACTTCTAGATGTTTTACATCTAACAGGTTTTTTTTGATATTTTGGGAATATGACCCATACCCTTGGGACTGGGAATTTTCGCGGGGTTTTAATCAAAATTGGGAAATATGTATAACTAATTTTACAATGTTTTAACTCATTCTAATTATTCTCCCATAGAACAGTAGTAGAATAAGGTATTCACTACCATTAGTGATGTTAATGAACTTATATAATTGATAAAAAAAATTTTTTTGGAGGGGAGGGATTGGGAATTTTTGTCTGTGAATTGGGAAAAAAGATACTATTTTTCATTGGGAATATGACTGAATTTCGGCTATAAATTCACCCCCCACACACAAAAAAAATCCTGATCTATAGGTTTATTTAAATCGCTGTCAATATCATCAGGTAGATGTTTATTTCAACTCTGGTCAATTACTAGTATTAGGAGGAAATCTCTTCATACATGTAGTTAAGAGAAGATTGCCACTGGCTGAATATCTGCTACATTACACCCCTATTGTAAAGCATTTATTAAGTTTTATTCATATTTGATATAGTAATAGTCATGTTTTGTTCTTTGCAGATTTTTATAGAACTATTTTGTCAAATGCCTACAAGTCAGAACAAGTATGGAGAGAACGTCTCAACTTGCCTTATTTAGATAAAATAGATGCAAGTAAGTGTTTCAAAATTAACTTGAGAATTAATGATTTTAAGATTATTTTTTGGTTTTAAATATGCAATTATGAAAATATAAAACATGGCAGATCCTACCCTTCCATGAAAATTTGACAATGATGTCAAGAAGTTGCTGTCCCAGTGGAAGACTAAGTAAGTACTGGTCAGAATACTGTCCAGGAACGTTCCTTAGGTAAATCAGCTGCCATATTTAAAAGAAAAAATGTTGAAAAAAGGTGTTAAACCCAAATAAATAAATCAGTATCTCAGCCAATTTACTGGTAGATAACAGCAAAATCTCGTGTAATAAGCACTTATGAATTATGGCCCCAGATTCATTGAATAAAAAAACGATGAAGTAGACCTTGTTAAATTCTTTCCATCCAATCTTCTTCAGATATTTTTTATCAGGGTGTATTTTATGTATCTTAAATTGTTCTACTCTGAATAAATGTTCTCTTTCTTTGTGTGTTTTATTACAGATAAAATTAAAACAAGAAATGAAAAGTATTGTTTGTATTTGATTTATAGCCATATTTTATTCTAAGGAATCCTAAAATGTTAGTCGTGTGATTGTTATTCTGATTGACAACAAGAATCTTTATGAAGACATGCCATGTGTTGTTTTCTAATAATTGTTTATAGTGCTGATGCTAAGTGATATATTATCAAATGCAACATTTTCTTTTCAGAAAAATTCGGAATTCAGATGTTGGACAGATTTGAAAAAGAGAAAAACCTGACTAATATTGATGTTGAATTGGTAAAGTTACAGTTTGATTTTGTTGCATTTCACACATAGGTTCATGACATCTATGCTACATCTTGACTTTCGAGTCACCTGACAAGCACTGCATAAAGCTTAATTAATGCCTGGCCATTCATTCATGTCAGAAGCAAAACTTAACTTCTTTGAGTAATTGGAATTAAATTTGAATACGTAGTAATATTGAGTACTATGTAACAATGTCTTTTATGATTTTGCTCGAAAATGTTTGGTCACATTTATTGATAAACTGGACTGTGATAAATATGATAAAACAATAATTGATATGTTACGTCATTCAACCAACTGATATCAATATTCTCTGTAGTGTCTCATTCCTACTGAAAATAAGTGTTCAGTTTAAAAATACTGTTTAGAACAGGTGTAAAATTTAATAAAATACTTCTGAAAACAGGACTGGTGTAAAGATTTTCAATATGCTAATCTGTACTCATTTATTTATCCATATATTTATCCATCTTTTTTATTTCAGTTTGCAAACAAACTACAAGATCTTGATTCTGAATTTGAATACATCGCACGAGAAATTTTATTGAGGTGCATTTTTATATTTGTATAATAACTGTTACAAATTTATGTTTTCACTTCTCACCATTTCTACTGTATCGTTCTCATTTTGTTTTGGTGGGTGTAATGCCATTTTATAACTATATTTCAATTATACATGGTGAGTAGCTCACCTAACTTGCAACTTTCCTGGACTGTATTCTTTCCGGTACTAACTTACCCTTCTAGAGGGGGTGGGCAACTTTTCCATATACATACAAGTACTATCATAAAATGCTAGAATTTTTAGGATCAATGAATGTCTGTCGTCTGTCCACAATTAGTTTGTTTACGTTCTAGTGTCCACGGCTCTTAACCAATCGTGATCAACCTTGGTCACAATGTATATGGCCACAATGTCTCGGCTAAGTTCAATTATGGGCAAAATCACACAATAACTTCATGAGTTATGGGCCCCTGTCTTAGAAAATTTGCTATATTTGGCATTTTTACACTCTAGCGCTTTCATTTATTCACCAATCCTAATCATATTTTCAGTTAATGTGTATAATCAAAAGATCTTGGACATCTTTGATTATGGGCGGAATCGGACCAGAACATCAAGAGTTACATTGTATGGGCCCTTGACTTTGAAAATTTGCTATATATTAGCTTGTTTACACTCTAGCGCCTTCATTTATTCACCGATCCTAATCATATATGCAATGAATATGTGACCTTATGGTCTCTTGGACAAGACCAGTCATGGGTGGAATCGGATCACAACTTAAAGAGTTATGGGCCCTTGGATTAGAAAATTTGCCAAGTTTTAGCGTGTTAAACAGTATTATACCTTCATTGTTGGTTTTGATCTCAAAATCTACATAAAAATGGGTTATACGAGATGAAAACTATATTACCTAGTCATAAATTATAGTGCCTTTGTTCTCTGGTTCGATCTTGTTTTAATTGACAGTTGATGAAGATAAAATTTGTTGATATTTGTCTATTGTAGATATCGACATTGTAATACAAGTGTACCAATACAAGATAATATAATGCATGCTGTTGTACGAGGTTATATTGAAAATGGTTTAGTCAGTAAACTGATTCCTTTATTGAAAGATAAGGTAAGTGGTTTCCTGTAAACTAGGAAACTTTCCTGTCAAGAAACTTTCACGTTTTTATGCAATCAGGCATATTTGTAGCATATTCTTTTGAAAATTTGAGGAGCTAGACGGCAAGTCCTGCAAAACGAAAGACGCTAGGAATGAAATGTATACTTGAAATAGCATGACATAACATTACAATATTCCTAATGGTAGGGGTTAGAACAGTGGTCAAGTGGCAGCTCGCTGGACTGCTAATTGAAAGACTTTGGGTTCGAATCTTGACTTCGCCTTCCAAAATTTCAGTGTCCCCATCCCAACTACTGAGCCAAGAACTGTGTTTAGAAAACCGCAGGAATTGGATGAGGTGTGTATCGATGCTTCACACTGGGCTCAATCAAGAACCAGAAAAAACTGTTCGAAATAAGAGTAATGATATGAATATGTGGTTTTCCAGGCCAGACTGTTGAAAAGTTGTAAGACCTAAATTAAAAATATGTTTGTTTGCCCTTTGCCAACCCTGAATTTTTCTTTTAAGAGGGTCGGTAGGTAGGAAAAATATTTTATTTCTGAATTTGACCTTTACCTAACATGAAATTACACTTATATCTTGATGCATTCTATATTCATTTTATGTATTCTGCTACCATACAACCATTTATTGTGTGCTTTTATCAACCATAACATGTACTCAGTGCCTTAACACAAATTATTGTTTCCCTTCTTCACTTCAATTTTCAAATGATACTTATCAAAAGCACTGAGTACATGTATATTTTCCCCAAGTATAAAAATAATGTTCTCCCAGATTTTGCAATAACATTTTTTGAGCTGGTTTGATTTTTTCGTGTCGGTCGGTAAAGGGCAAACAGACTTAATTTTAATTTAAGCCTTATAACTGCAAATATTCATCTTTTTTAATTGTGTGAGAAAGAATTATTATTCAGTTCTCATTTTCGAATTTGATTTACAGTGGAGGTATGGAATATTTCCTGATGACCAATCTACATGTTTACTTATTGACCATTTACTGGAGAGTAAAAATTATCAAGGTAAGGATTGAAGAACAGTACAGCCTTTCCAGAGTGGCCCTCTCTTGAGCAACAACCTTCCTTCAACAGCAGCATGATTTTTCCCACTGCATGATTTTACTATTAATTTAACTCTCTAGAACTACCTCTCAACAACAACATAATTTTGCTACTCCCAAAGGGTGTTGCTTTGGAGAGGTTGCACTGTATTTCAATATCTTACACACTATTCTTTTATTGTCTGACCAACAGCCTATGGTCGCTTGGTGATATTTCAGTTTTTAATCAGTGGAGAAGACCCCAGGCATTCACCTGGGTAGAACCACCGACCCACTGTAAGCTAGCTGGTCGGCTTCCTCAATTGTGAAGTCAAATTTTAAATTTGTTTTATTGCTTTCACATGTCAAATTTATTGATACATCAATAAATGTAGATTTTTGAAACAATCTTTTCACATATCATATATTAACACAAACAAATGTTAAATATTTGCAACGACCCTTTGAGATGTCAAAGATTTCCATAAATAAATGCCGTATCTTTGCAACAACCCTTTCACATGTAAAAAAATTCCTTAAATTTACATTGTAATTTTGAAACAACCCTTTTCACATATCAAATATTACCATGAATAAATTCATATTTTTTAAACAACTCTCTCAGATGCAGCCCAGTTAGCATATGATGTCATGTTGCAAGAAGAATACGATCATCAATTAAAAAACATTCTTGCACTGTCAGCTGCAGTCAAGCATTTCTGTAATACGATGGATCTTGAAAGAAAAGAACGTCCTCCTGTGGACCCCGATGAAGTAAGTATGTTTTGTATGTTAAGACTTTAAAATGAACAGTTATACCTGTAAGGAAAGGTCTACCTTGGGAAATACAAAATGCGGCTTTTATTGAGAGTTGGCCTTTATTTGGAGGTCAATTTTGCTCTAAATAATTTTTGAGGGTTTTGAAGAGGAATTTCCTTTATTCATAGAATGGTCTTTATTCGGAGGGTGGCCTTTAACACAGGTTTGACTTTATATCTGACGTATGTAAGAATAAAAACTTACCTGGACACTCAGAGAGCTTAATGTTATTCATAAACGATTTCTAATTTTACTAATTTTTAGCCTATTTCTCCTGCATTGCTATGGTATGCTATTTTTCTAAACATATCTGATGGCTTTTCCGAATACGTTTGTAGGCAGGGGGGTTTTGTTAGGAAAAGAGGAGGCACTAGGCACTGGTAAAAGGGGAAAATGTTAAGGAACATTCACTCATGGAAGATGAATATACTTGATACATAGTTTTTTTCTCACCACAGATACATAAATAATTAAATATAGTTTCAAGAAAGCATGCAGTGTGAGTCATGAATTTTCATTTTCTCTAAAAGATACAGGGCATTAATGGTTTTTTTACATGAATTGATAATAAGTTTGATTTAATTTGAAGCATAACTATGATTTATTATTAAAATTCCAGGAAATTGAGTATATTCCAGTAAAAGTAATTAGGAATATTTACTATGATGATCATTTTGATATCAAAGATGAAAGGTTTCTACTTGGAAAGACATTGTACTACTTGAGCAAGAATACAGAAATGTTGGATCCAGTCTTTGGAAGATCGTTGCAGCTGATTGGCTTAGGGCTATATGAGAAATTTGAATTAGCCAATCAGCATTTAACAGACTGGTTACAGGATAGTAGCACAAAAGTTGTTTATAGTGAAGCGGTAAGTTGGTGAAAGTTTGATTTATGATCTTTTTTGTATACATTTAACTGTTATAGACACAAATATCTAACATAAACACTGACAATTTATGTATCTTGGCATATGTGTTTATTTAATACGGCTTTTTGTTTTATTTCGTATTGTCAAAATAAATTTGGCCAACTAAGTGATCTCAAGTAATACCATATTGTGGGTTCAGCTTTCACACCAGTCATAATTAACTACCTGTGAGAAAAATCTTGCTGTCATGAACAAATACTTTAAATCAAGTGATATTTATTAATAATTTTTGAGTGTACATAATATTTGTATTATAAATATTGGCTTTTCTTTATTCTTTAAACACCATTTTTTTATTCGACAGATCAAAATGTATGAAGATTGTCTGGAGACAGCACCAACAAGAGATCCTGATGCAGAACCTGTGAGCATGGGAGATAAAACCATAGACGATGAAATAGAACTTCTAAGAATGACCCCTGAGGAAAAAGGGGACTGTATAACAAAGTTTAAGGTACATTAAAGTAATTATGTCATACCATTAACTGTCAAATCAGTTGGTACAGAATTGTTCATATATTAGACAGCTTCTGAGAGATTTTAGAATTATCCTCTTGGGAATGATTTTGTTCATATTCCAAAAATATTACTGATTTACTGTAGATCTAGATTAATAACCAAACTTTGGTGAAAATGGAACAGGTTGATATATTTTTTTTGTCCACTTTTGTCTTTGAACTACATTTCAATGTCTTAAATTTATGAAGCATCTAAATAGTAAATGACTCACTGGCATTATTATAATATTCACCAAAAAGCAAAAGTCGTTTTTCTACCTACTGTTAAAAATTTAGTCACATATCCACAAACCAACATATTGTTGATGTCTTTATATGAATAATATGCATATAATTATTATGGTAAAATTTGTTTTGATTCAGTGTATTTCCAACAAAATTTCAGCTATATACAGCGACGGTTCCCATAAAATGTTTTCCAGGACTGTATTCTAAAAAGTACTAACTACTTTAACTTCAACTTCTCACTGTGTAGAGGAAAATCTACATTTTCGTCTAACTTTCATAGAAGGGTATGACTTGCCACAAATAAGATTAGTACCCAGATCCCTTGGTTACAAGACCAGCATACTAAGCACTGCATCGTGGCTGTGGCCTGGTAAATGTCTGCACCATGGCTGTGGCCTAGTAAATGTCTGCACCATGGCTGTGGCCTGGTAAATATCTGCACCATGACTGTGGCCTGGTAAATGTCTGCACAATGGCTGTGGCCTGGTAAATATCATAGTATGTTACATCTGTCTGTAATTTTTTTTGTAGAATTTAAAATCCTCTCTGACTGAGGAACAGACACCAAGTGAAAGCATTGAACAGTTAATGGACAAGCATCTTTCCAGTTCTGACTTTAAAAAGTTAGAAGATGATGATTTAAAGGTTTTTGTATCTAAGTACAAAACTTGGTTTAAAAATATAAATACTGAAATCGAAAAATTACTATCTGAAATCATCAAACAGAAGAAACTAACAGAGATTCATGAGAAACTGGATGCATTACGAGAGCGGGAAGAATTGTTACGTTTCTTTGAGAATAGTGATGTCATAGAAGACTTCTATAAAAAGAGAACTGTTGAAAAAGTGGACAGTGTTGCTGAAGAGTATGTTGAAGCTCCTGGACAAAGAAATATTAAACTGAAGATAAAAAAGAAGAAATAGAAGAGACAGTTACTGACAAGAAAGAAAATAATTTCTACATGCTCGTGACTGTATGATGAATGAAAGTTCTAAGTTGTGAACCATAAGGTTGACTGATATAAGCGTTGTAACAAAGGATTTATCAATTTTTATTTGACATTGATATATGTGTAAGACTTCTGTTCCTTTAATCTCCAGGCATTATGTGAACAAGTTAGTACTCCTAATCTGTGGATAGTTCATGTGTCATTGCGGATATATTTTTTTTCAGACATGTCTTTGTTATGTTATGTATCTACACAACATAGAAACTGATCTTTCGGTCAAAAATATTCTATGAGCATGTCAATTTAAAGAAACTTTAATTCTAGTATGACTACATTACTGTACTGTCAGGCTTGTGTGATAGCAACAAAATGGAGAAAATGTTGACTTTCGTGTACATTTGACTTTTATTCAAAGATTTGTTCGGTCTAATGCAACCAAGATGACAGTAACTGATAATAGCCCTCAATTCACATGAGGCTATTTATTCTTACTTACCTTATTCAATGAGATGACTTCAGTTCAGTTAGTGAAAATGTGTTATAGATAATTTAGAATGCCTGGTTCTTACATTACTGACCTTGGTTTTTTGTTATGTGAATATGAATGCGAAATTATTATTTTGGAAATAAATCCTGAATAAGCTAGTTATTTTCTTGTTTTTGTCATAAATTTCCATGTTGATGATATATTAGGCATATGGCATTTGAACTGATTGGAAGAAAAAAAGATAAATATTATCTATTTCATGTTTTAATCTACAAATAAAAAAGATTGGTATATTCTGTGTTAAAGATGGGTATATTCTGTCCATGTATACAGTTAATCTGATAAAAATATGGTACCTTCTACTGGTGTCTCATATTTTCATGAAATCATTTCTTGAAGAAAATATGTGAACAGACTACCGGTAATCTCTATGGCATTTATCATATTCAAGTCCAGAGTGTTAATAACTTGGACGTTTTATAATAAAAAACATGTTTGAAACGTAAAATTATCAGTGACATTTCTGAAAAACTCTATTCCAATCATATTCAAATTCTTTCTATGAATTCTGGAAGCCTTCATCTTGCGAAATGTATTCATTATCATCACCATATGTCATATCATCAATAGTGATGTCATCTAGAGAGTCATCAGGATCTGTTGCATTCTGGGAGCGGTTGTTAACATAGCCAAGGACATTTCCTACCTGAAATAGTGGGAGAAATTTCTACATCTGGCTTTTCTAATAAAAATGACTGACTCATTAAAAAATCCCTATTCAGAAGTTTTCCAAAGAATTTATACATTCTTGGCTAGTTTCCCTCTTGGTCACTTTTTCCCCTTGTCTTCAGAAATACTATAGTTATATTATTGGCTAGTTTTTACCCTCTTGGTCACTTTTTCCTCACACTTAAATTCTGAAATAAAGCTAACCATTATAAAAATTTGTTACATTTTTGTCCAATTTTTCTCCTCTTGGCGATCAGAAATATGAAGATAAAGAAGTAAGTAAAAACTCAGAAATATGAAGATAGAGACGTAAGTGTAAACTCAGAAATATGAATATTCAGAAGTAAATAAATTATAAACTCAAAAATATGAACTATAGAAGTAAATACTCCAAGAAAGTAGTTTTACAACATATATTAGGCTAGAAATAAAGTAATGTAATTATATCGATATAATTGTCTTAAAATACCTTAGATACTTCAGAATACAGGAAGCAGTCATCCAGAGTAGTTAATATAAGTTGTAAAAACTTGCTCTTCATCCATGTAAAATAGATAAGTCTAAACTAAATGTAAACAGGACTTTTCTATCCTTTTTGCTATTGGTAAGGACACTGCAAACAAATATACTTTTTAATCCTATAGCCTTACCCAGTCATAGAAGGCTGCTGCACTGAGACTCGCTGACAAAATGTATTGTTTTGGTATGTTGTTGTAGAGATCTTCGACTTGTTTTATAACACCTTTGTCTGGTATTGGTTTGTCTCGGAATTCATGCACTTGATTCTTAATATTCAGTTTGCCTGTCCTTCTTAGTAGTGCTTGTATATTTCCCCATTTCTGTGCAAATAAATGAGGAAGAAGTTATTTTAAAGTACAAGTTATCTTTCTGGTTTATTCTGATTTCCAGTTTTTTAAGTCCGCTTGGGTCATTATCAGCCTCTTAGCCAAAAGTGTTTTTTTTGTAATGATGTTTAGGTCTTCAAAAACATTCAGGAGCTTCACCCCCACGAGCTTCCTACCTATTGAAATATCAAATTTAGAAATCATTGAGGGTTGTCCACGACATTTTGGATAGCCTCTCGTATTTTTGTACATGTTCTATGGAATTTGCTGTTAAGATATTTACTGTAGGTTGGGTTGGTTACAGTTAATACTAATAGTAAATACATGTATGTAGCAGCCTACTTGTAGATGCTGTCTGTCTTCACCAAGTAATAAGTATGTAGCAGTCATTGTATCGTGAACATCGCGAGGTGGCTTTGCGAAGTTAGCTATCTCTGCTATAGTTTTCTGATCCATTTGTGAGACAGGATGACAATGCATCTCTAATGATTGAATATCTTCAAGCATTGTCTTAGCTTTAGCGGTACTGGGTTCCACTGCTTTCTTGAATTTTGAACTCTCGGCATCATCAACTGCTTTAACAAGTGTACCTTCATGTCTCCTCATTCTCCCATCACGTAAACCTTTATAATAATATGATAATGTATCAAGAGTATCTAAGGTTTAGTTCCTCTATCAATGAAATATTTGATACCAAGTTTATCTTTGGTGATAGAGTACATACTTTCATTTGATTTGTAATGTTCGACTCTGACACCGTTTAACAATCTTATTCCCATGTAAGTATGTAGGCAGTTGACCTACCCCGTTATTGAGACAATGGTAGTATGTTCTTACATATACAAATAACAATGTACGGGTTCGTTTACTAATTCTTCGTCCTTACGATCATTAGCCATGCTTTGTGAGTCTTAATATACCTTTATGGAGTTTTTCTACGTCTGTCGTATCATTGATTGGTACATGCCTAACATTATGCATGACTTGATTCTTTTAAGATAGTTCTCTCTCTCTCTCTCTCCCCTTTACTTAATATGTCTAAAATAACAAGAAATATAATCAAGGGTTACAAGTTGGTCGTCAATTTAAAAACTCTATATGTGTATACCTTTTATAATTTTAAGATACTCTAAACGTCTCAATGCACGTTGATGTTCACCGTCATGTGGCAATTTAAATGTTTCCCATTTCTGTAATGCAGTTTGAAGCTCGTCTATATCATGTGCAGCAGTTGCATCCCTTAGTTTTATTCGCGCCTTTCTTTGGAACAAACTCTATGTAGGAGTAAAAAAAGACAATGTGTACTACATGACGAACAAATATTGACATTCATGATGGATTCAGAACTTTCTTACGTTGCTCTTGATTTCTTAAAAAGATATCTAGATATGCAAGAAATGTTTATAAATTCAAAGTAGTACACGTCCATTTACTGCATACAGACTTCAAATAAATCCTTTACAAAACATCTAAAATCCTTTTTGTTTATAAAAATGTGAAAGCAAGGTGGGTAATGCCAATGAAATTCGTGTCACTTTTAAATGACAATTTTTCAACAGCATTTTTTCCCTTAATGTTTTCATGAATCAGCCAGATAGGCAGATAGATACCAAATACAGTTTTTAAACCCTATTTCAAATAGCAACAAAATATATTATTTGTTCAAAAGATATTACTTGTTCAAAGTGCGTAAGCTATCTGATATAATACATACCTCTCGTTTTTGTCCTTCGATCGTCTCTATGAACAAATAATTACAAACATTGTGTTCTTCTTCCTGATCATCTAACTTATTTATTCTCAGCGCATATTCTCCGGAAGTTGGTAAATTCACTACAAAATCAACCTCTCTCTTTCTTCTGATTATCTTGCAGCAATCGTGTAGATGAAGACTTTCCATTTCTGTATGTTCAATGACATGACTGTAATGAGAATCATATACGTATGCATCCAATACGTTAGAAATTAAACAAAAATCCAGATTTTTTGGAAACTCAAGGTGCAAAGAAATCAACATACATTTCTTTACACTCAGGTGATATTTCACAAAAATCATTAAAACTAACACTACTCATACACAACTTAATAAAAAACATAACACACTCTAACAGGCCAACATGACCAACATCAGTGCTTCTGAAAGTATGACCAAGACAGTGCTCAGAACAATTAGCCCGGCCCAAAACCAATAGTCCTCTTATACAACAAAATACAAGTACACACAGCCGTCAGCCAATCATACGAAAAACAATAATGATAAATATCTCGCATTTTAGACGATAGGACGCCCTATATTTCACCGCATCATAAAAACACGGGTGCATTAATTGGTCACACTAAATCCATATTAACATCATCCAAGAAATCCGCCAATGTTGGCTCTGATACCTCAATGGCTTGATCTTTATCGGGTACATAAAAATATTAATATCCAGGAAAAGTAGAGGTAAGTCTACCTTCTCTTTTTCTTACTTTTTTCATATCATTGTTACAAATTTATGGGACCACCGGTATATAATTATTTTGTTCTGATATCTTAAATGTTTACCTAAATTGCATTTTCTCTGTCACCAAAAACTTAATCACATAGTCTTCTTGTGGTTTAAAGAAAACGATACCTCCTTCATGAGATGGACCGAGTAGTCCAGATTCTTCAGTGAACTCAGATGGGCCATATCCGATCTCTCGTGGGACTGTTGGTGTTTTAACATAATTGTTGAGTGTTTTATCACAAATAATTTTGAAATCGCCTGCAAATACAAACATCTGAATTAATCATGTGACTTTTGTCAATAATGGTATTACATTGTGTACGCTATTAAGACCGTGGTCCAGTGGTAACTACGCTGGACTTGTAACCAGGCGATCCGAGTTCGATTCCTGATTGCGACAGGTCAAGCCTTTCGATGAAAATTTACAAAATAATGTCGATTTTCCACCACATGTTGAGATGTTGCCGGCTCCTTATGGAAGGCTATGTTAGTACTGCTTGGAAAACAGTCATGGATAATTCGTGAGATGAACCAGCCACCGTATTTCCGTGAAACTGTAATGCATCAAACCCACTGAAATGTATACAATTAACTAACTATCGAATACAGAACATATCTGCACTAGGAGACGAACATTGTGGTAATGAATCAATTGAATTAATGCTTAGGTCACAACTCCGCCTTCAACCATCTGAAAGTTCAGTTTGCTTTAATCGGAAATATGAAACGGTAATGGTATATACATGTACCTATATTCACATACCTATCCAGAAGAACCAATCATTTAACTTGGCATATAGTGCTAACTTAAAGGTCCCATCAACAGGAAATTTCACTAATGTATGCCACGTGTCTTCATTTCTTCCGCATATAACAGTTTTACCATACTCCTCTTCCAAATCAGGAAAATCCGGATCTTTTGCATACAGTTCATACATAAACGCAATATCATTGACATTTTCAGCGGAACATCGTATTTCTATATGGCTTCTACCAGCTTCGGCGAATACAATGCACTTGGTTATACCTTTCAGTTGCATTTTCGAAGAGAAAAAAGCTGGACGGAGAAAGGGTGTCTGGAGATAAGTGGCATATCGCTGTTTTCGTTCTATTAATTGCCACATGCAAAATGCATCGTCAGGTATACAAAAATAAAGAAATTCATTTGGATCAGGCGCAAAAAAGAAAGTGTTCAATACGCTGCCCAATTTCTGGTCAGTCTTCTCCACTGAAGATTCCACTAGTTTCCAGTCATCTTGTGGGGTGCTTATAGACAAAGGGGTGCAAATCAAATACGGATGCACGATCTGCCAGCTACCATCCACGTGTACAGCATTCCAAGTACATTTTGAATTTCTGACGTCGTCTTGGCCGACTTGGTGAAAATGAGATTTGTATACACCTTTGACAATGACACATGGGATATCAATAGCTCTGAATAGAAAATAAAAATTAATTTGGAATATGGTTGCTTAGAGAAAAATGAGACCAGAAATATGAATTATGGCGCATACAAATTCACTTATTTTACTATTAGACTTAATATTTCTTAGCTTCTTAGCAGAGTCTTAATACAAGTACATGATTTCTTACGGCATTGATCTATTAAGTCGTCAAATGATACAAAACAAAGAATTTCTTGTATTAGTAATATTGTTTACCTGCAAAGAAGAGCTAAAAGTCCTGCAAATGTTCCGTTAAGCTCTTTAATTTGTCTCATATAAGCCATGACAGTGTCGGGTGTAGTTTCGCTACCATAGGTACGAGTTCTAATCTTCTGACAACTCATCCATGTAGTGAAGGCTCTAACTTTTAGGATGTCTGAAGCATGCCCACTAGAAAGATGGCTGGCCACGTCCTCAAATGTTCCGCATGCTAATTTAGGCTCAGACACGTTATTCTAAAGTTCGACAAACAAACTGTGCAATTAATATAAATCAAACATGTAAATCATGTCCTTACTGGAACGTTAAGTATAAAAATGTAACCAGCAGTGTATATGAAATCGTGTATTTTTTTTTGGGGGGGGGGGCTTACAAATGAAAAACTGTTGCCCCCATTATCCTGATATCATCTCTGCTTCATATACTAAAAAGATCACGGAATAATCTCGCACTGGAAGCTCAACCGGCAACGCTGATGATAAATTATAGAAGTTGCGCTATACTTGGTAGAGTTTATCCCAATGCCAGAGTATTGCGAACAGCTATTGCTGACATACAGAATAAAGCTAAATTTAGATGACAGGCATTATAATGTGGTTTATACATTTGTAATATAAGATGTACTGTTTTTTCTACTATCATGTAGCTTTAATGTAATACGATTAATAACAAACCTTCATAACTTGAAAGTCTACTGGAAGGAACATATTTGTATCGTGGACACCCGTTGTCGGTCTAGGTGGTGGGTAAGAAAAATCTCTGGTTGGAGTGACATCCTGCATTACAATACAAGTATTTAAGTTAGTTAAAGACACTCATATTACGTACCTTACAACATCAAACTTATAAACAAGAAATTGCTGGTGGTGTTGTTGGTAACACTGATTTTTATCATAATGGTAGAGTAAGATGTAACTAGTTCTCAAACACCTGCAATATATGGTTACGAAGTACAAATGTTACACATGATTTGACTATCAATATAGAATTTAGATTTCGCAAACAGGCAAATAATTTGTTATATTTTTAATTTATAATTAGTGCAATACATACCAAGTAATTAAGATTTTAGAAAATAATTTGTCAAAAAATATAAATTTAAACAACTACCAGTAGTCCTAAGTTTACTTACATCACTTCCTTTTTCGACTTCCCAGTCTCCTTCTAGATTTAAGTTTTCCGCTTCATATGGCACAATTGGTTCATATTCTTTATGCTGTTCAGTTTTTCGAGTTGTTGGATCCGATGGTCGCCGGACTCCTTTTGGTGGGTCTCTCCTTGGCGATTCCTCTTGTACTTTCGCTTTTGGTATTGATTTTCTTCGTTCATTCCGTGGTTTTGATTTTACTTCATTAATCTCATCTTTTTTTATCCCCGGTTTGCTTTTTGATCCACTGCTTCCCATCTCTTATCTTTTTTCTATTGTTTCTATGATTTCACAAGTAAAATGTGTTATAATTAATTCCAATGTTGTAATAATTATATAGAGTGAACTTAAACTATTATTCAGTTGTATCGTCTATGATTAAACGCATAGGATTGTATACGTATCCACAAAAGGGTATACTTCTAGTTTCTCATCACAATAAGCCGCTACTGAACTTAAAATTTGAGACAATTACATAATATTGTTTATAAATATTGTCAAATACACACTCTTTTTATTTCTCAAATGGTTCTAGAAAACAATACCATAATTGACTGTCACACGTAACAGCCTGCATTATGTATGGATGCACTGAAGTATAAAAAAAATATTCTTTAAAAACGATAGCCACACGATTGACATAAAAGCATTTTACAAGACAACGGTATATATCGATCGGTACACAAACGGAATCATTACTTTAGATAATCGATTTGAAGCGCCTGCCGACTAGATCATATACGCGATGCTTCGAACTTCTGATGAATTTGTGTCCCGCGTAGTAAGTGGTTCCAGCACTTGCGTATAGTTGAAAATAGTACTATAAATATGTTACAAGTCTATCATCGATAAATTCCATTTTAGGTAAATCTACTTTTGTTAGTACAAATCCATGACATTAACGTATAAGATGTATGAAGTTTTAATCGCATCAGTGTAAGTATTGTACACTATCGGTGTTGTATACATAAGTTAGTTGATGGTTGTTGGTTTGGTATGAATAAAATATTCACACTGTCAGTTAGTTCTACCCTCGATCAATACGTAAAGGTGCGTGCTTATCTCATTCATATCGTTATTTATCATGTCACTGACATGTTTAGTTTTCAAGTTGCTATCGTTACAATACAGCAAATTCCACCCCGTCAACTTTGGTATGAGCTAACAACTAAATTTAGCTGAACTGGTCCCTGGATAATTGGAGCATTTTTCTGAAATTCTAGCTGTTTAGGCTACTCTCGCAAAATTGCGAACATGTAGAGCTCTTCGGGTAATTATGTCATGTTACACTTACATTCTGACATTTTAGCAAGGATCTTATCGTATATCTTTAACATAATGTCATCACAACTTCAATATCAATTATGACTGTTACAATGTTCACATACGCCATCCGACACCAGTACATCAAAATAAGCACACTCCGAACATGACAAAAACATATTTACAAGGTTCAATAAGTACGTCATATAACAAGTTATTAAATATGCATTAGGAATAATCAGCGTAAATGAACCATACGGTAAATATTGCTATAATGACAGTCCATGTTATCAGCCAGCGAACATTTAGTATTCAAACAACTACAGAAGCACAGTAATTTTATCTTTGAACAGTAAAATACGTCGACTGGTTCACCTACCCAGTTATTCTAACCAGTGCTAAATCAAATCTCATACGTTGTCTTTTAATGGTTCTGACTAAATTAACAGACATTTATGACATTATTTATACATTTAGTTTGACGGCATAATTGATCTGAACCTCAGCTTTTTCTTTTTCAACCATAATACTTTCAGAATGGAATTGATATTTGAGCTCAGAAATTGTTCTCCAGTTCTAGAACCTAGGGGCCACAGGACGTGAGTTGTTTCATTTAGTCTACATGTGCAGTTTTAAAAAAAATTTATTATATTGATAGCGACTTATATATGAGTAATAACCAATTTGGCGAGTAGCAAAGTACAAATGTAAATTAGGATCGAGACCCTAGCATTGTATGCGGAAACCCAACCATGGCACGTCGTTAAAGACTTAGCCCTACAGCATGGCTGTTGAAAATACTTAGCCCAATATTCCTTTAATCATGCTACAGTAGTAAAAGAGGACACATCAACAGTTAATTAAACCAACTGGTATACATTCTTTTAACATTAATTGTTGATTTATTTCCACACTTCGATTTGCCATTATACCATTGGGATCAATAATCAATCACAAAATGTACATTTGTTTATTGAATTCTCGTGTACGAATGGTAATGACTATAGATCAATGGTTGAAACATTAAATGGATATGATCGAACAAGTTTGTTTAAAAAACATGAAATGATGTAATACACTTGAATGACTAAAATAATTCTGGCTGCCTCAGCAATATTGTAATTATAAATTCACTTTGATCTTATAACATTCAATCATTTTTATCCAGTTGACCTACAGAACTGACATTATCTAAGTGTGTTAGAATTCTAAATGGAATAAAATCCGAATTAGATCTATAAGCTTATAAAAAACAACTTTTCAGTAAATAATAGATTAGCAATTTCCAAACAGTTCAATTGATCTTTCTATGGACTTAATTAATGTCAAAAGTATGAATTCTAAAAAAGAATTATTTACTAGATATTTGACATAGGTCATCGCTGTCGTAACAAATGGACGTCTAAATAGTATAATTAGATATGCATAAAGCATATGATAGATCTATAAATATGAGTCATTAAGTACCTTGTCGTTTCACAAAGCGGGAATAGTATCTTCATTTACGTAATGACGTCCATTTTATACATTTCTTCGACGTGACGTAATAAAATACGTCACATCACGTCGTCGCGTTACCGCATGAATGTGTTCTCTTTGAAAATGCGTCGTCTGCGTTTTATCTCTTGCGACTCAAATCAATGACATCTTCTGTTATAGATTAACACGTACACATTTATATTCCAAATTTTATAGTTTATGTTATCCAGAAACGATCTAGATGAAGGTTGCATTGGTGCATCTTGAGGACCTAGGCCTATCTAAGTATCACCATTTAAATGTAGAATTGACGATCCCACGTACGAACACTATTTAAATTGTTTCAATATATTTGTGTGTTGGTTGATAGATTTACGAAACATCATTAGAATGAATCTAAATCTACACGGAATTCATTTTATGACGATTCATATCAACCGTGGACTTTCAGTGCTTTGATTTTCTACAAAACTTAATTAAAACGATTTACATTATTGACAGGGGCGTAGCTTGCCCCATGATATGTGTAGGCACCTATCTAAGGGGATCCGGGGCATCTTTTCACCGAAGATTGCCGGAGACGCATTCTGCAGCATAATCTGGTGTGCTTTAGCCTAACATATTTTGATATGAAGATTTTGCAGTTCTCCCTGCTGGATTAATTCCATTATCAATTGATCTTCCACGAAAATTGCAACCGTTTAGAATCTAGTAAGATCTGTATTCAAAGGTCATAGTTGTTCATAAAATCTAAGGGAAACAACTCGAACTGACTTTTGAATCCATAATAAATATACCCCTTCACTTAGAAAAGGAAAATATTTTTGATAATATTGTTCAAATTCAACTTCTGATATTCGATGTTGTTTCTGTTTGTATAGCCTATTTAAAGATAATTCTATATAAATATGCATTTACCATCATCCTATGACAAAGAATCTAAGAAATATTGAAGAAATTATTTTCTGATTACGGAGAATTTTACACCAAATTACCATACATCTACGTTCAAATTATCTCCCTTATTAAAAACCACAAAATGTGATTCCTACTTTATTTCCCTATTTTTCTGCCTCGAATCATTAATTTAACATCCTTACTAATATTCTTATTTAAATGTCAAACATTTACTAAGCTGATTATAACCACAAAAACGATATTATGTAAAGATGTGTCTGAGGACCGTGGGAAAATTTATTATGGATTCAAAAGTCAGTTCGAGTTGTTTCCCTTAGATATTATGTGGTAATAGGAACAAGAAGAAGGAATGTTTGTCCACGAACCCTACACATTATAATAGGTAATATATCTCGAATAGTTTTTTTTTTTAAGAATATTATTTAAATAGAAGTATTCAAAAGGCTGTAAAATGATTCATTTTAGTGTGAAAGTGTGTCTAATGTACTTGAATATTCCAGGGATGCTATGTAATATAGCATCCCTGAATATTCCGAACACATGATCGAATGTCTATAAGGTGTCAAATTCATGTATTTCTTCCTATATAGAAGCATGACTACATGTTGTTTTGTGTTTGTTAAGTCTACATTAAAAAACATGTTTTTTATGAATTATGTCTGAGCGTGTCAGGGGTGTAGCTTATCCTATACTAATTAACGTGTAGGCATCTTTTTAAGGGGACATCTATTTGCAGTCCTGCATGTACACTGTATAAACTCTTGGTACTCTGATGGTCCATTCTTTCAAGCCATAACCATTCATTTTATTGCGTTTTTTCGCATTGTTATTTTTTGTATTTGAAAAAGTGTAGGCACGTGCCAACAGTGCATATAGGAAGCTATGCCAGTGATGAATGTAAACATTATTATTACGCGGTTGCAGCTATTCAATATACAATACAATGTTTATTTCTCAAGTCAGTACAGTCAAATACATGACAATTTGAGCATACATCATCGTATAATACAAACGAAATTGATTATAATAGTTTGTTTCTTTTACAGCAAGGACTTAAAGCATTTCAAGGACGATTTGGCATGTAGGTAACATACATATCAATATAGGGGACTGCACAGCCATGGACCAGTGAGTCTGAATTAAAAACCTGTTTAAAATCTCAGTCGTGGCAGATCATACCCAGTTGAGTTTCCTCCATAAGTGGTTAAGTTGCCGATTCCTTGTTGACATAGATAACATAAAAATATGTCAGTGAAATAAGTCGTGAAATTGTGAAACTGTATTACAAGATATAACAATGTTTTCTTTTTTTTTCATATTTGATATTAACTAAGTTAGTCCTGGCTACACTACTTTCAAGGAAAACTGGTTTGTTGTACCGGAAAACGTTTAACTGAAATACTGTTGAAAAACGGCATTTAAACTCACTAAAACAAATTGATATTACATGTATATGCAGATCTATGGGTTGCATAAATTGTTTGCAATTATATGTACAGTACAACCTCTCTAAAGCAACATCTTATGGGAGACCCGAGTAGCAAAATCATGTTGTTGTTGAGAGGTAGTTACTCTAGAGAGGTGGAATTAATAGGTAAATTGTGCAGTGGGAAATTTTTAATCATCCTGTTGTTGCAGGAAGATTGTTGCTCAAGAGAGGGTCGCTCTGGAGAGGTTGTACTGTATATTTTTCTGCTTCCCCTTAATGTTTACATCAATTTTTTTACAAATCGTAAATTGAATTCAGAGCTATCTGTTATCTTCAGACCAATACCTCCCTTCTGGAAGAAGCGACATGTTGACATGATAGGACAATCTTCACCACAAAGTACTGTAGAATCATTAATTTTCATTCGGGATTTAATTTCATGGGTTGGCTCATCCACAGAATTAAATCCCCACGAATTTAAATACAGAGATAAGGCATTTCTTTTCAAAAAATAAAATCCACGAAATTATCTCCCCACGAAATAGCCATTTTAGTATAAACCACAAAAATTGAGCCCAACGAAAATAAATGAAAATACAGTATATAGAATAAACCTCGATCACACAATAAGCATAGTATCTCCAGAGTAGTTGGAATACTCACACTAGGATATGAATAGTGTAAGTTATCATATTTATATGTATGAGTATAACATTTGTATGAAACAAAGGAAAATAACATAAGTTGTAAATCATCTGTTTTATTGCAATAAGTATCAACATGTATACATATACATAAAAACTTTCAAAACATAACACAAAATTATATTAAATCATACATAACACTCACCAGTACTAAACAATACACAAATTATACATAATGACAAATAAAGTAGAACATCATATGCTAAAGCCCATTAATGACAACTTTAAGCATTCATTGAGGCATAGGCATAAAATGGATCCTGGGGACTGCTTAAACCTATTTGACCCTGTTTTTCTGTTGACCCAAGGCCCTACATTAACTGATGGACAAGAAACTAAAATATCAACTTGCCTCTATCGAAATTGAACTTACCAATACTATGTGCATGTATTAAACTTATTGATAAAACACTAAACAAAATGCTTTCTGGATTAGGCCTAATGTTAAACAATACAAAATGCTGTTCCATAGTAAAACAAATAATGTGGTTTTGTTCCAAATTGCAATTTTATTTTGCCTTTGGGAATATCATCACTTGCCTATTCAGACAACACGGATGTATATTAAACTTGTCCTGACCTCAAACTTTGTTGTCAAAAACTATTGGACAACCTTAAATATAGAGCCGCAGGTGGATTTTTTCAGCCTCAGTCAATTTAGACAATTCCAATATTTCTATTTTCATATGAACTATATCTTGAAACAAAAACAACTGTATATAAATTTTGATAAGAAAGTCATTCTCTAGTTATAGGCAGACAACAGACAAATTTTGTGTTGTAGGTCACTGTAACTTTTGACCTTTGAACTGAAAATCAATAGGGATCATACTAATATGATGACCAACATTATTATTTAATGCTGTACACTCTGCGGAAATTTCTAAAAACATTTGGATAATAAACAACAAGTAATAAGTACATAATGCCAATCACTCAACCAGAATGTGTCAGGCTACCTCATTATAAAAACTACATAATTACTTTTAAAAGGAAGGTCATAAGGTGGAAATATTACAGAAGCATCAAACATCTAGACAAATGATTGTTCTGCCTTTGAAATTATAAAGAAGTCATCACATAAATAGATGCTCAGAGGAAACATGATTATACACCCATGCATGATAAACACTATTATAAAATGTGTTTGTAAATTTGACTCAGAAAGAAAACTTCCCATTGGTCAATTCTACAATAACTATAAGAGACAATCCTATAACCATAAAAAAACTTAAGATACATAACAAAGACTAAGCTACATTGCATTGATTGTGACCAGACAGTACTTATAAACAATATATTCCTAAGAAAAAGAAATAAAAAACTTCTTTTACTAATAGGTACATTTAATGAGAACTTCATCCTCAGATGTTATCTCCAATAGCTATACACAGACAAACATGTGTTAGCAGCCAACACTGTAAAAAGGCCACCCTGTGAATAAAGGCCATTCATTTCAAAACTGTCATTAATCATTTAGAAAAAATAGCCTCTGAATAAAAAGCTACCTGTAAAAAATTGCATTTTGTCTTTACAAATAGTGGCCTTTGTTCAAAGTTTTGACTGTACAAGCAACATTCATTGAAATTTCAGTTGTTGAACATAAACAATAATGGCTAAAGACAGCCGAAAGAAAAAATTCCCAGTGCTAGTAATATACAGTACATTTTATTTAATTGTGGCTTAACTGACCACAGAATCCATTTCCTTGGTTGGCAAAGATTTTCTGTCACTATCAGATGGTACATTTCCTCCCTTGGACCTGAAATATAAAACAATATCAATACAGCATGTGTTAACAGGCACTTCAGAATTAAAGCCACCTAGTGAATAAATGCCATTCTTGTATAAACCGTCATTGAGTATTTAGAACAAAATAACCTCCTTATAAAGATCACCTGTCAATAAAAGCCATATCATGCCTTTCCAATATGGCCTTTATTTACAGTCTTATCTGTATAGAGTACAACTAATAACTATCTTTGTTTTTTTCTGGTTTTACACCTTTTTTCAAGAGTACTTCAGTCATATACCTTACAAGTGATCCTGGATTCTGTACCAGTACTGTTTGCTCTCTGCAAGTACATTGTAACTGCCAACCTTTCTACATTAACATTCAGGTGTGGAAGATGAATGATCTTAGATGCAATGTCTTAAATATATCATCACGGAAAACATGTGCTGCTTGCTCAGTTTTAACTCACAAACCTCTGGTCTGTAGACTTAACACTACCGGTATATCCGTTACGCTAAGCATGTGGATTTCGAACATCAGCAATTAAAATTAAAATAAATAACAAGAGGGCCAAGATGGTGCTTGATCGCTCACCTGAGCGAAGGGGTTTGTCACGAATTTATATATATATATATATATGGGTTACATAACCCATATATATTTTTCGTGACAAACCCCTTTGCACCTGAGAACAAAGGCACTATAATTAATGACCAGATAATATAGTTTCCATCTCGTATAACCCACTTTTACGGAGATTTTGAGATCAAAACCAACAATGAAGGTATAATACTGTTAAACAAGCTAAAACGTAGCAAATTTTCTAATCCAAGGGCCCATAACTCTTGAAGTTGTGATCCAATTCCACCCATAACTTAACTTGTCCAAGACCGTAAGGTCATACACATTCATTGTAAATATGATTAGGATCGGTGAATAAATGAAGGCGCTAGAGTGTAAACAAGCTAAAATATAGCAAATTTTCAATGTCAAGGGACCATACAATGTAACTCTTGATGTTCTGGTCCGATTCCGCCCATAATCGAACTTGTCCAAGATCTTTTGGTTATACACATTTGCTGAAAATATGATTAGGATTGGTGAATAAATGAAGGCGCTAGAGTGTAAACAAGCTAAATATAGCAAATTTTGTAAGTCAAGGGCCCATAACTCTAGAAGTTATTGTCCGATTTTGCCCATAATCGAACTTAGCCGAGACATTGTGGCCATATATATTATGAGCAAGTTTGATCACGCTTCGTTAAGAGCTGTGGATGCTAGAGTGTAAACAAACTAATTGTGGCCGGACGCCGGAGATTCATCGATCCTAAAAGCACACCTGATGAAATCAGGTGAGCTAAAAATAGTACAAAATGTAACACTATCAATTAGGGAAATTTTATAAAAGAAACTGACTTCAATTCCTTCAAGAATAATTATTAATACACTTTTCTGTCAAATCAATGATTAAGTCTTTAGAGATAATAAAACGCTCGAGTGCATTATATATATATATATATATATATATTGTAAAAACAAAACAAAATTTAGTGAAAATTTCTCAATGCATTATTTAAGCTTATTCACTCATTATATAAATGATAATAGCTATTGAGCTAACATGAAAAATACACAAGGTTTTTTAACACTAAGAAAAAGAAGTAATTTAAAGAAAATAAGCACAAACAATACATGTACCATAATACATCTGACCATGCTCTGAAATTCAGGCCAATGTTTGTATACCCAGAGAATTTTCAGTGGGTAGGTAGGTAGAATTTTTTCACAATTTATTTTTCTAAACTGAACCCAAAATGCAAGTCAGAATACTATTTCATATTATTGAAAATATTGAAATCTTTTAAAGCAAAGTAAAAATCTTAATTTTTTTTAGTAAATATTTTACTTTATCTTTAGGTAAGTAGGTAGTGTTACCCCAAACAAATGATATTTTTAAGTATGGCCTCAGGGTCATTTATATGGCTGTACTATAATCAAATCTATATAAAATAACTCAATAATACAAGAAAAGAAATAAATAAATTCCTTTGTGCAGAAAAGTACAACTAAATTTTTTTAATGGATGCAAGTCAGATTATTCTAAAATCATAAACTGAAAAAATAAGAGTTTGAAAACTGTGCCTGAAAGGCATGTAAAAAACCTATGGTCAAATAAATATATCAGAATTTTATATCGAGAACAAAGTTCTTTTAAGGGACTCGTGTCCGCACTTCTTGATGTCCATTGAAATCAACCTTTATTTATTTGGGTTTAACGCTGGTTTTCAACAGTTATATACAGCAGCTAATTTACCTGATCACATTCCTGAACCTAATTTTGACCAGTACTAACGTACCCTTACACAAGGATTAAAGGTAATGGCAACTTCTCCACAATTGGAGGAAGACTGACATTTAAGGATGTGACCTGCTGCGACCAAGAATTGAACCCAATTGCTCTATACAAAAAATTTACAGAAGGACATCAACGGCAAAACATATCATTTAATATGAGACACAAGAAAACATTCACACAAACAACAGACTGGTTTTACATCAGTGCTAAGAAATCAAGAGGAAAATATATAGGACTGTACGATCATACTAATTTACCTTATATATGAGGGGCATGGCAAATTTATATTAACAGTATTAATCTATTAATAGTATACTTACAATGCAAATGTCTAACTGCTAATTCATTTCAATAGATGTGGTTTAAAATTAAAGTTATAGACAGAATGTTCAAGAAAGAATTCAAAAACTAGTGTACTAGAAGATACTGATCTAATGAATTTAAAGTGGGTTTAATGACAACTAAATTAAAGAAAAAAAACATAACACAGACTATGGTGAAATGTATAAAGTATAAATGAATACTGCTGTGCGATGGGTAAAAATTCACATTTTTATTATTTTTTTGCAAATGCAAATAGAACAATCATTCATTTTTTTTAAAGAATTTATTCACACTCATGTTGCTTTGATGTTAGAAAGAAAGTAATATTTATGGGGAATATGGATTGATGCCATCAACGTAATAAATAGTCATAGTTGTAATGATGTCACTATAAAACCAGTTTTCCCGGAATACTATTTTCAGAGAGAGGTTGAAAATTGCACAGCAGCACTCATATATTCTTAAATTCTTAGCACTTTTATAAAACACCACAATATCTAATATACCAAGAGATCAGTCAATATGCTCAGACTGGACCCTCCGTGGTCGACCCCGGGGCTTGCTGACAGAAGAATGCCGAGGCCTTTTACGAGCCGGGGTCGAAGGTCGCACAAAACCACCATCAGATGTGTTAATATTAGGAGAAGATGTAGTAGAATACATGTACATGCTGGGATTATTTCTTTTCTGCTCCCTGTAAGATTATCAACATCAGTCAACAGATCAACTAATACAGGGCTTTCATTTGACCCTTAAAATGCTATTTTGACTCTTGAAATAAGCAATATATAGCTTCTCACTTTTGAAAATTTGTATCAAGGGGTCAAATGTACTTTTACTTAAGCACAACATTTTGTTGACACTTCAAATCAATATTGGTTAAGAGTTTTTGACCCTCAATTTTTGATGTCAAGTGAACAACCCTGTAATGAGGCCTGCCAAAAGCGTATCTTTATATCCCTTCACCTAAAGCTACACCCTACACCAGTACCTTTAAAATTATGGCCCATTACAGGTCTACAAAGTATACAATCAAACCTGATTTTTGGATAATGGGCCCAAATACAAACATTAAATAACTATGAACAAACATTTAGAGGTACCAGATCATTATGAATTGTGACATTCAAACATAATTGAATCAGATAAAATATTAACTTTCAATTATACAACTTTTTGAAATACTGGAACCGGATCAGTTATATTCGACTTTAAATCATAAAGGGAGGTAATATTTCTTACTAGTACTCTCCCTTTTCTATGATTATATAGCATTTTAAATTTTATGTTGACAAATTCCTAAATTACACAATTCAGAAAAAGCTTATAGTGAATGATTTACAAATGATTCATTCTACACATACAACAAAAATAAAGAAGAGTTTAATTGTTAGAAATGAATGCTTGTATTAGGGTCTGTAATCCTTAATGGCCACTCATGAACAAGAGTCAAGAAAGCTAAACAATTGGTTTACATTTAACCAGTCTATTTTAACAGTCATTGTCACAAACCAGTTTATTTTAACAGCCATTGTAACAAACTAGCCAACTTGAACAGCCATTGTTACGAACCAGTTTATTTTAACAGCCATTGTAACAAACTAGCCAACTTGAACAGCCATTGTTACGAACCAGTTTATTTTAACAGCCATTGTAACAAACTAGCCAACTTTAACAGCCATTATTACAAACCAGTTTATTTTAACAGGCATTGTAACAAACTTGCCAACTTTAACAGCCATTATTACAAACCAGTTTATTTTAACAGGCATTGTAACAAACTTGCCAACTTTAACAGCCATTATTACAAACCAGTTTATTTTAACAGGCATTGTAACAAACTTGCCAACTTGAACAGCCATTGTTACAAACCAGTTTAATTTAACAGGCATAGATACAAAGCAGTCTATTTTAACAGCCATTATGATCACAAACAAGACTATATTAACAGCCATTAAGATCACAAACAAGACTATTTTAACAGCCATTAAGATCACAAACAAGACTATTTTAACAGCCATTGTGATCACAAACAAGACTATTTTAACAGCTACTGTTACACTAGCTTTATTTCAAATAATTACTATTCATGGATATTCCTTGGTTTATCAGTATTCACATTAAATATGAAGATTTCAAGACCCATAATTATTATATGAATCATTACCCATAACCTTCAAAGTGGGCATCGGAAACAATACCCTAACACCAATATATTCTGTGAAAGAAAAATATTTTTTATTAGACTGTGGTAGCAATCATCTTTGAAGCTTACAAACCAAAAATCAATGTGATGAACATAACCTACCGCCTGTTCTCTTCATAATCTATCTGTTGCTTTAAAAACAGAGAATTCTTCAATAAATCTTGTATGTTCTCAAAATGTCGAGAGCTCTTATGCATTTCATGTACCGCACTGAAAACAGAAAGTACACTTTTTCAATTAAACATTATTTTTTGTGTGCAATATAACAAAAGGTCTTGTAATGTTAGGCTTGAAACTGCTAATTAACATTTATTTCTTTATGCATCAAATGATAAGTGGCATAATAGTGATTGCCGTGCCCATTTATCGATCCATACGAGAATAAGTCAAGTTGCCACATACCAACAGCCTACGTCATTCAGCCAAGCGATTTTCCAGTTTTAATGACGGAGGAAGACCCCAGGATTACACCTGGGTGAAATCATGGACCTTCCATCAGCTAGCTGAACAAGGTGAATAGGACTCCAACTTATAGGCTTGGTGTAGAGGGGCTACAAGTCGGAGGTCCCATAACCACTCGACCAAGGAGGGTTCTTAAGAAATAGATAACAATCAACCTTATCATGTAATAAAAAAAGTTTCATAAATGTGAATCTCATCTAAAATGATGGCATCTTCACAAAACTTTGTTTAGTTCAGTAAACTAAATATATCTCCTTTCTTCAGGAACTAACTGTCAAGTACATGTCCATGGTAGCAAACTGAGATCTATCAACATTATATCTTATATATTTCCTATATATAAAAACAAGAGTGTCGCAAGCGATGCCAACACTCGTCTGTCCATTGCCTCAGTAAGATCTATTCAACTATTAAGTTTCATATTGCTATACCTCTTATAGTTGCTAAGTTATGAGAGATACATGTAAGTTTTTGTACAGATGCAGACGGCGCAATGGTCACAATAGCTCGACCTCCTCTTGAAAACAGCCGAGCTAACAAGAAGAAGCTTGATTTAACTTGCTATTGACAGATGGACAAAGCAATCACTATATGTCCCTGTATCATTTGATGCTTGGGACATAAAAAGCGAAATGAACAGAAATGTTTGGCACTGCAAGAAACTTGATTAAAATAAATTGGGTTTCCTTTGTCTACTAAGATTCATGTGTATGACGTACTTGGCAGCATATTCCGTATCAAAGGAAGCACCTTGAACTCTCTGCTGTAATTCTTGAACTTCATGCTGTAAATATAATATCAAAATCAATATAAAAAATAAAATGAGTAAAAACATTTTTTAAGGGACTTACTTGTCACCAGACAGACAGAGTTTTTTCAACTAGAATTCTGTTCATTGCATCAATACTCACAAATGTTGGACAATTTTAGAGCTTGTTTAAATATTTCACTAGTTTATTTTCTTTTTGCGGCGCAGAGGTATTTTTAGGATGACAAGTCAGCATATGGAAAAAAAAGATTTTTAAAGACTGACAGCCTCTCAAACATTTCTTTAAGCAGTTGGTACATTTTTCACAAGAGAAACTGCTAAGACTAAATATCAATACCAAAGACCAACACAATAAAAATTATGATAATACAAAATATGTTTTTCCCTTTAAATTTTTCATACAGCTTATTTGATATAGTAAAGGATTTATATACAAAATTAAGATAATGAAATTCCAAACTGGCGTTAAAAAAATTAAGTACAGGATTGTAGTTTTTTTTGGTTACCATACATAAAACAAGTGTAATTATAATAATAAATCATAATCTGATTGAATGCAACAAAGCAGAATATGTATTTTTCTTTCTTGAATAATTTTATTAAATACTTTAGTAAGTTTTGAGGTAATTACCAGTAATATAAAACTAGGTGTACAAAATCTGTCCAATGGTAATTAGTTGCATAGTAGCGATTCAATTCAGTGCCCTTCTTCAATGATTCGGTCTCATTGCCTAGCATATCTTGAGAGCCACCGTTTCTGGAAGCTTACTCAATAAGCATTTTGATTTATACCGACAATATATGACTATAGGCAGCTTGGATTGGCCACAACAGGCCAAGTATTTTCTTACCTTCGTCTCAGCCAACTGAGGTAAACATTTTCTAACATGCTCCTGAATTCTAAAGAATGCCAACGATGGTTCATTTGCAATAACATTTAAACTTTCTGACATCTTCTCTGTCACTGAAATAAGAAAGGCAAGATTCAGACTTTTCCATACAGTGCAACCTCCCTACAACAACCACCAAAGGGAAGGATAAAAAGGGCTGTTGTAAGATGGTGACAGTTGCTGAACATGCGAAAATATAGTAAAACGCCAATTTGGGGTGCTAGTATACATCTGAATGACTGATTGTACATCCAACCCCTATAAATAACATACCTAAAAGTATTAATCAAGCATTAGTTTAGTTTACCACCTACAGGGTTCTCAATAAGTTTGTATCCAACAGGCCCAAAAGCTACACTAACAGGGCTGCTAGGGGGGTACAGGTATTTTTCCAGCAATATTAGTTTACCACCTACAGGGTTCTCAATAAGTTTGTAGCCAACATGCCCAAAAGCTACACTAACAGGGCTGCTAGGGGGGTACAGGTATTTTTCCAGCAATATTTTTTAAACTTTAAGATTTCTAACCGACCCAAATTCATTTCTAAGTGGTTAAATGGCCTGTGGCCTGTTGCTATTGAGAACCCTGCACCTGTCATCAGATTTACATTTTAATTTGTCTAAATTTAATCCAGCAGTATAAATTAGAACCATATAGATAACAGGTTTAGTTGCTAAACACATTCATTTGATTTATAAATTATATTCTTTAGAAACATCATATACTGTACTTACATAAAGTATTTTTAATCCGAAAGAACATGCAGGTTTAGAAAATTAAATCAGAGTTTGAGACATGTCTAGAATGAATAAAGGCTTAATTTGATATACATGTAGCCTTACAAGAAATAAATTACATAGAGTGTTGAATAATGAAAACTTTTAATTTTGTAATACCCCTTTTTGTTTTAATTTCCAGTTCAAGGTCTGGGTTTGCATCTCGGAACATCTGTGCTTGAGCTAATCTGTTAAATCTACTGTCACCGCCTGCAATGTACATGTAAAATGTTTTAACATAATAATAATTCCCTTGCCTGAAAAGTATATATTTTTCCCCTAAATAATGAAAAAATTCCCCTTCAGTAGAGTTTTATTTGTCTTGGAAAACATTGTTGGTAAAAAAGATCTTTACATAAAATACATTGACCTGTAGGATAGCTCATTGTCTGTTATAATCCATCGGTAATTAAGTCCCATTAGCTTTTTGCTATACTCGAAAAAATATATATGCAAAAAAAAGCAAGCAAAGGCTGATATTATCCCAAGATAATTATAACCGAAGAAACAAGCCCTTTTTCTTCTGAAAACACTCATTTCGCTGTGATTTTTGCTTTTGTAAACTGGAAATATGTAGAGCGCATGACATCACTTTATGATGTGTGCATAACATGACTGCAGGAAAACACAGCTGTTCTATAAATAGTTTTGTTCTTTATGATATTGAAAAAATATGATGGTGGTTTTGGAAGCAATTTTTCTTGCTATAAAGTATGCACATGAGGAAAACACGGGATTTCTCTGTTAAAGGACAAACAGAAACTATATTATGCCGGATACATTTATAAGCTTACGGGACTTTAAATATATTTGGAGGGTGTATGTTAATATCATATGTAAACATTCGTTACATTGCCATGGATGTAATTGTCCCCATTTCCCCACTTCCCTTTCTAAGAGCCCTTCCATCACAAAAAGTGAAAACACTTAATTAATGTATAATGTCAATAAATATAATTTATGTCTACTACCAGTATTACTTTATGTCAGCTAATTTCAATTTATTTACCTATTGATTAATACTAGTCACACCCTTGAGCTAATCAATGTAAAACCATTCTTTTCCAGACCTGGTATGCTTGGCTTTATCTTCTATACAAGTACATCATTTATTTTACTAATACGTCTGAATCAGTAGCACATAGATAGATCATCAGCAGTTTATATAAGGGACAAAGTCATAATAAATATATATATTGTGCTGTGCTATATCGAGGGCTCAGCGCAACAGTGTCGTAACTCATATTGAAATAAGAACAAGTTACGACAGTGTTGCGCTGAACCCTCGATATATGATTTTGTACGAAGTTCCTTTTTTCATAAATGATATTGATACAAATTACAATAATAGTCTATTTTATTCATTCCTGCATTATGGAGAGTATAACATAATGTTCTACATATTTACAAGTTATATAATAATACACATATATTGACAATCATGAGTATTTGACAAATGAATACATTCATGTATATTGTATATAGATAACAAGTACATGGTAATACCATACCATGCAATATATAATAGATACATCTTTTGATGGAATAAAGTACATCCTTTAGAAATACTACCAAATTCACCATAATCTGCTATCATACAAGCACACTGAACTTACTTCTAATGACGTTTCCGATAGTATGCCACAACAATTTATCTAGGTCAACATCATAGAAAAATACCTATCTAACTTACTTGCCTTTCAACAAAAGAGCAGACAAACACATTCATTCAAACATGACAGGTTTACGCAACAAATAGCCAGTCCAATCAAATGACCAATATCACCATTAGCCAATCAAATGACCAATATCACCATTAGCCAATCAAATGACCAATATCACCATTAGCCAATCAAATTACCAATATCACCATTAGCCAATCAAATGACCAATATCACCATTAGCCAATCAAATGACCAATATCACCATTAGCCAATCAAATGACCAATATCACCATTAGCCAATCAAATGACCAATATCACCATTAGCCAATCAAATGACCAATATCACCATTAGCCAATCAAATGACCAATATCACCATTAGCCAATCAAATGACCAATATCACCATTAGCCAATCAAATGACCAATATCACCATTAGCCAATCAAATGACCAATATCACCATTAGCCAATCAAATGACCAATATCACCATTAGCCAATCAAATGACCAATATCACCATTAGCCAATCAAATGACCAATATCACCATTAGCCAATCAAATGGCCAGCATTACCATTAGCCAATCAAATGACCAATATCACCATTAGCCAATCAAATGACCAATATCACCATTAGCCAATCAAATGACCAATATCACCATTAGCCAATCAAATGACCAATATCACCATTAGCCAATCAAATGGCCAGCATTACCAAAAATAGTTATAGACACTATACTATATATACGCAAACAGCTATAATAAACTAGTACCATGACTAAAATTCGTCTAGAAAACTGAAAGACAGCTCTTCCAAGTTCTTGTCAAAGATTGAATTATATGTGGTCCCACTCCCAGGACAAAAAACAAAGCTTCTATGAACAAATGCATTGTGAAGAACTACAGATGATAATGAACGAGAGAAAAAAAACATATTGACATTTTTTGCAAGTCTAAACATTTGTTTAACAAAAGTTCTTGAATAAATTATTTAGCATAAATTTCACTTATCCGAATTCAATTGTCCGAATTCCAATCTACTTCGTAAAATTGTTCTGGTCATTGCGTTAAGAGCATTCTTTCACAACGAAAGTTCACTTTCCACAGATATTTATATAAATATTACATACCTTGCATTTTAGGTTGAGCATCTGTTACATAGCTAAACGCATTTTCCATTTAAATTATATTCAAAGGGAGTTTTATTTTCATTACTTAACCATTGACGAACAAAAAGTATTCGACGTTGTCGTCTAAATGGATGACAGTAGTTTACTAGTTTTTACGTTTTAGGTGAATTATATAATTTAGGCAACTTATACATATTAATTTAATTACAAATATGTCGATTTTTGTGCTGAAATTTGAATGACCTGAAGAAAATGTATTCTACTAGATCTAGTATTGAAAGACGACAACAAAATTTTGTATTCGGGAGGAGATTACACAACTTGATAGCTAACAACAACAACAAATTCGTCTGAACATTCGCACAATTTGAGATTTCTGCATGTATTTAATGTTTAATGCCGCATATTGATGGTCAGACCTGTGTCAAATATTACACGTACGTAGATTTTTTTCTTAGATGTCAGGGTTTTTCTTCGTTCTGGGTACCATAATGTTTTCTTCATTATTTTGGATGAAAATATAAAATGTATCATAAAGTTATACTTGGAGGAAACAAGAAAAGAGTAATAAAAGTATGCATAAGAATTAAAGACAAGTTAAAAATACCTTATTAAAAGCTGTGAAGGGGTTGCTGATCTTGACTTTCGTCTAAAAACTGCCATAGAAATAATTTGTAAATGATACTCTGATAAGTAGACAGAAAACAAGCACAAAAGTGTGACCACCAAGATGAAGTTCAAAAACAATTATCACTCCAAATTGAATTTGGGAGGAACTGATCAGCAATCCTCTCACAGACATCATGCAATGCTAATAATACATAAAGTTTTAACAGAATAGCTAAGATGACTTCAGCATAAAAACACAGGACAAAGCAACTAAATGAACACAAAGACATCAAAGCTGACATACATAGTCATAGGTTTATACAAAATAATCTATGATAGCTTCAAGCATAAAGCAAACAAACAAAGGACAATATAAGCAACTAAAAAGACTAAGAAAGCAATTTAGAGAAAGAGGAAATACGCATGCAGTATGACACAACTCAAAACTAATTTAACCTGTGTCTAGGCAACAAGAAGAACAACAACTCTCCCCATTCCATGAGTTTACCAAACTGTAGAACTGGTTGTAATAAGTCTCTTCTCTAAAATGTTGAGGAAGTGAGTTCCACAGCTTGAAAAGAGTTAATACTGTAACTTGAGGTTCTTACTTTAGGAATTTCAGCAGTTCTGGTGTATATAAGAAAAATAAATTTTCAGAGGAGAAGGCGGCCTTTACAGGCTGCAACTATATAATAAAGAAAACCTCTGAAGATAAACATGTGTCTCTGATTAAAACTTTTCCATCACATGAAATAAAAAAAATTAACCAAACAAATATAATCCATGTAATATAATAATTATATGTAACAATTTTCAGGTTCCTTCTATGTTTATGTTAGTGTCATGCTTTTCCTGATGATGAGAAATCCCAGGTTTGATGTTGTAGGTTGGATATTGTTTTATTATTTTGGTAAGCTTCATGTATATTATTTGTTGTCTTGATAAGGTTGTCTTGCAAAATGTGTAACATTGTAAATTTCAATATCTTGAATGATGGCAAAACCAAATACTTATTTAATGAAATTATTGTATTGATATACATAATTTTATTTTTATTATATATATTCATTTATTGTATTATATCTTGTAGATGTATCAAATGTCAATTTTTTTCTGAGAATACACATTACACATGCAGATTCAAGGGGGAACACACCTGGTGTAAGTCTCCCGGGGGGGAGGGGGGATCATTCAATGAAGCAACATTCAGTTATTATCCAAGTCAATCAAATTATTCAAATTAATGTTTTGTAGTCAAAATCACGTCAAACCTATGACCATGGCAATGACAAAAACATGCGATAAAAATCATCATCTTATTGATTGTATAAACATAGCATTTTGCTAGAATTTATAAAATTGTGTTCATCTGAGTTTAAATTTTGTATCCTAATCCAAAATGATTTCTTGAATTTCAGTGAATGGTGTTCGAAGTGAGCAGTCCCCATACTTCTCAGTCACTGGAATGTCTGATCAACTGTCAAGCTATTGTACTTACAGTTATAAACAAAGTAATATTTCCCTCAGCGTGCAGGTGAAAGACTTATCAGTGTTTTATCTTTGTTTTTCTAAAATTCTTTTAAATCATTGTTTTGTATAAAATTGTGCAGTAAGCATCACTTTATCTGGTGAGGATTAGAATTCAACTTAAAAATTGCTTATAAACCTGGCTTTAAAGATCAGTCTCTTTATTTTGAATTCTTAATGTTAATACAAAGATGTTTTTTTGTTATTTTCTTAGTTTGTCAGTACTGGTTGTAACTTAGCCAAACAGAATGATTCTGTTGTGAACACGACATGGAATTTCTATCCACTAACTTACAAAAACAAATACGCTATAAATACAGAAGATTTGATTTCTTTGAAACGAGATGGATTTTCACTCAATTTCGTGTCTAAGAGAGAATATATCAACTTGTATGCAATTCAGATTATTGTCAACGTGAATGGAGATCATGGGAGTCATATGCACAAACTAAATGTAATTAGAATATATACAGTCAAACCTGTGTCAGCTGTCACCACAAAATAAAGGCCACACCGTAAATAAAGGCCACACCGTAAATAAAGGCCACACTGAAAATAAAGGCAATTCTTTAAAAAAACATCTTTATTTAGAACAAAATGACCACCAAATAATGACCACCTGTCATTATAGGCCAGTTTATGTATTTCTCAAGGGGTGGTCTTTGCTCACAGGTTTGACTGTATTGATTTTTAACAAAATATTTCATAAGGCAGTAACCATGCAGTAAAAGTTTTCATTTTCCCTTATTAGCCACTGTTATATTGAATATTTTAAAGTATATAAATACTAAACAGGGCTTTTTTTCTTTCTATATCAGGGGCCGTTCATAGGCGTCTTCCCCTCAGGAAAATTCTTTGAAATCATGCAGTTTTCCCCTAAAATTCAATTTACTTCAAGTTTTTTCTTCCCCTTTTGCTAAAATTATGCATTATTTTCCCCCAAATTTAAGGAAAAGGCCCCTTCCCCTACCTGTGAAAAAAAGCCCTGCTAAATAGCAAACTGTGATCTACATGATTTGGCAAACAGCTATACTTGATGACAATTGGCTGATTAGTATCAACTGTGCTAAACACACAACAAATAACTAACTGCCTCACGTAATTCATTGCCTGTTTGTCAGAAGAACTTTTCCCGCCATGGCTCTCTACATATATAGATCGAGCCACAGTGAAGTGTTTGGCAATAAATTTCCAACACCTTTTCTGTGCAGTGACTGGTCAGTTGAAAGCAATTGTAGCCTCAATTGATTTCACATGAATACAAAAGTATGTAAGTTTTCTTTAATACTGTTATTGTAAACGATGATACCTGCTCATACCATCATGATTCATGATTTGGAATCACCAATTTTAGGGTTATATAAACATTGGTTGTACGGAAAGTCAAACAGATCGGGCTTGTCGGATAAACCTATTCAACACCAGATTACTGAAAAGTGAATCTCAGAGGTAAAAAGGTCACTTTTTTGCCATTTTATAACTAACTTATCACCTATACAAGATGACTTACTTTAAAGATAATTGGATTGTAAAAATGAATTAATGTAATAAATTACAGAATGTGAAGGTTTCATTTTTCTTTCTGGTAAAAATTTGAGTTTGCCTGCATGCCAAGAATTTTCAGCTTTTCCTGTTAAGACTAGAGCACTGAATTTGTTAATACTTTGACACACTTTACCACTGGATTTTAACAAATGATTTGTTAATAATTGTGTACTCTGGTAGGATGCATGCTTTGGGATCATGAGGTATCTGGTTCAAATCCCACCTGGACCATCAATATTTTTCTGAGCCAAAAATTTATCCCATGTTTGCTGCTCTCCACAAATGGGTTCTGTGAGGGAAATAAGTCCTGTGGCTGCCTATGTGCCGAGTGTAAACGGATGACCTATAACCCAGTGATCGAGGGATGGGCATCTTGTGCTTGTCAGCCTAATATGTATATAAATATCAGACTATATACCTATCCTTTTTACCTTTTAATTTTATCTCATTATACAGGCTTTGTACAGAAACAACATCTATATATAAAGGTATGATTTTGAAATCATTTGATCTACTGTAAATCTGCTATTATTCGCGATTGGAAGGTCTCGGGAATTCACAAATCTGGGTCAATTTATTAATATAACGTAATAAGATCATTGTCCCAAAATTTCATTACAGACTGATAACAGGTTTATTTAGGTATAGGGGAAGTTTGATGCTTGTTAAAGTAGAGAAAAATTGCTGGAAAGAGGCTAATTTGGAACCTTTACAAATAAGGCAAATGGAGGATTTTTTTTGGGGGGGGGGATAAAGCTTATTTTCTGAGGAGAAGATGCTGATTATCAGAGTCAGGTTTTTAGTAAAATAAACCCTGATTGTTTTATCTCTACTCAAGGGGTTCAATTGTATTATTAAACTGGCGTACACACATTTGGAGCTGTATGAAGATGACCAGACAAGCCAGACAATTCACCTATCCTTTGCTGTATAGTTATCGGCCCCTTTTACTTCTATTATGTCAGTTGCCTACTTCCCTACTCGATGTCAGGATCTGAAGTGGTAGTGAAATGTTTGGTTTAATGTGAATTTAAATACCAAGTTTGATACTTTATTTAAAAAATGTAATAGGAGGAGGAAAATACAATGTACTCAATGCAGGGCTCAAACCCGTGACTTCATGGATGCAAGTATAATGTTCTACCAACTGAGCTAATTGGGCTGCTGAGCATCCCAGCCAATCTCAAAATACGAATACTACATATCATACTGCAATATAAATATTCCTAATGATGAAATCATCTGCAGAATTAATTTGTACAATAAATTCCCAATTGTTTTGATTTAAGTACATATAGATTTCCTTTCCTTTCAATCTGGTAGCATCTATGAGTATGGACTTTGAAATGAGTTTCAACCAAGGTGCATCAGTTGACTATACTGAACATAATCTGGAAGAAGCAGGTGTTAAACTAAGTGGACAGTCAAGTCTGTTATTCAAACTGCAGGTATTTTTTCCTCTGCTAGATCATTTTAGCATTTTTATACCCCCGCAAACGAAGCTTGAGAGGGGGTATATTGGAGTCACTATGTTGGTCGGTCCGTCCGTCGGTCCGTCCGTCAGTATAAAGTTTGTGGAGGGAACTACTTCCACATTTTTAAGCTATTGCAATGAAACTTGAAATATGTTATCACCATGAAGTGTAGTTGTACAAGACACAATTTTCATGCCCAGCGATTCACTTATTGCAGAGTTATGTCCCCCTGAACGTAGCCGTATAGTGTACTATTGCAGTGTTAGTGTCAAAGCGGCGGCGGGGGTATTAGTTACCTGTGTGACAGCTCTAATTTTAAATTTGCTGCAATGACATTCTTCATATCATTATATATAATGTCATGCATTTAACATTAACCCGTTTCAATAATGAGTAAATGATAGTCATATCAAACTGGGCTTTATGAAATAATTTATATTTCAGTCTATTCTGAGAATTTGCTAGTTTCCACTCTAGCAGTTGCATGGTAGATGCTAAAATTACTCTTAAGGCATCATTTTGCTTGTCAAGACTAGAAGGACTGACAGTTTCACATGCTGAAAAACCTGTGTCAGCAACCACCTCCAAATAAACCTCCATCTGGTTAATCGAGGCCATTCTATTAAAAAAACATCTGATTATTTAGTGCAAATTAGCCTCCAAATTAAGGCCACCTGTCAACAAAGGCCATATTTTGTCTCTTTCAAGTGTTGTCTTTGTTCACAGGTTTGACTGTATTCTGTTATTCCTTCTTAGTTGTACATTGGTGTTTTATACTTTACAGACAAGTGGTGATGCTTATATCTTACTTCATGAAGACAAAGAAAATTATTTAAATGAAAATCAATCATCAGAGGTCTTGCTTGGTGGAAAATCGAACACAGTATCCGAAATAAGACAACTGTCACAAGAGGCAGCTGTGGTAATATATGATGTATGTACTATGTTTAATTTATGTTTTTTACCTCAGTTTGTTTTGCATTGCCCACTTAGCTCAACTGGGGGAGTATTATGACTACAGGTCATGAGTTAGTGAGTTAATTCACACCTAGGATATGACTCATGTTCTCTAAAGATGTTTGGGCCATTCATCCTCTTACACTTTGTTCAGTGTGCAGGAGAAGTTGGCCGTAAATTGCAGACAAAAAGTTATTGCTAGCGCAGAATCCAGGAACGCTGGCCATGTTGACTTGTCAGCTTGCATGTAACTCAACTGCTGTTGATAACATGTATTAAACATAGATAAAAAGGTCTCATGTTTTAAGCTTAATTGGTCATTGGGTTTGGATGTAATCAATCCATCAGTCATGTGTTTTTTGTGAATTTCACTTGTCAATGTCAGACTTTTTAAGGTAACTTACTATTACGTTAATAAGATGTGTTGATGATTCATGGTAAATTAAATGAATTTATGCTTCAAATCTGTAACATAGGAGGAAAATATCGTATCTGAATCTGAGTACCGGAGTTTTTGGATAAGTTGGCGAGATCAAGATATCCGTGTGGGAAAAGGTGAACTACCATATGCTCAACAAATACTGCATTGGGATGGTTTGTCTCATAAGATAAATTATGTATCAATAGGGACTGCTGTAGGAGCCTCTGCTGACTGGAAATTTAATGTAGGTGAGGAATTTTCTGTTTGTTTGTGCACCATCATAGGGAGCTAGCACATTGAAAGGATTATGTTCTCGTATTAAGGCCTTAAATTTCCAAAAACATATTTATCAGATGTATACAGTTGAACCGCGATGATTTAAAATCAATGATTTTCAATTATCGAGTAGTTAATGAAAAAAAGTGCTTATATAGTCACTTCAAACTTTCAAATCTTATTGTAGGTTATGAACAATGTAGGGACTTAAATTTCATTTCGAACTTTCACAATTTGAACTTAATTACAACGTATATAAATATCAATTGAAAACTGTCTGTTATTTCAACTGTACATATACAAAAATGTGTTTTTTGGTTAGTTTAGCTAGCCATTTTAGGCATAAAACACCATAATACACCATTCCTTCAACGTGTAAGCACCCTTTGTACACTATAATTTTATCAGAAAGTCTGATTTTGATTACTAAACATCCACCTGATTTTGAAACAACATCAGTATGTGTGACACACATACTCTAAGAATGCTTACCATAGATGCTGATAATTATCAGGTAAAAAATTACTTTGCAGCTTAATTTCCCTTTCCCTTCATTTGTATTATACATTTAAACAAGAAATATCAAATTAACAATAATGTCTGTTATAGTGTCTTCTGGCTAGAAGTCAAGTTTCAAGTTTATATATTTCAGTGCATTTTCATTTCAGAAATTTGCATGCAGGACCCTTTGAAAGGTATTCTCTGTTTATAATGTGGAATTCTACTTAAGCCCTAGTGATGCACATGTATTAAGTATGAAATGTCCATATTCATAGTACTTAATTATCTTTATTAATTTGACATTTGTATCATAAGCAAGTGTGTATTTAAAGCCTCATTAGCTTTTTGCTGTAGAAAAATATATGTACACACATTTAATTGCTGATATTATCCCAAGATAATTATTACCGACGAAACAAGCCCTTTTTTATCTGAAAACACTCATTTCACTATGATTTTTGCTTTTGTAAACTTGAAATATGTAGAGCGCGTGACGTCACTTTACTACTTGTGCATAGCATGGCTGCGGGAAAACACAGGTGTTCTATAAATAGTATTTATTTCGATGATATTGAAAAAAATACGACAGTGGTTTCGGAAACATTTTTTGCAAGGGAGGAAAACTTCCTCTGTTATAGAACAGACAGAAACTATTAAGGACCAATACATTTATAAGCTTATGGGACTTTAAGTAAGTATTGTGCTTCTAAAAAGTATTTAAAAATATTATTTCTTCGACTTCTTTTTATTCAAGGGGTTCCAGTATAAGATAGACATTACCATGATTTCCACAAACAATTATCATCTTGATTATAAATTAAGTTTTGATCATTTCTTTCTTTGCTTATGTATTGAAATGTAGTAATTTTTCATAGTTTCATGTCATGAAAGTGATCGGAAGGCTTGGTATTATAATCGAGACAATTTGTCTTGTATGGAAACCACATGTATAGGGGATGTCAACTGTTTTGTGTCTTCTGATGCATGTAGAGAAGTATGTGGTGTAACCTCAAATGTGACCTCTTCACCTATTCGCCAATTGGCAGGTACCTTCCATTGACTACCCTTTTTCTGTTGATTATATTATCATTATTACCCCAACCAATATCAGTGGGGACTATACTCGCTAATAGTCGCTATGTATACTGTAATCATGTCTTGTCCCGGCCTGTTATGTCACATTTCTCGTTAAAGCTTAACATTGTTGTTTAGCGATGGATTTTAATAGAACTTGGCATGATTGTTCACCTACATTAGTCGATGTGTAGTTGGCAAGAACCAAGCCATATTTTCAAGGTTAAGGTCACACTTGAAGGTCAAAAGATAAATATAGGGTGGTAACATAAACAGTGTCAAAATGGTGTCCGTGGTAAGCTCTGTTTAATAGTGTAATTGAATAGAATTGAAACAGTATTGAATTCATTTGGGTTAGAAATTAATAAACTATTTTTTTTATCGAAATTCTTTCTTATTTGAATAAATAACCTTCTCCAGTCATAGTTTTGAATTCAAGTTATCAGACATATCTTAAATTTGTAAGGATAAATTGGACAGAAATGAAATTAAACAAAACTGTTGTATCATATGAATTATAACGACCATCCAGAATTTAAACCCATATTATCACACTAATGATGATTAACTTTAAGATGAAGATGCTGGAGTACTAACAAGACAATTGCTTACTACTCAAGCATTATCATTCGAATTGATTGATACTGAAGAATTAACAAGAGAATTGAATGATACTGAAATATCAACAAAAGAATTGAATGATACTGAAGAATTAACAAGAGAATTAAATAATACTGAAGAATTAACAAGAGAATTGAATGATACTGAAGTATCAACAAAAGAATTTAATGATACTGAAGAATTAACAAGAAAATTAAATAATACTGAGGAATTAACAAGAGAATTGAATGATACTGAAGTATCAACAAAAGAATTGAATGATACTGAACAATTAACAAGAAAATTAAATAATACTGAAGAATTAACAAGAGAATTGAATGATGCTGAAGTATCAACAAAAGAATTGAATGATACTGAACAATTAACAAGAGAATTAAATAATACTGAAGAATTAACAAGAGATTTGAATGATACTGAAGTATCAAGAAGAGAATTGAATGATACTGAAGTATCAACAAAAGAATTGAATGATACTGAAGAATTAACAAGAGAATTAAATAATACTGAAAAATTAACAAGAGAATTAAATGATACTGAAGAATTAACAAGAGAATTGAATAATACTGAAGAATTAACAAGAGAATTGAATGATACTGAACAATTAACAAGAGAATTAGTTGATCAAGAAGTGGACTTGGGCATTGATATGAACATCAGTTGTACAAAAAACTGTTCTGGTGAACATAATCCACAGAAAAAAGTGCAGTTTTATCTTAATTGTGTGGAATGTCAATCCAATAAGGTGTCTGATTATCAATGGACTGTGAAAGACTGTGAAGAGATGAACATAACAAGTTGCCATGGCAACCAGATGAATGTAACCACTACTGGAAAGTCAAAAATGTTCAGCTTCAGCAAGAGTGATGACTTGGATGTTAGCATGTTTGGAGTATTTGTTACAGGTGAATGAAACTTTCAATATATTGTTAATATATTCAGGAACTGTTGTTATGCCAACACTTAACACAGTCCAATTTATCAAAAGGATATTATTTGATCTTTGAAATGTTTAATTTAAAGTACTACATTTTCCACCACCATGCAATTGTTAAACTGGTTCCCGTACCATGTTGCAGTGCCAGTCTAATTAAGTTCTGTTTCCACGAGTACTTTCAGTACTTTGTTTTTATGATAGTGACAGTCAAGTGACTGATACTCTTTTTTTGTTGCTTGTAGTTAAGTTCAAGGATGGAAAACAAGAACAGACATCTCAGTTGTTTAGATACTCACCAGTGCCATCAATTGGAAGCTGTGAGATATCTCCAACTACTGGTTACTCTATAGTCACTGATTTTACCATAACATGTACAGGCTTCACTGTTCCTGAAGGATATTCACTTATTTACCACATGCGTTCAAATACTGTTGATGAATTTGAAAAAGGTTAAATATTTGTTTTTAATACAAACACCTTTCTCTTCCCATTAGCAAATCATACCAGCTGTAAAATATTATTTTTGATGTATTTTCGTATAAATTTATATACTTGAATATTTATGATAATGAACCCTGAATCAGAATTTAAGTTTAAGTTATATTCAAACTGATTGTTAATTGTCAAGTGGACATTTTTTGCTGGAGGTTTTACTAAATTTGATGATATGAATTAGTTAAGTGTAGTTATGAACTAAATTGAATGTTTTGTTGTAACATTCAACTTTTATTATCAATTCCAATTATGTAGATGTTTTTTGTCACTTATATGTCAGTATGACAGTATGCAGAGTTGTCAAAAATTGACATTGCTGTAGCCCTAAAATAGCATTTATGTATATTACTTGACAGGTTCCTTAATATACCAGGGAGCTAATTCTACAGTGAACAGTATCAAATTGCCACCTGGTGATTCTAGTGTCAACTATACATTGTATATTCTGGTAAAAGGAATGTTGGAGTCTGGTGTTTATGTGTTATACTCTTCTTCTATACAGGTCTGTTTAATTTTCTCAACATTTTTAGTTTTAAGCTGATGACTACTATTAGTTCTTCTGTCTTAATACACAAAATATAACTGAAGGCATACTTTCAATGATCTGCCTAATCTAATTACTTGTATAGCTCAGGGTCCACAATGGTAATAAGAGTGCATGTTCTCTTTCTGTATTTACCTTGGTGCATACCGGTATGTGATATGGTATTTTATAAATTATATTTAAAAGACTTTTCTTATATATTTTACAGTCTTTGAATTAATTTTTTGTGACAAGTTGCCTGACTATATACTTTATGAAGGAAACTCTCTAAAACTAGGTTGCCCTCCAAAAGACTTAAAGAAGGAAAAAAAAACTTTCTGGCAGGGGGCAACCCACTAATTTGAAGACTGTTTCATGTATTTCACCATGTACTGCCAAAACAGTAATAATACTATGCAGTTTAGTTTAATGTTACTGAGCCACCAGTGTATTGAAATGGTGATGATGTCATTTTGTGCTAAATGGAAGGTTTTGGACATTAAGACAAGTGTACACTTATTTTAAGAAATTTCTAATTTAACCTTCAGTAAATAAATAACATACATGTATATCCCTTCATCCTGAAAATTTGGGAAATTCCTAAGACACTGTTTCATGTATTTATTCAAGTAATAGAAATTTGTTCATATTACTGTATAATTATTTTTTTTCTAAAACCAACGAAAATGAATGTTTATGGGTAATAAAAAAATGGTATTAAAAAAAGTTTTGATTGTTAATAAAAAAGGCTGTAACTGAATAAGTTGTTTTCATGAATTTCAAGGTACTTCCAGCAGATGCTAATACAGACAATGATGATAGTCTTATTGATGTAACAATTAGTTGTACAAAAAACTGTTCTGATGAACATAATCCACAGAAAAAAGTGCAGTTTTATCTTAATTGTGTGGAATGTCAATCCAATAAGGTGTCTGATTATCAATGGACTGTGAAAGATTGTGAAGAGATAAACATAACAAGTTGCCATGGCAACCAGATGAATGTAACCACTACTGGAAAGTCAAAAATGTTCAGCTTCAGCAAGAGTAATGAATTGGATGTTAGCATGTTTGGAGTATTTGTTACAGGTGAATGAAACTTTCATTATATTGTTAATATATTCAGGAACTGTTGTTATGCCAACACTTAACACGGTCCAGTTTACCAAAAAGATATTATTTGATCTTTGAAATGTTTAATTTAAAGTACTACGTTTTCCACCACCATGTAATTGTTAAACTGGTTCCCGTACCATGTTGCAGTGCCAGTCTAATTAAGTTCTGTTTCCACGAGTACTTTCAGTACTTTGTTTTTATGATAGTGCCAGTCAAATGACTGATACTCTTTTTTTGTTGCTTGTAGTGAAGTTCAAGGATGGAAAACAAGGACAGACATCTCAGTTGTTTAGATACTCACCAGTGCCATCAATTGGAAGCTGTGAGATATCTCCAACTACTGGTTACTCTATAGTCACTGATTTTACCATAACATGTACAGGGTTCACTGTTCCTGAAGGATATTCACTTATTTACTACATGCGTTCAAATACTGTTGATGAATTTGAAAAAGGTTAAATATTTGTTTTTGATACAAACTTGCACCTTTCTCTTCCCATTTCCAAATCATATCAGATATACAGTATTTTTTACATCCTTTTTTTATATATTTTCATATAACTGTACATGAATTATTATAATAATGAACCCAGTAAACAGAATGTAAGTTTAAGTTATTTTGGAAGATAATGATAGTCAAATAGTCAGTTTTACTGAAGACTACTAAATTTAATGACATAAATTAGTTTAGTGTATAGCCATGATCTGAATTCAACTTTAATAATCAATTCTATCGTGTAGCTTTTTTGTCACTTATATGCCAGTATGCTGAGTTGTCAACGATTGACATTTCAGTATATGCCCTAAAATAGCATTTATGTGTCTTAATATTTGACAGGTTCCTTAATATACAAGGGAGCTAACTCTACCGTGAACAGGATCAAATTGCCGCCTGGTGATGCTAGTAACAATTATACATTGTATATTCTGGTAAAAGGAATGTTAGAGACTGGTGTATATGTGTTATACTCTTCTTCTTTACAGGTATGTTTAGTTTTTCCAAGTTTTCATGTTTAATCGCCCATCGTCCGCCAGGCTGTCTACAACATTTCGTTAAGCAACAACTCCTCCTTAACCACTGGGTCAGTTTCAAATGACTGATTACTATTATTAATGTTTATGCTTTTGTCCTGTGCTTGTTGATAATATTGCAAAAATGTTTTTCAGGAACTGAAGGACTGTACTGCTAATAAACCATTTGTATTCAAATTACTGTATAATAATTATTAAAAGTTTTCTAAAACCAATGAAGATGTATTTCTATGGGTAATAAAAATTGGTTTTGAAACAGATTTCATTCTTATAAAAAAGTTTGAGACTGAATTTGTTGTTTTCATGAATTTCAAGGTACTTCCAGCAGATGCTAATACAGATAATGATGAAAGTGTTATTGATGTTGTAAAAGATCTGATTGATATAACAAATGCTGGAAAGAACTCGACTATCAATGATTTACTGACAGCAAACAAAAGTGATGGTAAGTATCACTTTCTTAATTTTGGCTATCTTAATTTTGGCTATGTCCATTGAAAAAAAATACAGTATAATCATAAAGTGGGGCATGATTATGTTTTAAATTCCTGGAATTAAAAAAGTTGTCAAAAATAATTATTTCATTATGTTCAGTAACTTCACTATACACTACTCACCTCGTATAGACCTGTCCGTCGTCGAGTGGTTAAGGTTGCTGATTTCAAATCACTGTAACATCTCACTGATAGAGGGTTGTGGGTTCGAGCCCTTAGCTACTGTCCATGTTTCTTTATTTGAGAAAATAGGCAGTTGCTTATGAAGGATGGAATTCTATTACAGGTTCTTTCCAGGAATGATGTTTAGGTGAACTGTCTGCCTCATATGACTCTGACTGTTGAAAAGGGGCGTAAAACTCAAATAAACAAATAAACAAAGCTCACCTCATATAATCAGTCAACATGTTCTATTGTGAATGTATTGTGATCAGGACTATCAGTTTATTTAATATTTTACGGGTGAAGAGTATAATGTCACTTTATTCTATCATAAGCTTCACCTATTGTAAAAAAAACATTCCATGTTTTATCCATAAATTTACAGAATGGTCCTGACTTTTCACGCTTCTCCCTCACCTCGACGATAATGCGTTTCTACGCCTTTGATTTTTATCCCTGATAGCTTTTTTCTCAATTAAAATGATGTTTTGATGGAAAAATTATCATATACAGTACTTCAAGCTTCCATAAAATCAAATGATCAAAAACCAATATGTTTTATATTTCAAAAGTTCCCTTAAAAAAGAGTAGCATCACAATAACCAGTATGTAGATATTATACTTGTTTAGACTAGGAGGCTATAAGGTATAGGGTTATAATGCTTAGGCTGCACTGTCATTCCTAGAAGACTTTATTATGATCTATGAATGTTAATTGTATCTTATTGCTTATTCAGAGGCTGTACAATATCTTAGCATAATCTCATCAAGCATAAATGCTGATACAAGTGATGACGATGCCAATAAAACAGCTGAGAAAACTATGGTAAATTTTTCTTTTATTACTGCACTAATTAATTATTAATATTAAATTAATGTGGATTTCACAACAAATTTTTTTAAAACACATATAAATTTTAGAACTGTATTATTTCTTCATTAGTCAACGTTTCGGGGCAACCGACTTTTTCAAAACATTTTTTTTTATTAATATGAATGCATTAATTCTGTTATCTTATTTTCAGTGTATAAAATTTCATATTTTGTGACAATTACAGCTGAAGTATCATCTTAATATTTGAATACTGGTATTACTTTGTGTATTAGATTACATACCATGAATTTGATGTGAAAATTCTTTGTTTACAATCATGTCCTGTCAGTTTGGCTGATGTATAGAAATTAGCATTCTGATAATCTCTGTAGGATTAAATGTTTGTTATTAAATATATAAACCATATACATACTTTGACCAGGAACTGTGTTATGTTAGCAATGGAATTTTAAGAAAACACATTTTAACAAAGTAGAGTGCTAGGAAAAATTATTTTTATTTGGTCTCATTATCTCCTAGATTGTTTTTTAGTTTAAATAATGTATTTAACTCTGTTATAAGATTCGTACAGCCGTTGTCTCAAGCTTAGAGATGGTGACAGTAGATAGCCAAGATGCTGTGTCCACACTTACAGCTGTGTTAAATGAAGCAACAAAACAAGTTGATGAACTCTCTGAGGAAACTCAGGTATATGCCCAGGGTTCTGAATTTCATCAGAATAATCAGTAATTTAATTTTGTCATAGTTTTCTCTTTAAAAAAAAGGTATGAACATTGTATTACTTGATACTTTAGATTTGATGTTTGACTTTGACTATTAAGTGGTACAAATATTGTGTAAGTTTACTGTGAACTCATATGATATTAATATTATTTTGTACCATTTAAAAGATGACATTTATTAATGGTAGAAAAGCTTAAAACTTTATTTTCTTGCTATGTTCTGTACACTCATATAAGCCAGTTGTAAACAATCTTATTTTAAGGTACTTTGTACTCATATAATATTCACAGAATAAAGCAGTAGATATGTATGATAATCTTGCCAGTAATTTGGATGCTTACCAGGGTACAAGTACCACAGAAGAACTTACAGAATCTGCAGGGTAAATTGCAATTACTTTTTTATTTTATCTTGTCTGTCTATTCCTCTGTTCATTGCTCATTTTATTTAAAGATCCTTTGAGCTGTCCTGATTTTGATCAAACTTCATGCAAGGAATCATTACTGAGGCATTGGACATATCAATTTATTTAATGATTTCAATCAAACTTTGTTGAATGTTTCTTTACCAATGCATTAGGGATATCAATCTATTCAATGACTATTCAATCCTTGTTTTGCATGTCATGACATGCGTTAATTAGAAATAAACTCCTTCAGACAATCAGATATATGATAAATACAGTAGAGTCTGTATCCTGTTTTGGAATAAAATAGCCTTAAGAAACAGTTGTTTATAACTGTCATAATGTCGTAATGCAGACAGATGTTGTTCGTTTATTTGAGTTTTATGCCCCTTTTTTAACAGTCAAGAGTCATATGAGGCAGACAGTTCATTTAAGCATCGTTCCTGTGAAGAACCAGTACTATAGACTCCCATCCTCCGTAAGCAACTGCCTACTTTCTCACATAAAGACTTGGTCGGTAGCGGGGCAAGACCCTCTATCTGTGAGAGGTTGTAGAAATTTGAAGTCAGCGACCTTAACCACTGGACCATGGATGCGGGTCTCGAATGTTTTTAAGATATAATTTTTGTGAGTCCAACACCACTAGGCCATCATTCGCTTGGCACATGAATTTTTTATGCAAACCCAAGTACTTCTCCTGTTATCTAGCCTTGAGGATATTGCCATTTTGAAATATTTATTTAAGAAACCTCCTGCAGTCACACATAAGTACTTTCAGAACTTTGTTTACAGTGAAATATTATCTGGTGTCACAAATCTGCTGGAGTTGAAAGTTGATAAGGGAAAAGAAAAGTTATCACAAAATATATCAGAAGATGCTAATAGTTCAGTTGAAATGCAAAAAGTAAGTGCATGCATATAATATGTGAAATTTGCTAGTCAAAAAAGCTGTCATTTTGCTACACTTTTATCTGATATGAAATATCTTGTTTACATTTTGTGATATTAGCATGATCATTAAATAAATTAAATTGTTATGTTTTAATCAAGGTTCGATGAAGAATAAGTTGTTCTAAGTCTCAAATAATATATGTAGAGAAGAATGAAATGAAATAAATTTTCAAGTATCATTACTGCTTTCAACAATCTTTCAAGATGCTGTCTTTAAATTTTGATCAAGGATTTTATTAGCAAAAGGGTAGTTTCTTTCATGTTTTTTTCATGATACTCTCTTTAATTCACCTACTTATCCTGTTTATATTTAGAGAGCAGAGGAAAATGGATAAAATCATTATTTCTCTAATAGCCCCCCCCCCCCCCCCTTTGATACAAGATGTTGTCTGACAAATAACCAGACAACAATGATTACTTGATCTACGACCCTCAGTGCTAAGGGATATCCATGTTTGACAAACACCTCTTGTTTTAAATAAGGTAAAAGAGGGAACAGGGAAACTGTTGAACACTGTGGACAAAATTGGTGGAACTCTTCTGTCAAAGAAACTTCCAGGAGAGGAAGCTACTGTACTTATCACTGAGACAATGGCAGTGAGGGTAGAGAAAAAAGAGACTGGTACCTTGGGTGGACATTCTATGTCTCCAGGAAATGAGTCATCTTCTTTTAAGTTCCCTACTGATATGTCAGCCATAGACAACGGGAGTGATGAGTTTGGTATTCAGGTGAGTTATTGCTATGTGTAATTTAGGAGGAAAATGTGGGGCTTGAACCCTGCTCACAAGTCAGATGCTCTACCAATAGAGCTAATTTTGGTTGGATAATATCTCTGCCAATTTATTTATACAAACACTATACATTCCTCCTTACTTTTTCTCAGAGTAATTAATTGCGACAACTACAGGCTCTTAGACAAATCCATCTTTGGCTTCTCCTTAGCTCTAGGATTCCAAAGCTAGTCGAACTCTTATGGCACCAAATGTGATAGTAGGAGAAAAAAAGTACCTGATGTGGGGTTCGAACCTGTGACATCCTGCTTGCATGTCAGATGATCTACCGCCTAAGCTAACTCTGATACCTTATCAACATAATCATAAATTAGAGCATCTCATAAAATAATCAAATGGATGTCAATAAACCAGCTCTACATAATTAGATAGTAAAAGACAACAGTTACTGTCTTACTAATACATCTGGCTGTTTTTGTGCTTTTTTAATCACCTTATATGCATTTTTGCTGTTATGTTATCCATGGAAACACATTTTTAGAAACTGAATGATAGTTCAGCTCTCAAAAGCTGTCACTTACTAGGCGCTCATGAATTTTGATGAATTCCAAAATACTACATTTTTCTACATCCACTATGCAATTGTTAAACAAGTTCCGGTTCAACTACTAGTACGCACTGCAAGCCTACGTAAGTTCAGTTTCCATGAGTACCTTCAGTACTTTGATTAGAGTTTTTATTTTTCAGTTGGTTCATATGAAGAAGAATCCATATGTGTGGGATCAGACTGCTAATGATGTGAATATGGCTGTGATGTCTGTTGATCTAAAGGCTAATAATGGTTCTTCAGTCAAAATGGAGAATATGACAGAACCTCTAAAAATTTCTCTGAAAAGTTCGGGTAACACTTTCAACTTGTTCCTTGATCCTTTTTAAGAGATACTGTTCTTACATGCAAACCTGTTCTAACTTTCACCTCTGAATAAAGGCCACCCTGGGAGTAAAGGCCATTCTTTTAAAATCAGTCATTTATTATTTAAAACAAAATTACATTTGAATAAAGGCAAACTGTCAATAGAGGCCACATTATGTCTTTCCTAAGGGTGGCCTTTGTTCACAGGTTTGACTGTGTGTGATAGATATATTAAAATAACTGAATGAATGTATACATAGTCAGATTTTTCATTTTAGTTATGCATTTTCTGAAACGTAATTAGGTTTTTCCGTTCAGATAAATTATAAAGTATTTTTAAATTTCAGATACAAGTGTATCAACCAATACCTCACTCGTCTTACATTTGGTAAAAGAAGGTTCTAATCTAACCTTCAATGTGTCAAAGTCAAACTTGATGTCATTTAACTTTACTGTAACATACGGAGTAACTACCATGTTGAAACTGAGTCCCGTTACAAACATCAGAAAGTTGAAGATTTATGTATCTGATGTGACGAAACCCAGCTTTCAAAATATTTCCGACCATGGTTGGCTGTATCCAGAACAGTTGAAGGAAATCAACTCAGAGTTTTCTGACTTCAAGCTTACAGATTTTTCATCTATTACTGAAAACATCAGTAACATTTTTATTTCCAATAAAAACACAAGCAGTAATTATACTGGAGTTCATTATGTTGCCATATCAGTTGATTTGGAAGATAATTCCACCATTGAAGACCTCAGTGCATTAGATCCAGCATGTATTGGCAATGATTTAGAGTCAGATTGTGAGAGTGCTGTAGAGATTGTACTCAAAGTGAAAACCACAACATTGTCCTGCACTTATTGGGATGTCACATCCGACAAATGGAGATCTGAAGGATGCGAGGTCGGCCATATGAAGATTTTAATCTTATCTTAAAATTTATTTTTTCCTCATATGATTTTTTCGGCTTCTCTTGTTAAGTTTATTTGTTGTTTAACAACCCATTCAACAGCTATGGTCATTTCAGAGCCGCCCTAGAGAGGGGATGGGAGGGACGATCAGATGTAAGAGAATCTGGCATTTACATGTATATCCCTACTCTTCACATTGTTTTTCCTGTTTCTATATCATGCTTAGTACCGGTCAAGCACCAGTACAGGCCTCACCCTTTTCATGTGATTTTCCAGACACAATACTTGTCTCAGCAGTAGGTGTAGGAATGCTGAACAAAAATGTTCTGACCTAGTCAGATCTGCTTAAAAAGATGATTTTTTTACCATACATGTATGAAGTATTTTACCCCCCCCCCCCCCCCCCCCCCAACACAGGTTTAACTGTTGTTTCATCATTCTAGGTGTCACCATACTGTACATCAGATGTGCTGGAATGTTTGTGCACGCATATGACAAGTTTCTCTGGCGGTGTTTTTGTTCTACCAAACTTCATTGATCCTATAGCTGACGCAGAATTGTTCTTGACATTTTTCGACAACCCTGTCGTCGTGACAACTGTTCTAGTTGTATGGATGCTGTATTTCTTTCTCATACACTGGGCAAGACAAGCTGACAAATTTGATCAGGAGAAAGTAAGTATAATGTTAACATTTTCAATAAATTTGTGGATAAAGTGGATAGTGAAGCATTTAAGCTTCAACAGGGTTAATTTAAGGAATTCAGTAACTTACTGGCTTCATTGTTAAGAGGTTTTATACGCCCGTTTGAAAAACTGGTCGTATTATGGGAAGACCCACGGCGGGTGGGTGGGTGGTGTCGACAACGGTGTCCGCTCTCTAATTCAAACAGTTTATTCAGGTCCTCACCAAACTTGATGGAAATGTTTATAGCCATGAGATCTCGGCCACGATCGATAACCAGCCCAATCAGCCTAGGCACTTGTGAGTTATGGCCCTTGATGGGCGTATTTTGTGACCTGGCATTATTGCTTGTTTTCTTTTTGGATTTTTTTCATGCGTTTGATCCGTCACATGGATTGCAAATCTAGCCGAATATTTTTCTGTTGGAAAAAAGTACAAGTTGAGCTGGTCTAGGATAATTGGTGTCCAGTAACCTTGTGTCATGGGGTCGGTTCTTTAGTATGATATTTAGTGTTCTTTTCAAATGATGATGCTTGCCTGGTTAGCTCAGTGGTTAAATCATTATATATATCATGGTCTACTGATATTACATCCTGTGTTAAATTGTCCTCCATGTCTGAATTCTGTGGGGTAACTTGGCAATGGCTTGCGGATAAAATGTGCTTAGTACTGGTTAAGGCCTAAGTGAACTCCAGGGAGGCTGGTTAAGATAACTGCCTGCCACTATATAACTGAAATAATGTTGAAAATGGCATTAAATCACATGAAATGTATAAATTTCAAATGAGGCTTGAAAACTCATAACCATGGGAGACTACCTTGAATTTAAAAAATAGAGAATTATATTGACACAAAAAGCTGTATTATAAGTTACATACTATGAAACATATGGTCACAAACTGATACATTATGATTTGTTTTCAGGTTGGTGTTATAGCTGTAGATAGCCGTGGTATGGTGAATGGATATAATTACTTGATGTGTGTTGTAACTGGATGGTGGTCAGAAGCTGGTACTACAGCTAATGTCTTCTTTCACATGACAGGTATGTTAAATTTTTATCTCATTTGAATGAAAGGGCTAGAGGCCAATAAAGCATGTGTGATATATGATTGGCAGATGTGTATGTCAACCTCGATGGCTCCTGAATGTGGCTGAGTTTGAAGATGACATGACTGACAGGAATCACAATATAGATTCCTACACAATTACATCAACGTACGACGATAAGCTATCATCGGGTAGTAATTCAGACAGCTGATGGACACATGCTGCAGTGTTTCATAAAGTTTTTGAATTTAAATGAATTTTTGTATTTCTTCCAGGCAGTGAAGGAGCTAGTAAAAGAATGAAGTTGTCAACCTCACTTCGTTCATGTTTCCTTACTGGTTATGAAGACTGGTTCATTGTTACCACAGAACACAGTCTGGGAGAAATAGAAGATGTTACATTATGGCATGATAATTCTGGAAACAGTCCACATTGGTTAGATTCCTAGTGAATTAAAAGAATAATTCTGTACTTTAAATAGTCAACAGAATCATGTTTACCCTGAAATCTTCAGTACATTTTTCTGTTGTCAATATAAGATTGGCCATACTTTCAATATATGATCAGTCACTCTAAGACATAATTATATAGACAGTAAGTGTGTATTCTGTTGGAGTTTATCTTGAAATACACTTGAAATTTGTAGGAAATGTTTTACTTTCACTTGTCTGTATGTCCATATGTCTGTATCAGCATTTATAGATAACAATTAGAAAATCAATTTGGATTTGAGCTTTTTTTCCATAATTGAAATAATTATAGGCTTATATATGCTTAACTAGTCAGAAGAAACAGCTATGATCTAGTATTTTCCTGTTTTAGGTATCTAAGCCAAGTTTATGTGAAGGATTTGAGCGCAAAGAAATCTTGGACATTTATCTACAATGACTGGCTAGCAGTAGACAGAGGTCACATCTTTTATACTACTGCCACCATAGCTGCAGTGTCTCAAGATGAACTTAAGAAAAAACAAAAGCATAACTTTTTAACAAAATCAACTCAGGATTTGAGAAACGCTCATATATGGATAAGCATATTCTCTAAGCCAGCTCGTAGTACATTCACACGTGTTCAGCGTCTAACTTGTGCCCTATCTGTTTTACTGTCCACCATGTTGACTAATATCATGTTTTATGGAGTACCCACTGATGACCCTGATGATCAAGTCAGTGCAACATGGGAGTTTTCTATCTCTCTGTCATCTATAGTAATTGGAATACAAAGCAGTCTGATCATGTTTCCAGTTAATATATTTGTCATGCAGTTGTTCTTAAAGCTGAAGCAAAAACCCACTAGAAACGACTCGATTGAGGAAAAGAAGTCACGTTGGAAGATGCTGCTTGACTTGGCTTACGTAAAATCTAGCTCAATTATTGAAAAATTTACTCGAGGCTCCAGTAGGCATCATCTGTCTGATTCTTCTTCAGGTACCATTTACAAAGTTATAGTTTGTTAGCCAAAATTATGCTGTACTTATTTAAGATCATCAGATGTGATGCATGACAAAACATGATTGGCTAAGTTACATCAGTGTCAGAGTGAAACTTCAGAAGCAGAACCGAATTGATAATCTGAATATTTTTGAGTAATTACTTAATGATATCATTACTAGACTCATGTATCCAGAGAGGTGCAAGTGTTCCTTTGTCTTAAAGCCAAAAACTTTCTAAAGAGATAAGTTTATGTATATTACTTACATTTTTATACATCTTTTTATGGATATCTGTGATACTCAGTCCTAAGCACAATTCTACAGAGCCATAAAGCATTTTGTGATATTCGTCAGCCCAATTGGCTCAGTTGGTAGAGCATCTGACAAGCCAGAGATGGCAGGTTCAAGCCCTGCTTTGTGTACATTGTTTTCCTCCTTCTATTACAATACATAGCATAACAGTATTTAGGGAGATAAATAATGTACAAAGATGATAATTAACAGTGCTAGTTCTTTTTTTTCCAGAATTTTATTCATTAGACAGGAGTGAGGAAGAGTCACTATCAGCCTCTGTAGAAAGTATTTTGTCCAAGAAATCCTCATCATTGACGGCTGTTAGTTCTCAAAGTGTGACAATTCTTAGCGAAGAAAAACAAACTGGAAAAATGTACATATCTGTTTTTTTACTTTCTTTTCTTCAAAATAATTATGCCCCTTTCGAAGAAAAGAGGGTATATTGCTTTGCACATGTCAATCGGACAGTCCCTTCATCCTAAAACCAAACCTTGTCCAACCAACAACTATAGAGAATGATTTGGCCTAAGGTCCTCAGATTTAGTTGTGTGGTTGGTCATCACATGCAGATGACCACTATTGATTTTGAGGTGATTACATCAAAGGTCAATGTCACAGGGACATGCGTGTTTCACAAACACTTCTTGTTAAATTTAATTGTTGTTCACTGTTTGTTGGCAATGGTGGAAAACATATTGCTTATGTTGGGTTGTGTCAGATATATTTTGAAAATCATTTACCGGTAATTTTAAAGGGTCAGCAACACAGGGTCAACATACGAGGCAATTTGATATAAGGGTACAGAGAGCTAGACTTATTTAGATCAGATTTTGCACAAGTATTTGATATGAGTTATGATCACTGGTTTCATATTCAATTTTGAATATATGCTTGAAAGCAAAAGAGGTTTGACACGAAAAAAATTCCCCCCAAAATTTTTTCCATGTAACCCATATAATATATAGAAGGGAAAGAACTTCGTCGATTCGAATTTTCCAACACGTGTTATAAACTTCCATATTATTGCAATGCAGTACAAAATATTTAACTCATATATAGTGCAACGTGTGGACAACTCAACACGCTAACAGAAAATGTATACTTTTACTACGTTTAAAGATGTTTTAAACTCGCTATTGAAGATTTTTCACTAGAAAAATGGTCAAATTTTACAAAAAGACAAAATGTACATGGAAATTTTTTTTTTTTTTTTGTGACAAACCCCTGTGCTCGAAAGATGTTACCAAGATAATTTTTGAATAAAACATTTCTACTACTGACAAGAAGACACTCAAGGCTGATGATATACAAAGCAATTTCTTTACGTATTTTAAATTACAGTCATACCTGTGAACTAAGGCCACTCTTTAGAAAGACAAAATTTGACCTTTATTGACAGGTGACCTTTATTCAGAGGTCATAATGTTCTTAATGATGGTATTTAAAGAATGGCCTTTATTCATAGGGTGACCTTTATTCACAGGTGGCCACTAGGTTTGACTGTTTTTAGTGTAAATATTTCATAGACAAAAACATTCCATTTAACTGTTGTATTTTAAAGCTTATGTTGTTTCAGTCTGCCCTGGTGGTTCCTGTACATTGCATGGTGTCTGATACTCAGCATTAGTATGATATCTTCTTACTTTGTAATGCTGTATGGTTTGAAGTACGGGTACCAGACAAGTGTGGAATGGTTGGTGTCTTTCTTCACTGGGTTTTCACAAAGTGCTTTTGTGATGCAACCTTTAAAGGTACATAATTATGATCATTTAAAGGCCCATTAGCTTTTTGAATTTAGTATTACTGAACAATAGGTATAATGGTAGTAAAATATAAGAAATGTATATTATTTGCTCTAAAACAATATTTACATAATGCTTTTCTTTAGCCACATCTCTTTAAAATGTTGACAAATGCTTTTTCTTATTTTTTGCAATATCATTGAAAATAATACTGTGCTATACATGTATGTATTTCTATATGTACTCCGTGATTAAAAATACAAGTTTGGAATGTTTTTATTGCAAATAAAAGTCAGTTTCACTGATAAGACATCTTTCTAGGTAAAATAAGGCCTACTTTAATTTTAACATCCAAAAAGCTATTGGCGCTTTAAAAACTTGTTTTATATTCATTTTTGCATGGATTTTCTCCATCTCAGCATCCCACTGAAAATATGTTGATGTTTTTCATCAAATAGGTTACATCATCAGATTGATTTATGTCATATATTCATTTGGATAGTTAAATAGACTTGTTGAGTAGATCTAAATATGTGAAACTGTTGTTTATGTGCTACCAATCTCTGATACTTCAGGCTTTTAATTATTTCATCCATTTTGATTTTCAGTATCATTTTATACTGTAAGAATATACTTTATAGAACACACTAACATAATTATGCTGAAGTGCATTTATCATATCAAAGTCATACATATGAACTATTGTAGTCATACATTTCAGGTGTTCACTGTAGCCATATTATTTACCATCATATTTAAGAAGCCGGTTCAGTTTGAAGATTTTGGGCCTGAGGTCAGAATTGGTAAGTTTTTAATCCAATTACTGATATTATCCGTTCAAAGAAATGGTAAATTAGACAATTTTAAAATTTTGATTTTGTAGTGCACTTAAAGTTGACTACTTATTGCCACTGACTCTAATGTTTCTTATACAGTAAAATTCTATGTATACATACATATTTGAGAACAATTGTGCCTCCAAAGTATGAAAATATGCTGTAGAGAGGCACATAAATAAAGTTTAAGATCTACCTACTTCATTTTTTGGACAAACTAGTGTAAGCATGACTATTTTCTGTCTGGCCTCATCAATATTCTTCGTGCTAAAAACCCCATTAATTAAAGATAGTGGGTATAAGCATACACTGTGTCAGTATGGGTAGTTTGTATAATCTTCATGTACACTTTGCCTTTATTCAGGGTTTTATGCATAAGATGTGTTATATGGTAGGCTTTATTCAATGATGGTCATTAACTCCTATTTGATAGTAAGTTGATGATTTTGTAATAATTTCGGCTGATATCTGTTCATTAAATCTAACAATTAATTAATGCCAGATTCAGATGAGGAGTTTTTGAACACCGTCAATGTAAACCCGGAACCTCAGACGCAGTACAGTAATCCTCTGTCCTCCAAATTACTTCAGCAGATCAAGGAACGAGTTCAGGTAGGTATGAAAAGTGTGGCACATACATGGAGAAATATCCCTCATGGATAGTCTATAAATGATTCTTTAATTAGTTTCATCTCTTCTAAATGATAATAGTGAATATAATTTGGTAGAAATAATACACTTAATGTAGAGTATTGAACATTGGTTCAATTTTAATTACAAGTTTGAAAGCAACTTTTTTTTGTTACAACTTTTTTTAGTTTTATCTCTATTAAATAATAATAGTGAATGCATGATTGTATAATTTGGTAGAAATAATACACTTGATATAAAGTATATTGAACATTGGTTCAATTACAAGCTGAAAAGTAAATATTTTTGTCACAAAATTTCCACGATTAGCAAGCACTCATAGAGAATGAACTTTTTGTTATAGTGTGTTATACCACAATTGATATAATAGAGTCACAATGTCTGCACAGACTCTTGCCTCTACTGAGTATGCTTTTCGAATGCTGTGTGTGATTTTAGATTGTAATTGATTGTATCAGTATCATAAAATTACTGTATGTTCAAAAACTGTTGATAAGAATATCTTTTGAAATACTGTTCCAATTTCGCAAATGAAAAAGTGAATATCAACTTTTTCTTCTATATTATATTATTAATAACAAAATCAATATAATAAGTAATTGCCCTGTCAAATGGTTATTTATACTTCATGAACTATGCAAGTTCAAGAAAAGTTCATGTTTTCATGAATTTATTCAAAGGGACAAATGGAGATGGCTGTATTTTATATTTACTTATCAGTTAGCAGTTTTTGTTTTAATTATTTCGTAGACAGTTCAATGTTTTAGTAAATTTTATTTCTTTTATTACATCAGCTTGAATGGTTGATGAATGTGACATTACGAGATATAGGTCTGTATTTCATATACATCACTATTGTGTGTATAGTTGTACATGGACACCGGGATGTCAAAAAATCCTACTATAATTCTCTCGCTTTGGAAGATGTCTTGATCAATCCAGGATGTATTAACGAGAATAATTGTTTTTTCCTGGAAAAGGTAAAAAGTTGGACTCCCCAGCTATATTTTTTTTCTATACTTTCTTTTACACTTGTTGCTTACCATTTAAATCTATTTATAGGAGAAAAAACAAGTACGGTCCTATGTATCAATATTGTGTACCAAAATGCATAATCTTCCTATGCAATAATTTGTGCCTTAAAGTCACTGAGCTCTATCACCTGCCTTGCCAAAGACAACACATATAAAACATATTTTTGAGTAATTTCTGGAATTTAGGAAAAAGGACTTAATATTCCTTTTGGGGTATTTGTCATCAATTCATAACACTAGAATAGATGTATCACTGGTTTGTTTCTGTAGGTGGACACTGTGGAATATTTCTACCTATATCTTAATGATGTAGCCATACCTAACTTGATAGACATGTCTATTGCTGACCATGATTACGCAACTCCTGGTTCTAGTCATTTTCTAGTTGGTCCATGGAGGCTTAGACAACTCAGAGTCACTGCAGGTTAATTGGTTTCTTATTAATTATTAAGTTTAATATAAGGTGATGTTAATGCATTGTGCAGGTCATTTCCTTTTCTCAAAGTTTCATAAGCACATGATGTCATTCATTTAGATAACAAGTTCATAGTAATATTGTATTTGTCACCAGACTAAAATCATGAAGTCAAACTTTTTTATGCTGTACTTATTTTGCTCATATATCAATTTGTTACTCATTTGCATGTCAATATTGTGTCAATCAAGTTTAAATTGATTACTAGTGTACTTCAATGGTAACCCTTCATTTGATCGAGTCAAACCAGTTTATATGTGTATTTCTATTCTTGCAATGATGATGGAAAATGTCTGTATATTACATCTTTGCTCTGCCATTTCTCATGATCAGTTTGCTAGAGGCCCATGTTAATATAAGCATTTCATGCTTACCAGTATATACTGACTAAAGTCTTGTCCAGTCTGCAAGAAATGTAATATCTTTTTTATCTATAATGGTCAAGAACCATTAGAATGAAGATGCTACAAGTCATTCAGTTTCACAAATTGCTAAACAAGTTTCAATGAAAGATACTATAAATTACTAAATTTGCTCTTTACCGTTTTTTAAAATAAATCACGATATATTTACAGGTTCTTGTGGTGCTAAAGCTAATGAATTATATAAGCAGTTTGATATGAGTATTCCTGAATGTTCAGGGCCGTATTGGTTTGGTAATGAAGATAATGACCATTACAATAAATCATGGACTAGTCCATTAAGTGATGAACAGATGACAGATCCACCCACCCCGTGGATGTACCAGTCAGCCTGGAAATTGAAGACCATTCCATTTACAGGTCGCCTGGCTACATACTCTGGTGGGGGCTTTATAATTACCATGCCAAGTAATACCAGTCTGCATGCAGGTACAAGTATATCATTTTAAGCGCAACTTACCTACCTCTGTGCATCGATCAGTCGGTCAATCTGTCCGTCCGCATACAGTATCACAAGTTTGTGGAGCGAACTTCTTTCACATTTCTTAAGCGATTGCAATGAAACTTGAAATATGTCATCACCTTGAATTGCAGATGTGCAAGACACATTTGCCATGCCCATTGATCCACACAAAGTTATGTGCCCTTGAACTTAGCCATATAGTGGTCTATCGCATTCTTAATAATGTCATTGTGGCGGCAGGGGTAATAGTCACTTCTTTGACAAAGTTCTAGTTTTGCTGTAGACAAATTAAATATGTTTTTTAAACACAATAACATTGACCTACTGACCTGAAAATGCACAGGTCCTGCCTGTAGAGGTTGTCATGAGGAACCAACATACGAAGTTTGATGATTGTAGGTGGAAGTGTTTTGATTTTATAGGCAAGGTTAAAGTTTGGTACAAACAAACAGACTAGCCAAAAACAATATGCCGCCAATCCATGATATGGGACATAGAAAAACTCTATTGTAACGCTAGTGAAGTCAATTTTTTGTATAATTTTAACTTAAGTGTCGTACAGTTTCAAAATTGCTTTTGAGGGTTTATCAATGAAACTGATTGCTGAAAATATATTGTCAATTCAATGTGTAAAATTAAAATAATGCTAAATTATATTGAAAACTTGGTAAATTATTTATCTATTTATCTATCACTTGACAGATACCATCAACAATATATGGAATTCAGATTGGATTGACGAGAGGACAAGAGCTGTTTTTCTAGAGTTCAACCTTTATAATCCAAATGCTAATCTGTTTAGTGTTGTTATAATACTGTTTGAATTTTCTAACAATGGTTGGGTTATACCATACCATCAGATTTTCTCAACTAAGCTATATCATTACTCCACCGATTTTGGTGTCTTTGTAGCAGTATGTGAATTTCTCTTTCTGTTTTTCAATATATCATTTGCTTATATCGAATGGAAAAAATTTAGCAAACTTGGACGAAAAAAATATTTCGAAGATTTTTGGAGCTCTGTTGAAATAATCCAGATTATTCTATCGTTTGTTGTTGTTGGACTGTTTTTCCAAAGGTTAGTGTTTGTGAATGGCATAATGAATAAATTCCGCGAAGTTCAAGGTGATAGTTTTATTAGCTTCTACACTGCGATATCATGGGATCTTGCTCTTGGTTACACAATGGCCTTTTTAGTTTCTTTGGTTACTTTAAAAGCAGCTAAGTTGCTTCGATTTAACAAAAGGACTTTCATGATTGCTGATGCTCTTGAGCACATTAAAGGCATGCTAATCAGTATCAGTGTTATGGTCGTATTTCTATTTATTGCCTTCAGTTCTTTTGGTACCTTTGCATTTGGAAAAACCATCCCTGATTACCGTGACTTTCTATCAAGTTTGATCACCGTGTTAAACCTGTCTATGGGTGTGTCCGATCTTCCAGGATTAATGGAAGCCAACCGGGTTCTTGGTCCGATGTTCTTTGTTGTGTTTGTCTTTGCCACTATGTTTTTGTTTATGACAATGTTTGTTGCCATTATAAATTTTGGAATCACGGAATCCAATGCAATGTTAGAACAAAGAAAAAATAAGTTTGAACTTCTTGAATATATATCAATGAAATTAAAGACATTAGTCAATATTAGATAATGATAGTAAGCAACGTGTCAAGTAGAGGTTCCATTTTACATGATCAGGTAGTTATAAGTAGAGGTTCAATTTTACATGATCAGGTAGTTAAGGAGAGGTTCCATTTTATATGATCAGGTAGTTTAGTACATGTTCCATTTTACATGTTCAGGTAGTTAAGTACATGCTTCATTTTACATGAAATCGTTGTTCAGTACAGGTTCAGTATTTTAACTGGTATAATGTTATGGTGTATAAGGTGTAATCGTATTTAGTCATCTTCTGTGTTATCTAATTCCAATATAATTTTAGTAGTTGTACATGTGGTACCTTTCTAAGTTTGTATGAAATTGCATCATGTTACATTAATTGTATGAGATATATGTTTTTTCCTCAGGTTTAATGGTTTTATTTCCTGTATTTATATTTCAATAAAGTTAAATCTTAAGAATTTGATTAAGTTTTTGTTTAGAGCTCAAACGATGGCTATACAAGTCAGAAGGATTAAACCCATACCCAAACCACGGACAGTAGACACCAATGTAGCCAAATTTGATTTCCCGAAATGCCATTTGACCTTCAAGAATGGATCTAAAACAAGTTTTGCAAAAGAACATTCACTTGATTTTTGTCATGAGAAATCGTAGGCTAGATATACGTAGACCGCTTATCAATAAGTATATTTTTTGCAATACAATTTTATACAGCTAATTCATTTACATACAAGTTAAATAAATAAATCATTTCTTAGTGCATCGATGATATTTAAAGCAAATTGATTTAAATTATAGAGAAACACACGATGTTACCATAATCCAAATACAATTATTCAGAATAGTAATATTAGAATAAGAATAATTACCTCCCTTGGTTTACTAAAGTTGCCATACGGTCTGACGCTTTACTTTCGTCTAGTGTATGTATGACTGTTACTATGGAGACAGCCATTTGTAACGAAGAATAATTTCGCTATATATATCAATTTATATTTAAGTTTGTCCAGATTGATTAATATCACTGACATTTTTTGTTCGCAGTTTTAACTCAATAAAACAGTCATGCCGTAGAGAAATCACGCTAACGTTCAGGACATCCCTCGTGTAGTGTCGTAGCCACGCTGAGGCACGCCGGGGTAGAAGGCTCCGCTAAAATTTGCAGAGAAATAGAAAATAATTGTATTAATTAATTCCATCTTACAAACATTCATTCGATTGTGCTATTATGATTAGAACGCATAAGAAATCAATGTATAACGCTGGTGTCAGGTTCCTATAATAATGTGTAGGCATCTTTCTCTAAGCGGGCATCTTTTCACCGTAGACTGCCGGAGACGCATTCTGCAGCATTTTCTGGTTTGCTATACTAGTAGCCTAAAATATGTTAATATGAAGTTCTTGCAGTTATGCATGTACGTTGTTTAAGCTCTGGGTACTCTGATGGTCCATTCTTTCAGCCCCTAACCATTTTATTGTTTTTGGCATTGTTATTTTTTTGTAAGAAAAAGTGTTGGCACGTGCCTATAGGAAGCTACGCCAGTGCCAGTTGACTCTGGCTTCATCATAACGACATCACAGATGATCAGTGCCTGATCAACACTGGTACCCGACCATCATACGGTTGATTAGAGATAAAGGACAAACATTTGTTGACTGATTGGTACTACACTGATGACGTCACTGGAAAGTATTGAACACTCATCATATCAAAATGGTATTACTCTATCTAAACTTTAAACTGGTTCCCGTTCCATGATACAGTGTACCAAAGGATACACACAAGTCAACGGGAACCAGTTTATCTGAACTTACGATCATTGTTGTCTCCCTTACACAATGTCAGAAAATCTTGGAAACATAGTTGTCTCCCTTACACAATGTCAGAAAATCTTGGAAACATAGTTGTCTCCCTTACACAATGTCAGAAAATATTCACTGTAAAAGCGTCGATGTAAGTTGGCTTTAATGTCTTCAGTTATGGTATTTGTCTTAATACGAAAATATGTAGGAGTGCTCAGTATGCACTTGGTTACGGTGTGTATAATAATGACCGTCTTTAGGTGAGTAATAGCAGAGGATAATAGACTGCTTAAACTTTGTGTGTCGGTGATTAATCCTACGTCTCTAAATAGAAGAAAGATCCATTCATTCTTCAGCTATTTAATAGTTAATGCATTAGGATCTGAACTCCCATTTTGTCTCAATGTAGGATGGACAGATTTTTTAAAATGTTTTTTTTTTAATCTTTATAGGTTTCCATGATAGAAAATGATTTACCATGAGATTTTTAAAAATGTATGATTTGCATTGCTGTATATGTAAGCAAGGAATTATATACATACATGTGTATATAAGTCCTTGATGGAAGCCACCTTTTCTTCAAAGCCGGAAAAACAACAACAACAAACATTTCAATGAATATTCATGGTAAAAAGGTGCAATAAGACAGTATCAGCCTAATTTGATAAAGAAAAATATAGGTCACCATGCAATATCAAAAGAAATCAATTTCTCAACAAGGGCAACAACTCTAACAAAAATAAGAATTAATTTGTGTATGTCGTAAAATAGATTAAAATATCTGATATACCTGCCAAAGAAATACTAATTAGGCTATGCTATTTTTGTAATACATGTATTAACATATTTGTGTTTTGAGCAGATACGACAGAAGAGTACAGTATAAGTGATACAATAGTTATGTTTAATATATGATTGGTACATTTCTAGTAATGTGTGCCCAAAAGTTGCTATTGTTTATAAGTGATTGCTATCTTAATTCAGGTACGTATGTTTACGTACGTACATGCTTAAGTTTGGAAAAAAATATACGAGTATACGTGTTATTAATGTGCGCGCATTCCTATTCACTGTCTAAAAGTTTTTATTCATACGAGCAAATCGTACTTCACGAACTATTCGTGAAGTATGCAAGAATATTTCAAGAAAGAATCATGAATTTTATTCGAAGTGGGTGTAAATAAAAACAGCAGTAAGACTTAAAATGATGTACATATATATTTGAAGAAATTATTTTTGAGCTTTACTAGATAATAAACATATGTACAGTGCGTATCTCAGATATTTCATTAAAACTCGGTTCTTAGAATTATGAATAATTTTGCATGCATTTCGTGATCTATCGTGTCAATTGAAAGAGGTTGTAGGATAATTAATGATATTTGTATCGTGGGATTGTGACAAATTCATAAAAGCTGCTCTGATTACAAAATTTTCTTTTACCAATGAACCAATTTAATTTGGTTTATCAAATTGTGTTTCCGTCTAACGTTGAATTAAAGCTTTCACTTCCGTTTTGATGTACAGCGTAATGTTCATGTCTATGTTAATTTCTTATAGCTTTTATTAGCAATATAAAGCGAAAACCGCGTATAGGGAATATTTCAATTTGTCAAAATATGAAATCGTTGTGAATAACTTGTCTGTGGGGAATACGTCAATATTGATAACAACGAAAAGCAACCGACAATTTAACAATCCAGCTCTCTGATTTCTATGACTGATGAAATCGGTATACTGATTATTTTCCAGGAATCTAACAACCCAATAACATTGTGGATAGAACACTTTATTATATCCCACACTAGAAATGATTTCACAAGAAAATATCAAACATTTAGTGTGTTGTTGTTCAATAAAATTAGTTGTTATTTAAAGGTTACTTGAAACATACCCAGTGACGTCATAGATGAACAGTCGTTGTCCAAAACATGCTCATTAAATATAGGATAGGAAATATCGGATATTTTGTTTAGGCTCTTGAAATCGTATGCAAAGTCTAAAAAAGAGAATGTGAATGTGCCGTTTCTCGGGCCTATTTAAAAGTCAGTCTAGGATCTCTGGAAATAATCATGGTAGGTCGGTTTACCTGAAATCGGTACCCGTCTACGTGGCCGCATGGTTAAGGTAGCTAACTTCAAATCACTGTAACCTCTCACTGATAGAGGGTCATGGGTTCAAGCCCCGCTACCGACCATGTCTCTTTATGTGAGAAAGTAGGCAGTTGCTTACGGAGGATGAGAGTCTAGTGCTGGTTCTTCCCAGGAGCCATAGTTAGGTGAACAGTCCGTCTCATATGACTCTGGCTGTCGAAAAGGGACGAAAAACTCGACATAAACAAACAAACAATTACCAGAAACAAACAATTTCTTACGCGTAAATCTGATTGGTTAAAACAAATATGGACAGTATCTGTTGTATAGTACTTGAGGTTACAACTTGATGACCATACACTGACGTCTCACAACTTGATGACCTTACACTGAAGTCTCACAACTTGATGATCTTACACTGAAGTCTCACAACTTGATGACCTTACACTGACGTCTCACAACTTGATGACCATACACTGACGTCTCACAACTTGATGACCATACACTGACGTCTCACAACTTGATGACCATACACTGACGTCTCACAACTTGATGACCATACACTGACGTCTCACAACTGGATGACCATACACTGACGTCTCACAACTGGATGACCATACACTGACATCTCACAACTTGATGTCCATACACTGACGTCTCACAACTGGATGACCATACACTGACGTCTCACAACTGGATGACCATACACTGACGTCTCACAACTTGATGACCATAAACTGACGTCTCACAACTTGATGACCTTACACTGACGTCTCACAACTTGATGACCATACACTGACGTCTCACAACTTGAAGACCATACACTGACGTTTCACAACTGGATGACCATGATACACTGACGTCTCACAACTTGAAGACCATACACTGACGTCTCACAACTTGATGACCATACACTGACGTCTCACAACTTGAAGGCCATACACTGACGTTTCACAACTTGTTGGCCATTCACTGAGGTCAAAGCTTGATAACCTTACACCAAGGTCACAACTTGATGACATTGTACCGAGATCACAGCATGATGAACGTACGCCGTAGTCTCGAATGTATGTCTCAAACATGTTTTATGACCATATGCTAAAGTCACATGCGTTCGTCTCTATAGACTGGTTCTCTCTACAACATATTTCGAGTACTGTAATTCCTTTTACGCATTCCGTATAAACTCCGAAACTTATCTAGATAAATGTTAGCTCCGATTACGCCGTACTTTAATGCTGGCGTGCTACAGAATTGGCACCAAATTCTTAGAAAACAGTAGGAAATACTCTCTTAATTACCAATTTGTATGAATTTCCAATTTAGATATAGAGACGAATGGTTCAACGTCTCCACAAAATGGGACAAAGATGATAATAATCTGGTAAAAGCATCAAGGAGTAGGCGCCTGACTGCTTCGTTTGGTGAAGTTTATACTCCAGAATTGGTTATCGTTCGAAATAAATATCGTTCATTTGATAAATTGAGGTTGATTAAATTAGTATAATGTAATAGCCTTGTACATCGATGCATGCAATGTAGAGAGTTGAGTTCTGATTTACAATGGAGTTGGGCTTTTCTTTACAACCAATGGCTGTTTTCACGTCCAGCTGCAAAGCTTTTCAATAGATAATTGGTAGCTTGCAGATCTCTAAATAATATAGAAATGGGCTCACTACATCTACTGGCAATAAGCATGTTTCCCGTGGCTAACAGTTTACTGTCAAGATAAGTCAGTCCAAGAAATGTTTCATTTTCAAAAGCAAGCGCCATGGCAAAAGTGGAAAGGATTTGTACCCACTGGAAAATCGGGAACATTAGGTCAGGTTATCAACGTACTTGATGGAAATAGTGTTGATTTATTAGTCAAAGATTGCAAATATGCGAGTAGATCGATTAAGCTTGTATGAAGAGAATTAATAATTAAGTGATAGCATACAAACTGTATCACGAAGAAAAGAAAAACACAGTTCAGATACAAGTGTTCATGGATAGGATTATTTTGAGTGCCAAATACTAATTTTATTAAGGGTCATAAATGTGTACTGTACAAGTTGCCAAGAGCTTTTATTTTGAGTTGTGCAAAGTAATGCCTTTAAGTTAATTTAAAGTTGTACGAGTGAACTGGTTTAGACATATTAGCGCTATATGTCATCGGAGAGAATGGTGAATCATTTACATAAACTAGTGAGAGGTTTACAGTTTTGTAATTGACTTTAACAAAATGTTGTTTTTTTCTGGCGTTTTCGTGAAACTGGGGAATTTATGTAAAAGACCTGTTATAACAAATGCCATTTTTAAAAATATAATGAGTTTCTAAATCTTCACAATAACATAAAATTATGACCATAACTTTGTATGTTAGTACCATCGAGAACGTAACAATTTACTGTTAGAAACTTTGAAAGGATCAATTGTATTGCTTGGTATTAGATTTTTGATGTAGTAACTATCGTTTAATTCCTAGTTCATCTAGTAACCAACCATGTAAATGCATTCGCTGCATCTCCTGAGTCAAACGAACCATTATTATAAGTGTCTTAGACAATTCCATTAGACAAGGAATTAAAACCGAGGAACAAGAAATTCACCGCGATATCGCCAAGTCTACTGGGACATGAATCTAATATTTTGCTAAGAAAGTAGCAATACTTTTGTCTGTGAGCCTTTTATATTATCGATTTACAAGATTAGTTGATATAACAGAGCTAAGAGCCTATATTTGGCAAATATCTTAAGTGGGTCTTGCTTCTTTTTCGGATATAAAAATACAACGAAAGCGTAAAGTTTGTATTATTTGTACAAGCCAAAGCAATAAAACCTTGATATGATGTTCAGAGCTTGCCGGTGAATGTTCCGTATTTGCTTTGGACCGACATCAAATCGATCCTGTTATATTAATTCAAATTATTTATTCATAATAAATCTAATGGCTAACAGTCAAGATTAAAGCTTAATAAAATGAATAATAATTTGCACGAACGTCTGTTGTTTTGAAGAGTTTTCTATATTTGATGGCTTAATGGATGATTTGCAATTTTTATCAACGAACTCCTGTCAGTGCTAATTCCGTTACTTGTCCGTATGCCGTGTTTATTTTGTCCTAAATATATGAGAGTTTTATTTATACTTGCCATAAAATTCACCTTGTTTCATATTATATTGCTTAACTCAATCTAAAAACAATTCTATGAATTTAACCAGAAACTAACCCAATATGGTATATATTTTATGTCAGATCTTGTAGCTCAAAATAATGGAAAATTTAAAATCAAGCGTCATTTACCATCTAACCAAATATTCCAAACGTTTCTTTATTGTACACATGCCAACGAATGCAACTTCACTTAGCATTTATTCGTGCGCAATAAGATGAATATATTGCTACATAAAAGCTTAAAGAATACTTTTGCTTTCCAGTAAAGGATCATTATGCAAAATTGAAAGAGCTATTTTCTGTAAATCGCTTCAATCTACGGGAGTTTATTCCTTAATAGTAACAAGTTATGAATAAATTTCCAGCTATTGAGATTGGATCGCGTGATGTTTGTACACACTCGCTGAATGATATTAAACGAATAGCTGTTTCAGAAAAAAAACTTTGACGATTTGGGTGATGTTTCATAATGATTAGCATCGATTTGTTGAGAAAGTTTGAAAGGAATTCGTCTTACAGAAGTCGTGTGTTAATCGAACATTTAAAGGCGAACAGACTTCTGTGTTCCGGGAAGATTACAGTTTATTTCGTGTTGTCACAGATCGCCGTTTTCCTAATGTTTTTCTTTGTTCATTAAATACTGTTTAGGTTTGAAGTGAAGTCCAAAGTCTTAAGTCCAAATGAGGTTATCGGTTATGTAATTAGACACAATTTGAACACAAGGGTGTGACGAATCGGGAATTTTAGAGTAAGCAAACCTAAAGGTGACCTAGTTTTGTTTGTTTTCAAAGATTCTAGATTTATATTAGGATCAAGGTATATGCATCTTCAAACAGATAGGACTACCTATAGCTACCTTTCAAAATCTTTGTTATTTTCTCAGATAAAGCTATGAATAATACTCATCAGTTGTCTCGTGTGTTCAAATGATTCGGCAAAGTTATCTCCGAACACTGTATTGTACTTCAACCCTTGACACTCGGGTCACATCGGACATTTCCGTCAGTTAAGTTTTTACCATTCACCATTTCGGTACCTCGACCTCTTTTAGTGAACCAGTTTTGATCATATTCCCCAAAACATGGATTTTCACGGATTATCTGCAGATTTCTAATGAAGGGATATAAGGTAATTTACAAAACTCACGGAGGGATATCAGAATATGAACAGAACTCACGGAGGGGTGTTAGAATATGAAAATAAGTCACGGAGGGATATTAGAATATGAACAGAACTGTCCAACTAACAAAAACCATAAGCCGAAAGTTCTTACTTAGACATGGAGTCCCTCAGGGTGGTGTCCTTTCACCAACGCTCTTCATCGTCTTCATCAACCACATGATTCCCGAGCTACCTAGAGGTGTTAAAGCTGCACTGTATGCGGATGATCTAGTACTTTGGTGCTCAGAGGAATACGCCACAACAGCGGCCTACCGTCTGCAAGAGGCTGCTGACATACTGTCTGTATGGACAGAGGATTGATTTGTTTCCATTAACATTGACAAGTCATACACCACACTGTTCTCTCTCTCTCAAACAAGCAGAATTTTAAGGCACCTCCAATTAAACTAGGCAGCACTGTCCTGAGTGAACACTGCCACACCTTTGACAAGAGGCTTTCATGGAGACAGCAGGTAAGCCAAGCAGAGGGAAAGGCAGGAAGGAAGTTGACCATCATGCGCAAGCTTGCAGGTACCAAATGGGGAGCGAATGAGACTACTCTCAAGAAACTCTATCAGGGAACAGTGAGACCACATCTTGAATACGGATGCTCATCCTGGTCAACAACTGCCAAAAACAACAAGCAAGCCCTTGGCAAAGTCCAAAATTAGGCACTTCGCATAATCACTGGGGGGGGGGGGGGGGGCATGAAGACAACTCCAATCCAGGCCATGGAAGAGTGTACCTCCATACAGCCACTTTGTCAAAGGAAAAGTTAAGAGCTCTCCAACAAACAGAGGAAAACCAGGCTCTGCCACACCACCCTATGAAAAGGAAGATAGAAAGCCTACCAACACTGCCCCTAGATAGCTCGGATATTAGCAAACCATTTAAAGGTGACCTGTCAACAGTGTTGATAAACACTGATATCAAGGAAAGGTCATGGATAACAACAAGTGCTCCCTGGTGCAGGCCACAGAACAGGAAAAATTCCCAAACAAAGGAAGGGTGCACGTGTATACTGATGGTTCAGCACCAGATGCTGTAAAGAACGGGGGAGCAGGCATTCATCCAATACACTGATAGAACCATTGAAACCTTGGGCGTCCCAACTGGATCTTCATGTACCAACTACAATGCAGAAGCCCAGACTATCATGTAGGCTGCATATAACATAAAGAACACCCTGAAGTCTGTAGACAAGGTTGTCTTCCTAACAGATGCGCTGTCAGTACTCCAGGCCCTGCAAAATATCAAGCTGCCACGACTCGCTCTGCAGTGGATACATGCACACTGTCGAATTTCAGGAACATTTCAAGACAGGTGCAAAACAGGATCATTCACAGACCCCAGTTTCCTAAAGAGATAAACAATATACTTTAGTATCCCGAAGGCCCTGTTCACACCCAGACTAAATAAGGATGGCTATCATCTTCTTCAGAGGGATGAGGAGGTGGTAATATTCAATCAGCAAACTGGCCGCAACAGGCTCAATGCACATATTCATACGAAGTTGAAGCTGGTCGATTCACCAACCTGTGCCTATGGACAGGAAGATCAGACACCAGAACATCTACTCCAGACTTGCAGGATGTACTCCAAAGAAAAAGGAGAGGTCTGGCCCATACCATATTCGTATCACCAGAAGCTACATGGCTTGTTGGAAGACATGAAAAAGACTTGTATCTCCATAGATGCTGCTGGTGTGACTGTGTGACAAGTAGCGAACGCAAGGAAGAAAGATTTTATCATTATTCATTTTGTGTTTTCTTTCATAAGGTCGGGTAAAGAGAGAAGGGAAGAACACAATGGGACGTCAGTGGTGTGGTTCAATCGCCGTGTTTGGTAAACTGATAAAAAATGTAAATTGCTAGTAAATTTCTTCATATGATGTTATGTGCTGTAAATCAATGTTCGGGTTACTATTATATTACCAAGAACGTTTTATGAATCATAGAATTAATAAATCAACTATTTTCAAACTGTGTCCATCACTTTAATGTTCGCCTGTTTAAGCGATCAAATGTATGATTTAAGTTGTTAATAATAAGACCGAATGCTATGATCACAATTGTTTGGTTGGTTAATTTTCCTGCCAGATTCTATTATGCTAAAATGTGACCCCGTCAATCCATGAGTAGTTTTCATCTACGCTATTCGGTCTTATTATTCCTCTAAAGTAGCTTGGTGGTTATGAATAAATTCCTCACAAATTCACTCTAGTTTCTCTTGCATGTTATTTATTCAAGATAGACGCATTTTATTAAAGACATGGATGTTTGAGAAACGTTTTTCATCGATAGAAACGATATTTCTCTGGTATCTACATCGATTTCTATTCATGGTGAATTATATACTCCGAGGAAGATTCCTGAATTGGTTACTTGTCCAACCAGAGCGACGATGCCCCGACTCTGTTCCGTACACGATTTTACTAAAATACGTTTTCGACGCAATCATGATTATGATACAAACCCGATGTCAAAACGAAGTACGTGCGTGTTTATTGAATAGCAATTCAGTACACGTATAATGGAAAACAATATTAGATCTTGTTTAGCAAATTAAAGCTAAGTAAAGACAAGTAGAATATAGTGAGAATGTTGTTATCATATTAACGAAGCACACATACATGTATATCTTATGTACATTCTATTTTTGTCTATTTCTTAGTTAAAAGCCTTAACGCAAATCAACTTAATGCAACTTTAAGAAAACTACATTGCGTAATGTTCAATGTGACTAAGAACTAGCCAGTGCACAGATGATATCTCCTTTTAAAAGAGCCTAAAATACACTCTCGGGGTGATACTCGTGTACATTAATTCTGAACAAAATGCCAAACAGTTATGACAGCGTAAATACGTCATTGATACAAAATTCAAGAATGTATAGGACAGTTTCGAAGTACCTCGTGAATCTTCGCAGCACAAGAACTATAGATCATAGATACACATCTATAGAATATAGTGTGAGAATATTGTTACTATAGAAATTTATTACATTCAATTCTCCAGAGAAAACTTATCTCAATTTCTGTAATATGGTTTTGCTATATGAAGATGGATATTACTTTTGTGAATTAGAATGAATTACGTAATCTGATTCTTATATTGGTAATTATACCATGCTAGATTAGATTTTGGTTATCGGGAAATTTCTTGAAATCTGTCTTAACGAGGATTAATAGAAAATAAGACGTGTCAGATAGACCTCCAGTGTTTAATTGAATCTGCGATGCAATATTCATTAAAATTAAAGCAAAGAATTACGATACGAAATATAAGGAAGACTGATTTACTAGTATCTGGTTTACGTTTTTCATTTATCATTTCATGATGTCTTTCTAGCTCCGTTTTATCGCGATAGCCTGATTTCAATTTTGTTTTAATACTAGTCTATTTCTTTACATTTTATAACAACTTCATCTTAGCAACAACTCCTTTAACTCTATGACGATCGTCTCTCTACAACAACGTCTTCTTTATAGCACCATCTCTATAACAATCCCTATCTGTAATAAATATCGTGTTTTTTACTGATCTGGGGTGGAAATAGGGCCCCATTCCCCTGTCTAAGTGGTATGATTTCCCCATATTCATAATAATCCCCTTCAATGATTTTCATTTTTCTTGAAAAAAAAATGGTTGGTAAAAATATCATTAAATTGACCTGCAGGATAGATATGTTTGTCTGTAACCATCAAGGTTAATTATAACTTATTGATAATTACACATAAGGAGGATATATATGCATTGTCATGTTTGGGTTCCCACTTTTCTTCTTACGATGCTATTTTTCATTGTCTAAGGACCCTGCCACCTACACCCAAAGAAGGAAAACTCCCCTGAAACATCCCCTCTTTGTCAATCCCGTACGACAAACACTTCTCCATTTCTATTCTCTCTCTTTCCCAATCCCCTTTCTACAAAAAGGCAAATTCCATACACTATCCACTATCTCTACCTAAACGACTACGATATAACAAATCCCCTCTGTATATAAACCCATTTCTACTTAACTCGTTTCTATAACAACCCCGTCTACAGCAAACCTCTCTATAAAAGCATTCGATTTATATTAAATCCGAAAGAAGTTTCTCTCTCTAGAGAGAGTAAGCCATACTGATACAGTGGTAAAGAAAATATTCACTTTGATGTATTACCTGTCAAATAAGCGAATGCATCTCCAACTAACTGTGTTCCATCCTTCGACTATCAGTAATATTTATTAGCAGTGAAATGTGCGGTGTCTCGAGTAGTTTTATCATGTATACGATAGACATGAAAAAAGTCTATAAACACTTTCTGTACTTTCTCAACGCCCCAGCTGGTCTGTGTCAACAGAATTACCAGGAAATCCTTGTATGAGGCCTAAGATACATTCGTTAGTCATCCCTGATTTGTTTACCATGAGAATACATCGGTCTAATATTTTTCATTTACATAGTCATCCGATGGTATGATGCTTAAGTGGAATAAAGAATCGGTCCATGGGAGTAGAATATATATTAGAATGTTGAAATAGATGGTGTAAGCGCCGTATGGAGCCCGTCCTGTCTAACTCCGGTCTGTAAATGTAGACACTGCAGACTAAATGGTTCCTTTTGATGTTATATCCTGGATGTGATTGCTAAATGATGACACATGTTGTATTTCAATAATAGATTGGTATTAGTATCAATCATTCTCATTATATAACATGATCTATAAATAAACAAAATCATTTTGATTGGAGTTAAAGCCTTATTTATCGTGACACATAAATTTTATGTCATATTCAATGTTACAACATCGTATTAAATTTTAATGAAAATTTCGGAATTTCCCAATCAAAAGATAAAATTATTTCTACTTTATTTTTCAATGTCATCTTTTTGAAGTTTCAGTGTGTTTAACGCCATTTTCAACGATTCTTTAATATACAGCGCTCGGATAACCTAAACAGTATTATATGGATATTCGGAACAAATCTGGAATTGAACTCATGCCTTTTAGTGCATGAGAATACGCTCTATCTACCCGCACCAGCGGCACTTACAAATACCGTTGCACTAAATTATTCTCGTCCGTAAACGCCTTATATACCATAATTATATTCCGACTATACTATCTTCATCCCCCAGTTGCAGTGTTCGAACCATTTTTAAAGCACTAGCCCAAACTATTAGTGGCCTATTAAAAATAAACAATTTAACACTAACCAGAGAACACAATTTAGAGAAAGTACATCATCCCGTAGCCCGAATAGAAATATACTAGCCCCGGGATGTAAGCTAGTGGGTTAGTGTGATGACTGCATGGGGTTTAGTGTATTCTTCCGTCACAGCTAAAAAAACACATGGTCGAGCTATACTTATATCATAAAATGGAATAAAAGTGTTTGTACAACAAACGTTTGAAGTAAGTTCGATAGCGGCTTGTTTTCCGTCAATGCTATGCATGTACAAGTAGCTGAGTTATTATTTCTATTAATGGCTCTAACAATCTTATAAGTACTGGAGAAATAATTGCCTTCACTCATAATATATATTACATGATTCCTTTCGTTTATTGACACATACAAGTTATTTTGTTTGTTCAGCGGAGTGCTTAATTATCGGTATTGTTGACAATGAGTGTATGACTGGGTATTTACGTCACAAGTCCGTCTGCGTGGATCAAATAAATCCGCCTGTTCAAATCAATGTATTTGAATTACTTTTATTGTGGGTTTGGTAATATTCTTGACCTTCGATATAACTCTTTTGATTCATTGCAACGGCAAATTATGCTAGTACTTTAAGCGTTTGATTGTATGTCCGCTTGTCTGTTTGTTTATTGACACACTTAACAATGGTCTAGTGGTAAGGCACTGTACTACTGAACGAAAGGATGTTGGTTCTTATCTCGGGACTACCTTCCAAATTGCTCAGAGTCACTTTTGTCCCAATTCTAACTATCGAGCCAAGCACTGTGTCTATAAAAAATCACAGGAAAAGGGGCGAGGCGTTTATCGGAGCTTTACTCGGGACATAATCAAGAATCAGGAAAAACTGTTCGAAAAGACTAGGGATAAAAGTGCCCGATTCTCCTGTAACCTTTCTCTCTGTGGCGGCCCTGAAATGACCATAGCTGTCGAATGGGCCGTTAAACAACTGTTTGTTACAGATAAACAGCGTTGTTCGTCTTTATTAAAATACCCTCCTTCACAGCAGTTTGGCGGTCTCTACCGGATACCTAATCTAGCAATGGTTGCGTATTTCTTCCTTATATTAGATATTTTGTAATTGTTATCAATACACAAACAAAGTTAATATTCGAACAATATTTGTTTTACGTTTGTGCTCTACATAATACGCTTTGATAATAAACTGATATGCAGTCAAATCCGTGTTTGGGACCCCCCCCCGTGCTAGGCAAACCTTTGAATAGATTACCGTCATTGATTATTTAGACAAAAAGACCTCGGGATAAAAGTCAATAAAGGCCACATTTTCTCTTACCAAAGGGTGGCATTTGTTCATAGGTTTAACTGTCCTTGTATCGGAAATATTTCCGAACTTATCTGGAAATGTCAAAACCACATCTTTCACTGCAGACTGATTTCCGAATGTCATTCTACTAGCAAAAATAGCCATTTAACATATTACATATTCATACGGCACATTTGTTAGCCTGGAGATTAATTGGTAACTCATGTTTTATTATGCAACCGAAACCCATGTCTTTTATTTTCATCGATCTTTGATCCTTGGGAATTCGGAAGGAATAAATTCAAATAATTCCAGCATATCGTTCACTACCAGTGTGATATTTATTCATGATAAACTAATGAAATAACCATGAACTGGATTGTGGAACTATTTGTCTACCGGCGTATCTACCTTTGTCTAGTGATTGGTTTGTTTATCAATAAAGTTCGCTAACCGACGTATCTCATACCAATGTCATGCATAAAACTACTCGTACAGTCAAACATATGAACAATGTTCACCCTTTTTAAAGATAAAATTGTGCCTTTATTGACAGATAGCCTTTCTTTGGAGCTGGCCGCGAACACAAATTTAAATGTTTTTGGAAAGAAATGCTGGCATTGTTTACATGAAGTGCACATAGGTTTTGGTGTCTGGAGGGTATCATATCACTTGTTAACCATTAAGTTAGAAAAAGGCCTAGCCTGTCGCCTTTTGGGTTTTATATTTATAGATATCTAGACATTTCTTCTTTATAATAGTATTACAAATGTATATTACACCTATCAATGGCAGGTTCTGATTTAATATATAGACCGTCTGTTTTCTACATCATTGGTACTTAACAATAAACATTTATAGTAATAGTTCCGGAAATAGCATTAATGTTAACTTAGTCTTTACCCTCAGGGAAATATCATTGACCCAGAACATTGTCTGTAAAAAAAGACGCCAAATTATCGCTATTGTTAATGTAAAAACACAATATTGACTGCGTCTAAGTTGTTAATAATTGTATTAGCAGTATGAATAATGACAATAAACCGCAATCTGTACAAAGTCATTAATAACAATACCACGAAGACTCCGGTGAATACCAAATTAACTTGAATTAGGTTCAATTGTCGTACAGCATTATAATTTCTCCATTGTCTTGAAATGTAAATGTTGACATTAGTACACTTGGCGGGGAATCTGCGCCGAAGAAATCTGCTGAACTTTGAAATGAGAGTCTCTTCGTCGATACTCAAGCAATCTTCAAACACGTGCTCCCAGGCGATGCGGCTAATTCTGGCGAATAATCAGTAAACTAGCTTGTTAAAAATAGTGTAAGTTGTCCTTAACTAACGAACCAAGTGACTAATTAAAGCAATTCTCTAATGAGACATTACGCAATCGTATTACAAAAATCATTGGACTCAATTTGGTCTATTTACAGACAATTATACAAACCCTCTTACAGGACAGTGACAGTGTGTGTAATTATTTTAACTAGATTAAAAACGCTTCTGGTTGCAATATACTTCCAGTACCAGCTATGTCTGTACTCGGTATGTTCGTATATTGCGTTTTGTGACATAAAATACTTCTAAATAAAATGTAGATAATAACTCTTTGGTATGACAAGAATTAATACCGATACGAAACGGAATATTCAGAGACAAAATAGAAATTCTCAATTTCTGGTTTGTCTTACGATGTAAAAACTTATTTTGATAAATATACGCTGCTAAAAATGTGAAGAACAAACGAAAATCGATCCGAAGTCATTGTTTGTGGCATCAAGAATAACTTTAGACATAAAATGAACAATTTAGGACCAGAGATACTCTACAATATGGAAAACATCATGCGATGCTGTCCCGGTAAAGTGGGCGAAGTAAAGAAAATTATAGCTGTCTGTTGCAAACTTATTATTTACATTGGAAGATATTCTGATAAAATAAATGAAATACTGCAGGAATCTCATTTAGTTCCACGTTAGTTACGATAGGGTACGTCTTAATTGAATTTTGATAATGCGTTTGTTTGCAAGATTCGTGATAAAGTATAGTTTGTATAAATAAAGACAGAACGGTTGAGTGAGATTTTCAAATCAGTCTTCATGCTCAATGAGTTCTGAACCTATGTTGTTTTAATAAAACATATCACCATAGTAACTAAATGTATTCCATATTAAGATGCATTTATCAGGAGAAATAGTAAACATTCGTTTACTAGCTGGCTGTCTATGATACAGATGAGAAACATCACGACAATAAATCGCGAGAAACAATCTTTGCCGAGTTGCAACATAATTTCATTAAGTTCAAAGCAAAATATAAACCTTAGAAATATAACTTTCTTCGGAACATCTGAAGAATAGTTTATATTTATGTGTTTAAGATGAATGTATATTATTATATATATCACATTACATAGTAGATGTACTTGTCCTCAGGCGCAATAAACATTAATAGAAACTCCTTTATTTAAAGCAGATTTTCAAATGTTTACAATTGGATTTATCCTTGATCTTGTCAATAACTCAATGACTCTCCAATGTCCATATTGGACATTATTTTTTGCTCTTCTCGTGTCATGAATCTCAATCCAATTTACCCCTATCGTACTGTGTTGTTAAATTTGTAAATCTGTTTATGTTCTTTTTCTGCATGTTAGTACGATTATTTTCCATCAATGTCAACGAGCATCAATTAAAATGTTAATTATCTACCTCATTTATTCATGTATTATGAAATGATTGAATAAAATGTCGGGCGAATAAAACAAATAACTTATATATTGGACATTCGTTCCTTACCAACCTCTTGGTTTTAATGTGTATTATTTCTTCCTTGTGTGTATATCTTTTTCATTGAGAATATTTGGCTTTAGCTGATAGAAGATCCCACTGCGGCCGTACAACTAGGTAGATCCACCGAACGTTTATAAACCAACTGGACAGTTTCCTCACATAAGACATTTGTCTATTCCAGTCGCTATTGTTAACTAGTCAGTAACCATAACAACATGATCATGGACGCCCCCTTCTTAGTGCGTTATTTCCGGCTCATTTTGTGTTTACACAAATTCCACTGTATCAATTACATAGACTTCACGCGACGAGTTCTTTTCACAACATCCTTCTTTATTGAGGTTGTATCATATTCATAAATGGATAGCATGCGGAATGCCCATTGAATATGGAATATCTACACCATTTTCGCCGCCATATATCCGAGACTTATAGCACTGGTAATTTCATTGATGGAATTCTTATGTTAGTTTGACACGTGCTAGGGACGCAGAGCCATTATCAAATGAGTTAGAAATTCCCAATTTATCGCATCAAAATAGCTTATGCTTGCATTGCGTCGGTGCTCGAGTGCTTGAATTTGTGGGAAAGATATTGGAAGGAATTTTAATACTGAGTAAATTAAGATTATACAAGTTCCATGGTGATCGAAATGTTGATTTGATTGAAAACATTATTTTCCTAGATGTTAAATAGATATTCAGATTCTCTTTTTGATCTTTAAAAATAATAAAAGGGGTGGACGGTGGTCGATTGGTGGACTACTAAACGAAAGGTCGTGAGTACGATTCTCGGGGCCGCCTTTCAAATGACCTGGGGACAGTTTTTTCAGTGCCCCCCCCCCCCATCCCACCCACCGAACCAATTTTATGCTGTGTCTAGAAAATACAGGAAAAAGGATTGGGCGTGTTTCAGTGTTTTACATCGATCTTATCTGCACCTTCACCACATATATGTGATTCTTTGAATGTACATAATTATATGTGATTCTTTAGGTGTACATATATGTGATTCTTTGGGTGTACATATATGTGATTCTTTGGGTGTACATATATGGTATATATCCATATTCTCACTTGATATTCTAAGGATGCAAAGAGGATAGGAATTTGAAAAAAATGTGTCTTTTCTTCCTGTAAAGCCAACGCTGTGCATAATGTTTCCGTTGTATGAAAAGTGGACCTTTCAGCAATCAGCAAAGACAACCTCGTTTCACTTAGATCTACTTAATAAGTTCCAAATACTTACATGAAGTCAGAATTTGTAACCTGGAGGTCCGGGGTCGATTCCTGGTCGCGGTAGGTTATACCCTTACACGGCCATGTAAATTTGACAAAAATGCCGATTTTCCTCCACATGAAAACAAGTTGCCGAAACCTAGTGGAAGGGTATTTTAATACTTGTTAGAACATCGTCCAAGAGAACTTGTTTGGTGAATCGTCGCCGTTAACATATATAAATATATTTGTTGAAAAAAAACGGCGTTCGTCTCAAATAAGTAGATGCAATTTTCATGAAGTATCTTATAGAGTGTCCTTCAAACAGGGCCAATGTTATGGTAGAAATTTACAGATTATTCTACAGACCAAGAGATTCTCCCGTCTCCGTATAACTTACTTGAAAGCAGACATTTTCCTTTATTTCACGAAATGCAAATCTTTTACGAGAGTCGTACAGATAATCATACGAATGATTTTGAATATTAAGTGCACAGGCGTTCAATCAATCGGAGAAATGCGTTCTTTTGTATAATTTGAATGCAATTGAATGATTATGCAAAAAACCTTACACTCTTAACAAGAAGAAAGGGGGAAATAGACAATTTGGCATTAAAGTGCATGAAGCTGTTTCTGAGAATAAATGCTACATGAATTTCAAAAACTGCCTTTGATGTAATTAAACAAACATGATTGTTACAGGTTATCAGAATAACGTGTTCCATATCATTTTATGCCACTGTTTAACGATTCAAACAGCCAAGGGTGGCCTTTTCCCACAGATTTGACTGCTTATAAACTTTTATTCCTCCAGTACCGAAGAGCATATCATTATGAACTTCCATATAATATTTACAAAACATATGTCTGGTTAAAGCAGTCAGCAGTAAGACCTTTGATTTAGAATAACAGTAAATTGTCTGGTCGGTAGAAGAAAACGCTGATATACGTCACTATAGAGAAGATGTATTATATACAAATCTAGACTTCATTAAAGTCAGTCCCGTGTAGCTAAGGAAATGGGAAAATAATCATCATTTTTAACTGAATACTCAATGTAGATCAATGTTATTGTCCACTTAATATCCTGATTACCCACGTTTTGTCAATATTAAATTGTGAAGAAAAAAAAAAAAGTAATTCTCTATCACCGATATAACAAAAATCATAGCGTGGAATCTCCAAGAAGAAATTTCTTATCAAGCCAAACTGGATATTATCATCTTTATGATAATATTTAGTGTAGGCAATTGTTACTGTCTAGTCAATAGGGCAATTTTGTTTCTGAAATCACATTTTGTCGTACTTAAATTGTGGAAAGAAAAATAACCAAATCTCCGCCACCATGAGATCCTGACGTGGAAATTCCTAGAAACATATATTTCGCCTAACAGGATATGACCAAATTAATAATTTCTATATCAATTATATCTATGTAAATTATACAAATTATGACCGAACTTGTGACACAGAACCAAGCAGAATTAGAAACGATGCCATTCTACATAGTACAAAAGCTGACCAGTGTGCTAGAAGTAGAAACAAGGCCCGGGTCGCTGACTTCCAATCTTGTAACTTCTCACTGATATAGAGGATCGTGGATTCAATCCCAACTACCGACCATGTCTCTTTATGTGAGAAAGTAATCAGCATGCATACGGAAGGTGGGAATCTAGTACTGGTTCTTCCCAGGAATGATGGTTTGGTGAACTTCCACAAAGTCAAGTAAACAAACAAACGAACGAGGCCAACACTAACTTACCTATTGGCTTCATTCAATCGAATACAACGTTCATGGTCTTATCGATGATACAATATGTATGAAAATTCTGTCAGATACTTCATTATCATTCAACGACAGATTGCATAGTTAGTGAATACTGATATATTGTTATGTCACCGTCTCTGCATTGAGTGATAATGCTAGTTTAACTGATTGTCGACTGAATTCTGCAATACTCGGATCTTCACCCAAATCTGTATAGAATTCTTTAATGGTCATGCTAAGAACATCGACAAAAAAATCTAATTTGGAATTCAATATCAGAAAGAAAAACTAATCTATTACAATCTATTATTCATATATGACAAGCAAAACATTACAAGACTGATCCATTTAATCAAAGATACTCTCCATGTCCGTCTTATATGCTTTACAAATTTACATAAGACGTCTAGTTTTTTGATGATTATCATATGTCAAATGCGGGGGGACAAACAACGGGTCATGACGCGACATTTATATTTGTGTTTCATAAATTTGCAAATGATAAGCTAATTCAAATGGAATGTACACTCAAACCTGTGAACAAAGGCCACCCTTGAGAAATACTAAACGTAGCCTTTATTGGCTGGTTGCTTTTTTCGGTGGTAATTCTATTGTAAATAGTCAATGGCAGTTTTTTTAAATGGCCTTTATTTACAGAATGGTATTTCTTCCGTGGTGACCGCTAACACAGGCTTGGATGTATATTGTAAACAAATACAAATAATGAGATGTTGAACTTTGCATCTATCAAAATCCTTTCTTTTCTCCTAGACTTTTTTCTTGGCAGTAAACCATTCACACATCTCTGTATGAAATGACGCAAGTGCGGGATATAAGAAAGAACATAATAATAACTAATACATCAAATAAAACACTGTTTGTCTTTTATTTGCGGTCGACCACAAAGGCATCTTCAATGAGTTTAGTGGTGTTCTATTAAAGTTTCCTATTGAAGTGTCCGCTTTAATGAATAGTCTCTCGGGGTCCAGTGTGTATTTTGTATAAGGACGTTTATGTTTTTAAATGATTCCTATGTTTTATATAATCATATAGTTTTACATGAATGCCTTTGCAAGAACATTAATCTACGATGATAAAATTCAGTATTTGATACCGGGGAAGATATGAAGAAGTGTGTATGCAATATTTTATTTATTCACAATAAGACAAACACTCCTTTTTACATCATACTTGTGTACTCAGAAAGGGGCACTATTCAAGAGCAATACTAGACGGTAGCGTAGGGAATCGTTGTAGGCACAAACATGCTTTATTGGAACAAAAGCACACTTCTCTTTCCAAACATATTTCTACGACGGTAAATCATATTTTGATAAATATATACTGTTTAACTTTGTACAAGACAACTACGAAATCGATTGAATTCCATTGTTTGTAGAATTACTTTAAATAGAGCAAGTTTAGATAATTTCTAGTTAGACTCGTTCTGCGATATTGGATTGAACGTGCTTTGAAACCCTCGCGAATTTAAATGAAATTGTACTTGTCTGTTACAAACGCCTTAATTTACTTGATTTGAATGAAATCCCGGTTAAAAAACGAAAAGATAACAATGCAAGACACTCATCTATGTTCATGTGTATTGCATCTAACTGATGGTTAATTTCGGTAATGCGTTTTGGTGTAAAGATGTTAAATAATGTCATTTATCTCATTTGTTTTCACATGCTTTTTTAATATTGTGTTTCCTTGTGTATTGTTGTATATTTGCATATAACTCTTCAGAAAATGGAGGAATAAAAGTTTTATTAAAAATTAAATTAGTTTGGGTGTAAGGATGTTTGGACAAAGTATATTTTGTATACCACAAAATAAAAAGGGAATGTTAGATCCGTTATAAATACGTTTGAAAGTTGTTACATTATTTTAGATACATATGCCCTACGAAAGTGGACGTTTTTATACATGTATGTATGTATATGTAAGTACTTTTCGGAATGGACTGCAATGTGTCTTTATATGAGATGTTAGATCAATGCATGCAATCATTAACCAAGTCATTCGTGATTTTTTTGGTACTTCATTACTGAAAACAAGAAGTTTGCTCATTCCTCTCCTTATTTATCTGTTTCTTCAGATTTGACGCCATTTTCAACATTACCCCGGATTTCATTTAGGCCTTTACCGACACTAAACACATTCTATCCGCATGCTAAGTTACCAAGTTACACCACATACTTCAGAGGTGGGGGATAACATAGGAGTCATATTCGTCACAGACAGTGTGGGCCTCGCACAGGGTTCGATCTCATAGCCTTTTGATCAGTAGCACTGAGCTAACTGGGCTGGCACTCAACCTTCTCAACTACAAAGTGACAGTAGTCGTCCAGAATACCACACATTTAATTATTGATATTTGAAATTAATCATAAACAAACCCAGAGACATGCTGAAAAAACAATGCACTGTTAACCATTGGTTGATTAACAATGACCTGTTGACACCCTGAGCTCAAGTTAAATAATCTTGCAAATTGATATCGTAAACTATTTGGCTTTAAGTGTAGACACAAATTGTCGTTATGAGTGAAATCATTGTTTTTCTTCCATAATTAAGAAATTCATGCAGTCAAACCTGTGTTAGTGGCCACCTTCGAATATGGCCACTATGTGTATATTGGTCATTCTTTTAAAAACGTCATTAATCATTTCGAACAAAATGACCTCTGAATGAAGGTCACCTGTCAATAAAGGCCACGTTTTGTCTTCCAAAGGGTGGCCTTTGTTCACAGGTTTGACTGTATTTTAAATATTTTCTAACTTAAATGAGTATTTCTTTTAACGGCGGAAAAAGAATCCATTTGCGGATGATGACCCTTCTTCTCGTGTATTCTCTGTTTTAAAATTTCCAAGGAAGTACACTGTTGTAGAAATGGACTCTTACATGTTGCGTACAACTTCCCTTTGCACATTTTGCTAATTTCTTAGTCAAAAATGCACTACAGATATAATTGTCTGGAACTCATCGTGATGAACAAAAATAAAAGCAACCTTCAACAAATTTATCTATTCAGAATTTCTTCCCCGTCTAGATATTTCCCAACAGTAATTTTATTACCTTGGTGACGGGATTGGCAAATTACAAGAAAAACAAATTCTTGATGAATTTTTTCTGTTTCAGTGAGTTGCATTAATTTTGTTCAACGTTAATTAATTTTAAGCAAGACATATTATGTAAATTTGTAATGTACAAACTTCACTGTCTGTCAACGGAGATTGTATGAAACTTTCTAGTAATATGTTTTCTGTCTAACTTGTCTAATGTGACTAATGCATCTTCCAATCTTTCTAGCCACTCCGTACAATAAGATACGGGAAGAATACACCACCCAACTTTTATAACCGGTGATGACATATATATAAAACCGGTTGTATTCGACACAAGGCTTCTAATAGAGCGGCAGAACTATTAGACGCTGTCTTAACCGATAGGGATCTTTTCGGATATATAGCTCCCCGGGGGTGCTCTATTCGGTGAATGACACTCGCTATATTGGGGAGCAGTATATATAGTATCTGCTTTATGTACAATACTCGTGATAAATCACTGTTTATAACACAGTTAATTAATCATGTTGTTTATAAAAGTAAGAATATGTCTGAATCATCATCGTATTATTTGTTTAAAGGCCCATTCGACAGCTATGGCTATTTCAGAGCCGCCCCAGAGAGAGGGGAGAGAATATTTCAGGAGAATTTCCGAATAGTTTATCCTGGTTCTTTATCGTGCCCGGTGTAAACTGTAAAGCATCGATGCACGCCGAGCCCTTTTTCTTGTTATTTTCTTAACAAAGTACTTGCCTGGGCTATAATTGGGATGAGGTCACTGAAAAAGCGTCGTCCCTGAAATACTGACAGGGGAGCCAAGATTCGAACCCACGAACCTTTCATTGAATAGTCCAGCGCGTTACTTACCACTCTACTACTGACCAAACCGTCATCTTCATATTGACAGTCCACTCTACAATGGTGTTAATGTTAAGAACATTACAAAGCTCAGAATTCCTTCGAAACAGTACGAGTTTAATCACGGTAACGATAGGAATGTATGAGACACATATCTCATGTTAAGACCGACAACACATTAGTAAAAGATCCGTTTAATCTCAGTTTTTTGGTGGTCTGTTTTTATATTTGTTTCGAAATTTGCATAATATGTCTTGTTTCAAATTCATTAACGCAAAACAAACTCGACTTGCTGGATCAAATAACCGGGAAGAGAGCATCTGTGAATTGTTTTTCTTGTAATTCACCAAACCTGACACGGAGGTAATCAAATAAAAACGTTGTGAAAAAAATCCATAGTAACGAAATTATATAAATGTCTGATTCCAGCTTTTGTTGTTTTGTAACATATATATTTTCCTCTTTTGTTTTTTGGAGTTGAACGTTTTTGTTTAAAGGGCTTGCCACAAATAATGCATCGAATTTCAGACTTGGACAAACTTTTCTTTAAATCATTTTACGAGCCGATTATGAAAGGTCAATGTCAATTGGAACCCCTCGGAAAAAGAAAATGCCTAGGACATATTAGGCAGGCCGCCATATTGTTGTTGTTTACGGGCTACATTCTAGCACGACTGACCATGGAATTCCAACGAGGGAAACAACCTGTTGCTCTTTCAGTGGGAATTTGATGCCCATTTTATCAATAGCAACGACAAACATGTTTGAAACTCAGCCATTCTGAGATTGATTCTTGAAAAATGAAAACGAATGCCTATTAATTGTTGAACAAAATAGTGACTGACCGGTACTGGAAATCATACATAACCAAAATTTGACGTATTCTCAGTGACGGGAGTGCCCCAGGATGCCCGGGAGTGCTCGAGGATGCCCGGGAGTGCCCGAGGATGCCCGGGAGTGCCCGAGTAGTAACGATTGTCTCCACATGTGTCATCACATAAAGCCAACAGAAAAAGATCGTTATACAACGAGACGTTTAATTGTGTTAAATAATCTAATCCACATAATGGAGTTAAATAAAAACTGTTAAACATAATTGGTTCTAAATTGTTTTATATTTGTATAATTAAATGATGTAAGAAAATTGTTTAATGTAAAATTTTGTCAGAACTTAAAACCATCGTAAAAGTATATTCAAGTAAATGATTTTGTCTTGTATAAATTTACAACTGAAGCTAATGAATGATACGAACAGGTTAGGAAGCCAAACTTAATATTGATGTATTTCAAAGACACTCTACATTAAATATAATAGAACTTGCTCGAGTTTTTATATTTGGAATACATTAAGTTTCCATGGTGATACGTTTTTATTTAAACAATTTATATTCAAAACGCCACAAACGACGAGACTTATCTGAATTCCCACTCACCCGTTCCCTCCACCTCCGTGCAAAATATATTTTATCACGAACGTTACTCCCAAACGCATTATCAGAATTAAGATACACGCTATCTTCATTAATGAGTTATCAGATGGGTTCCGTGCAATGTTCTTCTTCTATTTTTATCGGGGTATCTTCCAAATCTAAAAAGTAAGTTTGCCTCAGACGTCTATTATTTCCATTACGTATTCAGAACATATTGCGCGGCGATCCCATTATTTCAGACTGTTACGGGTTAGAATTAATTATTACGCATTCCTGTTCTACAGAAATGACAACCAATTGGCTCTTTTTTATTTTAAACTTAATTGTCCACGCCTTAAATATGAGTTATATATTTTTGCCTGATTTGAACATTGTGGCATTACAAATTCATTTTGGAAGACTCTTTCCAAGGTAACAACAAGAAGCTCTCACAGACTGTATAAAGTTTGGTGAAAATTGCATTGGAAATGAATGAGGAATCGCGGACAGAAGAAAGTGTGACGCACGCACGGATGCACGGACGCCTTTCGGCTTAGGATGATACTTTGATAATGATTTAGCCGGTCTGTATTCTAAGATAAGAAAAACTGACACATTTAAAAATCATTGTCACTCTGTTGTATAAGTATATGGGGCGTGAACTACGAATGTTTTCGAAGATCAGGAACGGTAGGCACAGGTCCGCGAAAAATTGACAACAAAATACTAGTAGGAGATACAGGAGTGATTAATAATTTCGACTGGTTTTAATAATTGAACACATGTTAAACAATATGATCCGAGGATGTCACAGTCTAGATTAAAGAGAATATTTGCTGCGTAATAAATTGGATCATGACTCTTTAGTTTTCTGTTTTATCACCAATTTGAAGAGAGCCACATCATCTGACATTTTACATTTATATTTTTTGTTTAGAATTTAGGAATTTAAAAAAAGCAATGACTCATTGGTATTCAATCCATCAAAACATGAGTACGTCGATAATTTAGTAGAAATAAACGTATCCTTAGATTACACCAAATACTTTCGTTTAGCGTATAAAAAAGGTTTGAGTCTGAAATATAGCAAAAATGTGTTCGAATATATACAATGATAAGGAAATGCCAAAGTCAGGAAAATAGAGTATTGTACTGTTGGGAGTTTTAAACAAGTCACGTGTTACTTTCCACCGTTGTTGGGAAATAACAATATTGGCGATGATCAAATTTTTTGACTAAATGTAAAAAGAATATATGTAATATGCAGTGTTTAACAAAAATGATAACGTTTCAGTTTTTGGCTAAAACACACGCTCCTACATTTTATTCAGGAACAAGACTTTACTGTCTATTAACTTAATATTGAGCAATTTGAATAAGCTAATTCAGTACATTTTTCTATTCCCATTGATGCTTTACATATTGTAGTGGTTATAAAAATGCTTTCTGATAAAGGAAACGTTTTACAAACCAGACATTTTATGGCATTGTTATTTGACGTCAATGAAAAGTTATTCGGCACTGTATGAGTTAAAGTATTTTTACTGTATAACTGGTATCTATCTTTCGCGTTATTCATTGTCCATGGTTTTAGATATTGTATATGGTTATAGCAAATTATTTTTTACATTATCTGTACTAGCCTTATTTATATGTTATATATTAAGTATATTCATGTATTGCGTGATCCTTCTAAGTTGATACTCAGTTCGCAAATATAAATTGAAATGTGCACTTAGTTCGTCTACATTCTAGAACGAAGTTCGCGAATCACCAACTGCGGCCACAGGTCTAACGCCCGGACGAGGCGCATGCCTTTTCTTGACAATTTGATTTTGGGTTTTAAATCGAACCTACATCTAACATTACCGTCACACTTCATATTAAGGAACACGGTTGTTCATGAAATCTTACAACAAGTACAGATATACAGACAAAGTGACGAATCAGAATAAAAGTATATAAACACTTAAAGTATTATTACACAATCATTCTGATTAAGTTAAATGAAGTCATTTGGTTTACAAACACATCATGTTTATGTGCATGGATAGTAATATTTTTTTCTGGATAGTAATCTCAGCACCGACAGGTTTTGTCCTTCTATGAAAAGTCGACGAAACTGTTTACATTCCTCCACATGTGGAGAAGTTGTCGGTACCTTATCGTAGGGTAAGTTGGTACTGGTTAGAATACAGTTCAAGGGGCATACCCTACAACTTGGTTCATCTAGAATCAAGACAAAATGATGATAAATTAGAAGCTTGTAAAGAAAAAAGCCGACGAAGAAAGTTTCAGCCAAAAATTCATCCAATTAAAAATAAAATCACATAAAATATTAGTATCCATAAAAGATCGGATACTCTTTGAAATTTGTTGTACAATTTTTGGGTGGAAGTGATTTATTATTCATAGCTATGATTTTTGCGGCTAGTACCTAAACTAGTCATTTTATGACCCAAGTTCTTCTTGCAATTACCCATTATATATTGTTTTACATATACATCTAGCACATGTTTACACTTTCACAGAATGTTTGTCAGTTGTAGGGTATGCCCCTTTCAGGAAAACTGGTTAGGTGAGCCAGCCGCAGAATGTTGAAAAACGGCCTTGAATCCACTGAACTAAATAAAGAAATCATTCCTTCAAATAATCCAATACTTTACAAATCTTTTTAAATTTCGTGTATTTAACCATTGAAAATTAAGCTTAATTTACGTAAGGTGGCAACAAATCTTTCAATGTAGACAAAATGGTTGCCCTTCTTTAAATGGTTAACTTATGAAACAAATTATACATGTACCTTACGTCTTAATGTGTTCTTGTAGTTCGATTTTTTAGTATTTTTACTCATGTATTCATACAAATGTATGTCATTATGTTAAAAAATAATAAATATAAATAATGATGAAAATATAATTCATAATAATAATAATAATAAAATATTTAAAAAAAAACTAATAAAAAATATAATTAATAATAATAAAATGATAATAAAAAATTACATATTATATAATAATACAAATGTAATAAATAAGGATATTGTGTCACTGGATATAGAAACGGACACTGACATAGATTATCTGACACTGAAGAAATAATTGAATCATTAGTCTTCAGATAGACCAGTCATTTGTTATTGTATGATCTCATCCTGGAACATATTGTTTCTAAATCAAACTTCCGATAATTAAGTTATCGATATTTGCATTAGGTTAATGTTTCTCCCAATATTTTTCCCCGCAATTTGCTCATCTCTGGAGAACCGTTTACTGCACACAAACCTTTGCTATCTTGATGTGATATTGAGAGCTAATAACTCATCTAATAATGGCGATACGTCCCTCACACGTGTCAAACTAACATAAGAATTCCATCAATGAAATTACTTGTGTGATAAGTCGGCGGAGAAAACTTTCTAGACGTCATAAGTATGCAAAAAGGCATGTTTATTAGCTTATTAAAGAGAAATTCGCCCGTCGCCGGAAGTAGGAAGTATACGCATGCCCACGCGAAGTCGCAATGAGAATATAAGCATGAGCTTAGAATCAAAGGAGCATCGAACTGATTTTGGAAAACATCATATCCTTGTTTAATTGAATTTTATTTTCGACTTTCTCGGAGTACAGCTACTTTATTCATACAAGTCCTGCGTCACAAATTTGATTAGTTATAAATTTCTTTCGCTATGTATTCCAATTATGTAAATAAGTACAAAGCCTGCTTATCCTGGTTGTACAGATATACAATTAATTGTATAAACCAAGAAAAATAGCTCACGGAAATGTTCCTCTGTCTGAAATTGCTAATTTTGACGTCAAATCTGTCGTAAGTTCTTGGAGATGCAGCTCTTTTATTTCTAGATAATAGCCTTACTTTGAATATAAACTACACAAACATTGATTTAATGGAGTAAATGTGATTTCTTCAATAATTTTAAACCAATATTAGTTTGACTACTCATGCAGAATGGTGAATCGTGTATCGTTCACATTGTTTTGTCATTTCTCATCGTAAAAGTCCTCGATTCAACACAGCACATACTAACACGAAAAGAAGGTGTGTACTTTTATATTGGGCATAGTCGCATAATTATTCACACATAGAACAATGTTCCGATATTTATTAAATTCCAATTAAAAGTAAAACATCGTGTAGCCAATACATTTTTGCATATTCTGGTACCAAATTTGCTTATATTTTGCTTCAATACACGTAAGTATTAAACAATGCGCTCTAACCGACTGCACACTTATTAATTCATGTGAGCATATACAAGTACATTTTTACATGATGCATAAATACTCTGTAAGAGTTATTAAATTGGTGGTTTTGTGGTAACGCACTGGCTACTGAACGAAAGATCAAGGGTTTGAATCTCAGCGCCGCCTTCCGGATTTCACAGGGACGCATTTACTGTGTCCCCATTCAAACTACCGAGCTAAGTATTTTGTCTAGAAAATCACGATAAAGAACCAGGAAAAAGTATTAAGAAATAAAAGTAGGGGTTAAAATGCCTGGTTCTCCTGTATAATATCTCCCCCTTTCTTTTGGCGGCCCTGAAAAATGACCATAACTATCGAATTTCCCCCTAAAGCAGCATATGAATAAATAAAACTATCAGTAGAGATACTTGTACGATATGCAGTTGTATTTTGTGGACATTAGTGAATGGATGAAAAGATATCTTGAATGACACAATCAATAAATGTCTACATGTTTCGGAATAAAAAAACCCCATAAACTCATGGTCGTGTTCAATACTGACGACGAATATGTTTATCCAACAAGCCGAAGATGTTTGCCTTGACTAAACATCAGACGATATAAAAGCAACGGACGAAGTGTCTGCTTTTTAAATGAAGTATGAATACAACATAATTGATGAAATAAAATGTCTGGCGTAAGAAATGCTTGATGAATAATACTGAATCAATGTTTACCATTGGCGGCAGAAAGCACAACAATGATGGTAAACAGCGGGTATGATTCAACTGAAACAAAAAAGGAATGTTTCAGCATTTAAGTTTATCCGTTGTTTAACGGTTCATTCAGCTGTTATGGTCATTCGAGAGCCACCGAAAGGAGAGGCGATGGAAGCTACATGGGGAACTGAGCATTTCCCAGAAACATGACCGTATAGGCCCGATATCGGCTGGATGATAGCATATCGGTAGAGGTTTGCCGACATAGGACCGTTATCGGCCCGATATTTATATGATGCACATATGTATTTTCTCTGGGTAGAGCCTATTCGTGAAATTCGGTTTCAATAAAGCCATATATTTTAATGCCGTTTGAAAAATTTGGATACCATCAATTTGAACACCTAATTGAGCATATTGGCCCGATGTCGGCCCGATGTTGTGTAAAACGCCTGAAATTGTGATTTTCAGTTTCAGTTTTTCATGAACACTGCATATAGGCCTACTTTTTATTTAGACATTTCAGGAAGGGTATATTTTTTATAAGTTTTCAAGACCTCCCGCTCAACCAAGATCTCCAGCTCAGTTATATCTACCCCTACTCTTATTGTTTCCTGGTTCTTAATCGTACAAGGTATAAAGTACAACTCAAAAACAAGTATTCAGTACGTTCTCACCACATAAACACAGTCTCTCCATATAAACACAATCTCACCATATAAACACAACCTGGCCACATAAACATTATCTAACCACATAAAACCATCTCACCACATAAATACACTCTCTGTACATAAACACACTCTCTACATAAACACACTCTCTACATAAACACTCTCTCTACATAAACACAATCTCTCCATATAAACACACTCTCTGTACATAAACACACTCTCTACATAAACACACTCTCTCTACATAGACACACTCTCTAGAACATAAACACAATTTCACCACATAAACACAGTCTCTCCATATAAACACACTCTCTGTACATAAACACACTCTCTACATAAACACACTCTCTCTACATAAACACACTCTCTAGAACATAAACACAATTTCACCACATAAACACAATCTCTCCATATAAACACAATCTCTCCATATAAAACACTGACTAAGCGGAACATATCATTCCACTTAAGACGCAGCCTCATCACATGAACACATTCTTACCACATAAGTGCAAAGACCACAAAACAAAATATACAAGCTTGCGTAAAACTCAAGGAAGGGCGCTTTGTAGCATACAGTAATCGACATATTTATACACCGAGATGGCAGAATGTATAGTACTTGTGCTGTGTTTTCTATATTTTACCTGATATCAGTTTGCTGAAACGAACATGACTTGCTATCATTCTATCACACTAGATGACTAAGAAAATGTGAACCATGATGACTCATTATGACAGACAGAAACCTTTCTAACAGAATAGTTTAAAGTGATTGTCAAAGATTGAACTGGGAGAATCCATAAACAGGCCGTTTAATACACATTACAGCGAGACAGTATTGAATAATTTATTATAGATCATTGATTTGACATAATTCCATCATTATTCTAACATGCAATGTGTCATCTAATCATAAACCACTCCTTTTAAGTCCTTGCAAAACATTTTCAGTTTTAAGTATCCAATTCAATTAAGATATCATTTTCGTTGCAGAGGGTGTAACGGCGTCTTTCAACAATGTCACAGTTATATACGGTGGCCAGTTCACAAAACCAGTTTTCCTGGACTGTATTCAAACCAGTTCTAACTAACCCTGCCACAAGGCGCCGACAATCGTTCACTTATGGCAGAAAATCAACATTTAATAAACGCCAAATTTTGTCTTTCTCAATTGCGGCCATTTCTTAGGTTTGACTGTATACGCTATTTGGCACCGAACTTAAAGTTGCCAACAGTAACATCCGAAGTTCGAAATTACATTGGGGGGGGGGGGGGGGGGGTGCAAATCATACATAAAAAAAACCCAAAGGTATGTTTAGAAAAAGATGAACTAAGTCTTGACATACCTATACTACTTTTTTTGTATACCGATACTTGGCGAGATTTTTGTATCACAATGAAAGTGGACTAGTTTTTTATTCTTCCATAAATAGCTTTCTTGAGAATGTTTCTCCTACGCCTGTCTGAGGTGACTAGGACTGCGAGAACAGTATTGTAAAATATTGGGACTGACTTGTCGACAAGAAAAATAAATATTTTGCAGTATCTTTCCGTATGAAACCACGCCTGTCGTATAGATTTACTGAAACAATTTATCTCGGCTTCAGACATTTCGATCATTTTCAACATCAAAATAAAATTCCAGATTAAAAAAATGTCACACCTAATTACTCATGGCCTTATCTCTCTCTCCCTCTCTGAGTAGTATACATAAAAGTCACAAAGTGACACACGACAAACAGCATTATAAGAACAAACGCTTGGTCTAGAATCGTTAAATACTTAAAAGTCTTCGATAAAACCTATAAATGCTATGACTCGTCTGTTCGTTTTTGTACGGCGGTGACCAATTATTACTCACGGCAGACAGAGACTAATGCTATTTGTCAGGCAGTGAGTGCACTTATGACTATGTCGTGAGTAATGTGCTATACTCGTGCCGTTCAAACACATTGCCAATATGTAACATATAGTATCATTTTTTTTCAATAACTGAATTTATCATTTCTCCGTCATCATTTTTAATCACCTCATCGTTTATCATCATTATCACCATTATCTCCATCGCAACCAACTTCATCATCATTATCATAATCAGGAGAATCGCTATCATCTCCTTCGCTACCAACAACATCGTTATCATTATCGCTATCATCTCCAACGCCATCATAGTCATCATCATCAACAATAGAAGTAGCAGCAGCATATTATGCTCAGCATCAGCATTATCAGCAGCATTATCATCGCCATCCACTCCAACAACATCATCGTCATCATCGGTATCGCTATCATCGTCTTCGTCTTTGGAAGAGACAGCAGCTGCATCAGTTGCGGCAACAAAGTAGTCATCTCAGTGGTATAAAACATTTCACCTTGCTAAATCAACACTTGCATTACATTATAACATTAGGAAATTCCAATACACGCAGACTTTCTGCTACAGTAAGTGTATGATTGATTGCTGCATTTTCTTTGCCTAACGTTGTATGTTTGTTAATTAATTAGTTGGTGGATTGATTCACGTAGCTCTGAAGTGCCTGTAGCGTTTTCAAAACGACAAATTACTTTTTGTCCATTTCTTTGCATATAGCACAATTTGAGAACGTCCAGAGTTTGAAATGTGTATTATTTCACTATCTTTTTCAAATACGAATAGTGACCATCCGGTAAATCACTGATATCCAACGTTAAGACTTTTAATGCTCAATATCGGATATGTTTAGTACTAATAAAAACTTAACTAGGTTCTTATCACTTGTTTTAGAGGCTGTTTATGAGTACATATCATTGTTAGGTAATGGCTAGACTATTCACATCACATTGACATAAACTGTAAAAGTGTAAGCTGACTTATTCAGGCATGTGCGGACCGATGAATTATATGTAGTTCAAATTAAAGAGTTTAACGTATTGGGGAGGTTCAATTCACAATGTACTTTAAAATCCAGCTATAAGTACGATCAAGAAACTGTTGAATTCGGTTAATGCAAGTATTCGGATAGGGGTGTCGGATTATAAAGATACCAATATATCTATGTTTGATTTATCGATAAATCTTATTTTGTTTATGTTTTTCTTTTGTTTATCGCCATTTTTCAACAATCTTTCGGTTACATACGGCAGCCGATTCACCTAACAAGTTTTCCTGGACTATATATTAACAGTATACCAACTTACCTCTTCAAAAAAGAACCGACAACTTCTACACACGTAGATGACAATCGACATTGTTGTCGAATTTTCATGGAAGGATATGACCTGCCGTGACAGAGAATCGAACCAGGATCGCCGGGTACCAAATCCAGCGTAATAACCTCTGGACCCCGGCCGCGGCTCGATAAATCTTAACACAAAGCATTGTTCTTGTATCTGACAAAAACTTCCATACAATCAGATTTCTGTCTTGATATTTACAAAAGGTTCACATTGGCGTTCTCGCTGAGAACTTTGACAAACATTCAAGTTAAGAATCCAATATAGGAAGACAGGGAAATCTATTAGACTATTATTCATGTTAGTCTGACAAACCATTACCAAAAAGATCCATTTAATCTCAGCGGTCTTTACGGTTTGTTGTTATTTGTTTTACAAATTTACATAAGACGTTGTGCTTCAAATTAATTAACAAAGCATGATGAAGGTTAACAGGATCTGAATAACAGGAAAGAAAACGACATCAATAAATTAGTTTCCTAGCAATTTGCCAATTACCTTACTGATGTAGCTGAGTAAAATCGCTGTAAGAAAATCTATAGAAACCAAATTATAATATCAAACTTGTTCGTAATGTTTTCGATTGTGGGCTGAACTCCCAGACAGCATCCATTGACGAATTTAGAGCAATGCTCTCAATATAGTCTGAAGTTGATTGTATGATTAGAAATGGTTGTTCTATTATGATACATCGATATTGACCCAGCTGAAGATAAAACGTTCATTTGTGTATCTCTTGAATATGTACATACGTTTGGGCACGTCCACTTATTTTTTAGGGTTTCGTCGCTGCATGGCTAGCTCAGGAGATGAGGTAGCCGAATGTGAAGGACTTCCTCGTCAGTACACAGTCAACTCAGTCCCAAGGTATGCGGCAAACCAGACCCACTGGTGTGTGGACAAGCCCTGATGACCAAGAACAGCCCCCAACTATGAGTAAATCGTTTCGCTGCCTTGGGGATACCTCGGGTGAGGCAAATAGACAGAAAACAACATTGTGCCTCCACGGAAGGTTTGTCAGACAGAAGCTAAAGACGGGGTAACCCCAGAAAATCTAGAGAGCTGAAGTCAGCATTACTGGGCCACAGGCGCTCTATAACAAACCACGGTAATATGCATAGATATATACTCAAGGTCTATAATCACGTGGTATATCGTTTTGATACCACAGGGTCTAGAAAAATGGCGGTGTCGTCGAGTTCCAAGGGAAGTCGGATTTTTCGTAGAAGAATTAAGTGTTTCGAGTTTATCGTGTTGCCCATGTTCCAGCCAACAAATGTCCGAATACATCGGTACCAAAATTAGCATTGTTACTATTGTAGTTTTTCCATAGACCCTGCAGAGAAATTTGAAAAAAATAATGAAAAAGTCTGTCCGCAATATATCACGTGATTATAAACCGTGTATGCTGGCGAACGACTAGAAGAAAATTGTATTATTGTTACTTTTTTGTGTACAGGGATAATAAGTGTATGTATTAACTGCATACATTATCTCCCTTAGTCCGTATTTACATTTGGCACTTTTATGTTCTTTCCGTCGCATGTTTTAGATAAATATAATTATTAACAATTTATCTACCGTAGACCTGAGTTGACAACTATACCGAAAAACTTAGATAAAATAATAGATCTCAGTACTTGTTGATGAAAACATGAGAAATAAGTTCATTTGTAACTGATAATTAGGTTTCACACTTAAGATACTAGTAATTCATTCGTCATTGTTTCATCATTTCTTATTCCCTGTGAAACATTGTAAGATAGAGTCAAACCTGTAATAGCGGCCACCTCCGAATAAAGACTTTGCATCAATCCCAGATCTTATTTTCCATCTCAATCCATTTCAGACCAGTTTGCGCCATATGTCTGACAAATGCGTAAGAACAATGGACGCATAATCCTCCATCCGAATATTTTGAGAAATTGTGGTTAATGCCTTAAAGCAAAACTTACAAATAATCGCACGTGAGAATTATACAATATATGCTAAATACCCATTAGAATTTGCATTAATTTCCAACAAGATGTAACAAAATACACGTTATTTGCAAGTTTACAAAATCTGTATCTTATAAACATTTGTTTGAACTGATTAATGGTCGTTTGAGCAAATTCATTTTATAATTATTATAATAGTGACTATAAGTTGCGTCAGTATACAGTACAACCTCTCCAGAGTGGCCCTCACTTGAACAAGAACTTCTCTTCAACAATAGCATGCTTTTTTCCATTGCATGATTTAACTATTAATTCTACCTCCCTAGAGCAACAACCTCTAAATAACAACAACAACATAAGTTTGCTTCTCTAAAAGGATATTGCTTTGGAGAGGTTGTGCTGTATTTAGATTATTTGTCTTGTACGCGGAATATTGTTTGAAAAGTAAATAAATCTTATCACAATAAAGCTGAGAATGTTAAATACACAAAATAAAGATTTGAGCTATTCATCTCGTGTGTTATAATCTCAGGACATCCTTTAAACATGTTTGTTTCCTGTAACCCTACCCAGAGAGTTTCAGTGGGTAGGTAGGTAGGTAGGTAGGTAGGAAATATTGTTTTTACAATTTAATTTCGATATTGAACCCGATATACATGACAGAATGCTATTTTTGTTTATATATTATTAAGAATTATCCGAGAGGCCAAAAAAAAGTTTGACAGGGGCTTGTTTGGTACCGTTATTGCAAACAAAATATTTTTTTAAAGGTGGTATCGGTCCCAATACAGCATGACAATTAACACTGATCAATATAAGACTACAACAGGGCTTTCATTTGACCCTGAAAACGGTATTTTGAGTAGTAATGATGATAATTATCATAAAAACAACAACAAATAGAATACAAGTAGAATATAAAGGAAAGCACCAAAGTTTATCTTAAAAGAGTGAACAGAGAACCAAATTTTGTCCTAATTCGTAAAAATCCAATTACTTCGATTGTATACTTATATAATAACATACGCCAATATTACAATACAATTTCGGCTGTCTGGTTTCTTAGATGAAAAAAAAACAAAAACAATTCCTTGAATTGATCGTTAAGTCAATCCAATTCTCACCCTCATCATTTAACAATCAGTCACCTAGTTGTTAGTCGCGTAAATTAGAAATTAGAATATGTCTTGCCACTTCCCGATTCTATATACGTTCTCTTTCGTTACGATGGTGCATCTTTTCGCCATTTTACTGATTGAAGCCTCGTTTCTGGAAATTGAACGATTGTTCAGCTTTCCATTGCTGTCACTCGTTCGGCGCCCATGTATTTGCTGCGGACCAAAGTACAATATGTGCTAGCAGTGAGACGAAGTGCGATGTACTGCATACTTAAAGATGCATTTTGTTGTTGCTTCAATAAATTTGTAAGTCGAGATAGAAATAATTTCAAGAAAGGTGTGCCTTGAGTGCGATTGGACAATGGGGCTAGACGGAACGAGAGCAAGATGCTATTTACCTTGAAGATAAGACAATTTAGCACAGTGGTATAAAAGGTGTTAAAATTATGTTATTGTTATCTTTTCATGATCAGGTGCGTGTAGCGAATCTCATGAAAGTGTCGCTGATACGCCCTTGTTTTTTAGTTTGTGTCGTGCTATTCTCACGACACCGTTTGTAAATCAAACGATGCGCTATTATTACGACGCCGCTTGTGTATTAAAAGACGTGTTATTCTCACGAGACTGTTAGTAAATAAAACAACGGGTTATTCTTCCGACACCGTTAGTAAATAAAACGACGTGTTATTCTTACGACATCGTTAGTAAATATAAACGACGTGTTATTCTTACGACACCGTTAGTAAATAAAACAACGTGCTATTCTTACGACACCGTTAGTAAATATAAACGACGTCTTTTTTCTTACGACACCGTTAGTAAATAAAACAACGGGTTATTCTCACGACACCGTTTGCAAATAAAACGAAGTGTTATTCTTACGACACCGTTAGTAATATAAACGACGTGTTATTCTGACGACACCGTTAGTAAATAAGACAACGTGTTATTCTTACGACACCGTTAGTAAATAAAACAACGTGTTATTCTTACGACATCGTTAGTAAATATAAACAACATGTTACTCTTACGACACCGTTAGTAAATAAAACAACGGGTTATTCTCACGACACCGTTAGTAAATAAAACAACGTGTTATTCTTACGACACCGTTAGTAAATATAAACGACGTGTTATTATCACGACACCGTTAGTAAATACAAACGATGTGTTATTCTTACGACACCGTTAGTAAATAAAACAACGTGTTATTCTTACGACACCGTTAGTAAATAAAACAACGTGTTATTCTTACGACACCGTTAGTAAATAAAACAACGTGTTATTCTTACGACACCGTTAGTAAATAAAACAACGTGTTATTCTCACGACAACGTTTGCTTATAAAACGACGTGTTATTCTCACGACATCGTTGTGCAAATCAAACGACTTGCTATTCTCCGGACACCGTTCGTATATAAGACGACCATTTTGATGTAACGTTTGTCTCTGAAATACACTAAAAGCAGTGAACAAAAGCAGCACTTGGCCTTTATTCGGAGGTCACCTTTGTTCTAAATATCATATGACTTTTCTAAAGAATGGCCATTATTCGGAGGTCACCTTTATTCGGAGATGGCCACTAACACAAATTTGACTGTAGATAGATTGAAGAGATATTTAAAACTAATCTGAAAAGATGAGACGGTCTTAAGATTGAAGTGAACGTACGGTCTGGCTTTACTGAACTGAAGTTAATAGTGATTCTGTCGCTATTTTTAAGAAGGTATACAGACTGAAATATATGTATTGGTTAACTATCAGCATTATAAGTATGGGTCTCTTTGAGAACAAGTCTAGACAAAGCCCTCAAGTATAGTATTTTTCCCTTTAAATGAAATTTATGTAAAACATTATCTTTATGGAACTATTTTTGCATACTTCATAAAAGGTTCATGAAGTATGTATTAACTATTTGACTGGGGTTGGTATTAAATTAGAATAATTGTTATCATAAACAGAAATGTTTGACATCATCCTTCTTTTAAAATGATAGTCTCTGGGATAAGAACGGTCTCAGTGTTAAGATGACATCATTAGGCGGTATTACAAAGCATTGCTCTTTATTATTGATGTACGTGCATTCAGTACAAAATGTTCATCCGCCCTCGTGACTTCAAATGACCGTAACCTAAAACTGATAGAGGGTCGTGGGTTCGAGCCAAGCTACCGACCATGTATCTTCATGTGAGAAGGTAGGTAGTTGTTTACGTTGGAAGCTAGTCTAGAACCGGTTCTTCCCAGGAACGATGGTTAGGTGAACTGTCCGCCTCATATGATTCTGACTGTTGAAAAAGGGCGTAAAACTCAAACAAACTAACGAAATGCTCACTAATGACGTTTTGTGCAAATATGTATATAGAAAAACAACGTTTAAAATTATATTGAATCCGCCAAGTTAGCTCAGCGGTTAAAGCGTTGGTCTACTGATCAAGAGGTTGTGAGTTCGAACCCCGGGCGAGGCTAACACTGTCCGCGGCAAATTTGATATTACATCCTATGTTAAATTGTCCCCATCTCTGAGTTATGTAGGGTAGCTTGGCAGTATCTTGCGGATAGAATGCAGTTAGTATTGGTTAAGGCCTAAATGAAGACCAGGGACGCTGGTTAGGACAACTGCCCACCACGATATAACTGAAATAATGTTGAAGACGGCGCTAAATCCGTTGAAATAAATAAATAATTATATTTTTTCTATTGAATAACCTGTGCAGTTTTAGTATTTGTTCTAACTTAATATACTATCTTATTGATATAATTATTATAAACATATATATGTTATTAACTACCAGGGGCATACTTATCATCAATAAGCTTTTATAAACATGGTGCGTTCGTGCTTATATTGTATTCAAATACGTCATTCTACGTCATCAATGTAATGAGCAACATCAATAATGATATAACAGTACAAGAATACACGCCCCAATGTACCAACCAATATTACAGCAGAACATGTTTTACCACAAAATGGATTATAAAAAGACGGGAACCAGCTATTTCGTTAAGAGAGGATAGGTTCCGGATAACACATTTTTTAGCATTATATGCATAATAAAAAACTGGAACCAACTGCTTTGTTATGAGAGAATGGTTCCGGATCACAAATTTATAGCATTAAAATATTAGTAAAAAATTGGAACCAGTTATTTAGTAATGAGAGAGTTCCGGATTTAAAAGGTTCCGGATAACACATTTTAGCATCAAAAACATACAAAAACTGGAACCAACTGCCTTGTTATAAGAGGATTCTGGATTAGAAAGGTTCGAATTGGCGAGGTTCGACTGTATTGCGTACTTCTATACCATTGGTGGCACAAACTCTCCCAGACCATCACATATAGATGAACTATACATTATATCGAGCGTACTATACTCATTACAACGATTCTTGTACGGCCCCCTTGTCTTCTTGTAAAAACTTGATCATTCGTTATCGTATCCCCATGTGACAACATAATGCGGCAGCCGCCAGAGAATATGTCTAATATTAATGTACATTTTTGGACGTATATACTAGGCAGGCATTGAACTATCGTTTGTATACGTGTGCGAGATGGATGTAAATCTACAGCCAGTATTGCAATTACAATCATCCATTAGACCTAAATTATACACTGTAAGATATCACATGTCTTCGCTAATGACGTATCAGTGAATTTGATGCTATTCGCAAAGAATTGACAAACTTAGATATCAAGTATTATACTTATAAATGCAATCAATAAAGATGAAAAATCACCAAACACGAAACATGAAAACGATTAATTTATTATATCAAGTTTGTTTTTTTTACTTATAAATGCACTAATACATCCAAACCCGTGTTAGCGGCCAGCTCCGACAGAATGCCACTCTGTTAATAAAATTCATTCGTTTAAAAAATGGGAGGAATAGAGCATCGGACTCCTTACCTGGAGGTTGCGGGTTCGAATCCCATCAGTAGCGGAATTTGACCGGAACCTTCTCAATCCTTTCTTTCGGCGCAAGTACAGGTCAGAATCCAAGAAGCAGTGGTCGAGAGTAGTTAAACTTATAAACTTGATCATATTAGAGAAAACATGTTGATTGAAACTTGTAAGTAAAATGTTTTTATCCTGTTTCTAGATTAAATTTAGACCTAATAATGCTGTCACCGGATAAACCTGACTATATCCGGTCAGTAGGTCACATGGTTTGCTTTAATTTGACACTTTGTGTTCCTATGCGCCGTTACTAAGTCCGCTTCTTACAACATGATGTGCTTTTTATTTTATAAAATGATACATAAGTAAGTTGAATGTTTAAGTTCTTTACATATTTTATTGAGTTTTTATTTCAAATAGCATGACGATTGCATGGGACTATTGAAAACAAGAAATATCTTTAAAAAAGATAATCGGCGCAGATACAGTACAAACTTAATGCCATATAGATGTACAGTTTCCGTCCATTGGCAAAGGCAAGCATGACGTCACTTTGTTACTGGAAATAATTAATTATAATGCTTTTTTGGGTAAATGTACTCGGTTTTATTTTCTTCTTTTTCTTACCAGCTTTGTCAGGAAATCGTAAACTTGTGACAATTAATGTGAAAATGCTCATGTAAGCAAAAACTGTCTAATAGTTTGATTTTAATTAATAATAATGTATCTACATTCTGGCAGATCTTGCTCATACTGTCATATTTATTTTTGTTCACCATTCAAGAACACTAGATCTGTTACAAGCATAACTCATCAATATGTAATGGTTACTTGATTCACATGTTTTTTTAAAGCTTTGTAGTGTATTTGTTTAAGTTGGTTTCGCCAGTGCCTGCAGCATGATCAGACAGATTTGACATTCAAATATTTTAAACCACGTGATCAGTTCTGGCCATAACCAATACTCTGTAGTTTATTTTGCATGGTTTAAATGTTTCGATATTTAATTTTATACTGTTGTAGATTTTGATTATTGAATTATTTTCAGACAATTACGAACAACTAACAATTACGAATTCTGTCCTAAAATTTCATAATGACAACTCTTTTAACCAATGACAAACAATCTTACTCAGCTGAAAATTTTGTGTCTAACAATTTCATTGGTTTAAATGTAGGTCAAAATCAATTTTAAAACAGCTGCGCCGAAAAATATTGTCGCGTTATGTTGCTGAACAGTTATGAGGCTGTCACAGAGAGGCATATGTGCGTTTTAAATCCAAGTAAATAGAGTTCTGAGACTTATTTCATTGTATAAACTTACATGTTGTTGTAGATTCAGGTTAAATCGAATACAAGTACATGGTTGGTGCCGAAATTGAGAAAGTTTATCCGGTTCGGCACAGTTCTAAGCCTTCTCCATCTCGGCACCAATCATGTATTCTCTATGTACTTCTTGTCATTCACTATATTCCTCTACATCACTACAAGGATGATATCACTTGTTGTTACCCTGCGTTATTAAATCGAATTATGTTAGTTGGAGGATAGTTGGTAACTAAGCGACTGATTGACATGAAAAATGAAATAGTGTTGATTGAGGACAAAGTGTTTACCTTCTCTATGTTCAGGCATAAATAACACATTATTTACACTGTATATACTTGTAATAACATATACAGTACAACCTCTCCAGAGCGGTCGCCTCTTGAGCAACAACTTCCCTTCAACAACAATATGATTGTATGCCACTGCATGATTTTACTATTAATTTAACCTCTCTAGAGCAACTACCTCTCAATCAAGGGTGTTGCTTTGGACAGGTTGCACTGTACATGGAAAATTAAATGTGTATATCCAAAAATGTTTACATTCTCAGTTCAAAATGGGGTTTGCGGATTTCGAAAAATAGATTCTAAATCTGGAGTCTAGTCCCTTTAATTCAACCTTTGGACGTCATGACAGCCAATTTTCTACATGATTAAGGGTTCTTCTAAATTTCTATGGAGAGAATGTTCCAATATTCCAACGAGACGATATTCTGAGACCGAATGATTTAGATCAAGGAAAGAGACACGTAATTCATAATCTCTATTTGTTTTAATTAAAGTAATTGCAACGTATTTCAAATGATATTCCGCGGATGAATTGAAAATAATGTTATCACAATAGCACAAGCGTTGATAATAATGATATTTGAATCGGCAACATGGCGGTTTCTTGATTATTATTCAAGTTACCTGTAAAATAGGGTGTAACTGAAATATGTGATGTTTCATATAATGCGACACTCAATTGTGAGAAATATCAACTAGACTCCTGGCTCTTTTCTAACACAATACATGTAGTTTAATCATGCATGGTGATCAATTAATTTAAGTGGTGTTCCTAGATTACCAATCATATTCAACCGTTTCTCCCCAATACGGTACCAACTCTCCGAGTGACTTGATGCAAAAGGAGTCTACTAGCTTTTTATGTAATATTTGCCCTTTTTATGTACATGCATATGTATATACAATGTGCTGGGAAATATTTGATCCGCCCAGGTTTCAAACATGCAACTTCAAAATCATCTGTTTTTCAACGAAGGGTACGACCTGCCGCGACGTAGAGATTTGAACCTGGATCACCAGATTACGTTGGATTCTCTAGCGACGAAACTTTGCCATATCGACTCTCTAGTCTGGGAAATCGAACCAAACATGTACACTTCTTCCAAATGCGAATAAAATAACTTAAACCCAACGATAGGATACATTTCAAACAAGTTGCTCCTGTTTATTCCTTCTTTTATCTGTTAGGAGCTGTCCTGTTACTGGATCTATTCAAATCACGCCTCAATTAGCAGCGATAAATCTACAGCACGCGTCAATCGTACGCTTCTATCACTTTCTAGAAAATGTTTTTCGTCTAATCTCAACTTTAAACTTGTCGACAACCAATTCTTATCAGCTCATATTTATCATGTGTAGAGGATTTTCCAGTAAGTTTACTGATTAGAACTTTGATATGCTTTTAATAGTTGAAATTCCAAACCTTTCGTATGTACCGTATAAATATGTTGTGATCATTTCTTGTTAAAACAAGGTATTTGTTGTGGTTTATCTCTAGACTTGCAGTTTAGCTAAAAGTGAAAGGAATTACATCTTTTGATTCTTATCAGTTTTGAAATAAATTCAATAATCTATATGTTCATGTTCCATGCAGATAAAGCTACGCTTCGCAATTAATGAGAGTTATAAATACAATGCATCGGAAGATATGTAAACTGATGGCAAAATAATTTTGTTCCAATCATTGTGTATTATACATCGGTTGTTAAACGGCCCATTCGCCTGTGGATTGATATCTAGGGAGCCTTCGATAAGGTAGGGACAGATGGCATCCTTGTCAAACTGAAGATGAGTGGGATAGCAGGATGTTTACATGGCTCAAATCTTTCTTGTTTAACAGAATGGCAAGAGTCAGTGTGGGTTTGAGAACCAGCCGGAACTACCTGCAATGACATGGCGTCCACAAAGATTGGAATACTTCACTCACTCTCTTTCTCCTCTTCATCAATGACCTGATGTTCCACGACCTACCAAGAGGAATCAAGACCGCCTTCTATTCAGATGATCTTGTACTATGGTGTTCACTAGAACATGCCACATACAGGATGAAACAAGCTGCAGATCCGCTATCAGCAGGGGCTGATGAGTGATGTGTAGTGGTGAATACAGAGAAATCATGTACAACTCTGTTCACACTGTCACTGAAGCAGAAGGTGGAAGAGGCTACCTACCTCGGTGTGTCGCCCCGTATAGCAGAAGCTGAAGGAAAGGCACTGAAAAAACTAGATATACTCCGTACGTTGGCAGGTACCACCTGGGGAGCCAGCGAGAATATAGTGAAAACTGTAAACCAGGGCCCCATCTCGAATACGGCGCACCAGCATGGATGACCACCGCAAAAGAAAATCAGCAATTGCTTGTCTTTTAGTTACAGTTGACAGCTAGTATATTGTATCTTAAGTTTACAACTAGCCATTAAAGTAATTCATGTTTTTATTCGTTTTCAATAGTAAAATTCACAAAGTTCACGACAATCAAAAATAACATTTTTTTCTGGTATGGTCTAACTCATTAATTATCAAACTTTATCGTCTACGTATCGCTGTCATCTTGTAACTCAATCCTTGACTAACTTCTTTCATACATAGACGGTATCAAACTGGTAAAGTAAACTTCATTGTACCGAGTTGTTTATACAAATTGAACGAGTGTATATCTTTACTTTATGTGGTAATAATTATGAAACTAGTAAAACTCGAAACATTGATACAGTTGTTCAAAGCTAGCGTTTTATACTTGAAGGCGTGGTTTACTATTAATCTAACTTGCTGAAGAATGTAAAATAACTATTCCAGTCTACTTTATATTCACATGGACGCACCAGGGAAATATTTGCAAAATGAGTAATTTCTTTAGTAGAAGTACGGGCACATAAATATTTAGGTAAATTTACAAATCAGTGTTTTGAATATAACAATGGAAATTACTCACATTTTACTTTTCAATTATGTTTTACTTTGACCATAAAGATGATAGAGTCAAATGTTTATATGGGAAATGCACTAAGAGGTCCTATAAGAATAATGCTTTACAGTAAAACTTGTGTTAATGGTCATCTCTGGATAAAAACCACCATGTGAATAAAGGTCATTATGTTAAAACCGCCATTGACTATTCATAACAAAATGACCTCCGAATAAATGCCTACAGTTACTGTCAATAAAGACCACAATATGTCTCTTCCAACGGTGGCCTTTGTTCACAGGCTTTACTGTACCAAACTTGACAATGAATGAGAATTAACTTCGAGAATGTTGAAAACATACACAATAAAGGTTTGCCTTTCAGAAATTATCTAAAAAAAATAATACAAAAATAAAAATAATTACAGTACAACCTCTCCAGAGTGGCCCTCTATTGAGCAACAACCTCCCTTCAAAAACAGTATGACTTTTCCCACTGTACGTATTAACAAATAATTTAACCTCTCTAGAGCAATAACCTCTCAACAACAACATCATTTTGTTACTCCTAAAGGTGTCGCTTTGTAGAGGTTGCACTGTACATGGAAAAGTCGAGCACTCTCAATAGCATGACAAACAAAGTAAGGCAAAGCATTTCTTAGTATTTCAAATAATAATAGTCTAACCTGTAAACAAAGGCCATCCCAGGGAAAGTCATGATGTGACCTTTATGACTGGGTGGTCTTTATTCGGAGGTATTTTGTTCTAAATACTCACTGAGGGTTTTTACTGAAACAATGACCGTATTCACTTAATGGCCTTTATTCAGAAGTGCCCGCTAACACAGCTTTGGATGTATACTTTAAAAGCTTGAGCGAACTTAACGCCAACCAGGAGAGAAAAAAGGCCCAGAATGAACACAGTCTTAGCATAGATGGACACCAATACAAACGAACAAAAGTTAGAGTACATGTGTCTTTGAATCATAAAGGGAGGTAATTTTGATAACTACACTCTAGTACTCTCCCTTCTCTAATGTTTACAAATTTCAAAATTGCACAATTCAGAAAAAAGCTCGTGGTAAATGATTAATAAATTATTCAATCAACACATTCATTGAAAATGAACATGAGTTTAATGCTTGTGTAAGGGCCTGTAATCTTCATGTTAAATTAACTAAGAACTTAATCATTATTTCATTACTACGTCGAAGCTTTATAAAAGTCGTTTGACAGACTCAGTGTTAGTGAGGGTTCATTACTCATTCAAGACTGTGTATGACAAATAAATTAAACTTTAATTTTGCCGCGGAGTCTGTCTCGTAAATATTGTACAATATCGTGATTCGGTTCGAAATGTTTGCAATGTTTTTGATTTTAATTAACAGCAGGCGAGGTGAAGCCGCCAAGCATTTATTTACATCCACCTCAGGCGGAAAATGCAATTTTCTGTATATTGCTTTTGTTTGTTGTGTCGGAAGCAGCTGTAGTAGGGATGAAATCGGATATGGTCCATGTTTGAATTATTAGACATAACTTGGGTCGAAACCCCAAGGGTACGAATCGTACAGGAGGGGGGGGGGGGAGAGAACATGACTCAACTCGAGCTATAACAAGTCTCTGTCTTGTTGAATTTAAATTGAAACATGGTTATCACAAGATCACCTGATTTCATGTGAAAAAAAAACAACAGTCATGAAAATAATGTGAACTATGAGATAAAAAAGTGCACATTCAGGTTGAATACTAACTGTGATTATTCCCGTAGGCACTCGATTCCGTGCTTTTTAAGAGTGAGTGAGTGAGCTACCTTAGTGTCTTTTATACACTCGGTAACGGAAAAAATTGAAGATTTTTTTTCTTTCGACAGATTTGCGTTCAACTTGTTTGATGAGTTAAAACGAAGAATAACATCTATAAACGTATAAAAATCACGGAATCGAGTGCCTATGATTATTCCCTATTCATTCGTGTACATATTTTAGTGATCTTTGGTCGAGTAGTAGTTAACACGTTGGACTACAGAACGACAGGTCGTGGGTTCGTTCTCGGCTCCGATTTTGGAATTTCAGAGACGCTTATCTAGTGTCACATCCCAACTACCGAGCAATCATACTGTGTTTAAAGAAAACCACAGGAAAAAGATTAGGCGTGTACCTGTGCTTTACACCGGACAAAATAAAAAACCATGAAAAACTTTTCGAAGAGAGTAGGGTATGAACATATTAAGATGCTTATATAAGTCTGTTATTCAAAACGGGGGTCTGATTTAGATAATCTATAAAGACTTGTGGAATGTCGAATAAAGCATTAAAACAAAACATATACTCCAGAAATATTGAAATGAACACAAGCATGCCGTCAAATACACCACCATATCAAAGTCACAACATTGAATATTGTTCTATAAACTTTGAGACAAGAGCTACATTGTTGACTCAGGAGACGATGATATCGTGTGGGGAATGTTAATAAACTGTATTATATATTTGTATATTAAAGATGTAGTTCAAGCTTTCCAGATTCGAAAAATTAACGTCACATGCATAAGTCACAAAGAGGCACTATTAGTCGGCCATAGTATTACGACACTAGTCACTCATTCATAATGGCACAAACAGTACTCCATTCCACAGAATTTCTCTGTCACATAGAGAATGGCTTAAATTGAATTTAAACAAGAACGTTTGACAACCAAATATCTGATAGCGCTGAAGAAAATCGAGAATCGTGTGTAGAACAAAGAATTAATGAGTTTAAGTCAGGCACACTTCTTCTTTAATTTTTTTGTCTTAATGTTGAAAACATCCGAGAAATGACAGTAAAACATACATACTGCCAAGGAAATTCACCGAAAGGAACATACGTGGAACTCGACAACCGTCACTTGCGATTCGATAAACATGTCTTGGATTACCTCGGGTTGTACGTTTGATTATAAATTGTACTTTAACTTCAAAGGTGAATGCAATTTCAGGAATTTAGGAGAAGCATTTCTATCAGTTCGCTTTCAACCAAGCATTATTTTTTTCTATTTGCAGTCATTCGCGAACTAGGCGTTTTGTTTAGATATACTCAGTAAATAACGTTTTGACTAGCATGGATTTCATAGACCCGCCTCCGTGGTCGAGAGGTTAAGGTCGCTGACCTCAAATCAATGTAACCTCTCAGTAATAGAGGGTCGTGGGTTGGAGCCCCATTACCGACCATGTCTCTTTATGTTTGAAAGTAGGAAGTTGCTTACGGAGGATGGGAGTCTAGTACTGGTCATTCCCAGGAACGATGCTTAGGTGAACTGTCCGCCTCATATGACACTATCTGTTGTAAAGGGGTGTAAAACTCGATATAAACCAAATACTTGTATAAACAAACAAAAAATGGATTCCATGCCATCTGTATTAAGGACCACAATGATAATAAGAGCTGTCCCTTTTTTATGTAATCCTAGGTATTGGGAAGTATGTAATGGTTCTTATTTCAAATAACTGGTGTTTTGTATTTTAAATTCTTGTGTTATTATATGCAACAGTTGTACTACAGATTTTAAAATACAAAACACCTGTAATTTGACTTTTTTACATAATATTTATTATGTTGTTGGTTAATTTTTTATTAAAGACACATAAACTTTTTGAATTTAGTAATACAGAACAATAGATAGAATTACAGTAAAATATAAAACATATATTGTATTTGCTCTAAAACAATATTTACATATTAAGGTCTTTCTTTAGCCACATCTAGTAAAAATGTTGTCTGTTGTTTTTTCTTATATTTTCGATACCCATTGAAAAAACATATTGTGCTACACTTCTATATGCACTTCGTGACTTATAAAAAATAAAATTTCGGAATGTTTTTATTGCAAGTAAAGGTCAGTTTCACTGATAAGACATTTTTCTAGGTAAAATTATAAAAGTATATGCACTTCAATTTGAACATCCAAAAGCTAATCGGGACTTTAATGTGTTTATGTTGTAAAGCCTGTTACCTATAGGAATATACTTCCCTTTCTATATCAACAGTAATCATAGAAGCATACTGCATGACTTGAGTCTAAAGAGATGACAATAAAACGTAAGAAGAGAACAGTGTACCATCTAACCGTAACAAGTACATAGAAACTTGTAAAGGACTTGCCGATGTGAAAGGACACGGACATACGTGCATGCGAAACTAAAATTTAAGTACCTTATCAAAAGACTTTTAACAGCCCATGAAATTTATGCACCTTTCTTAAGTGCTAAATGTAGCCTAATTGAGTTTCATAGACAGAAGTTTGATCTTACTTCACGCGAAATTTCATGATTTGTAACCTAGTCTTTGAAATATTCTCCCAATAAACTAAATAAAAAAACGCCCGCAAATACATTAATACATTTGAGAGAAAACACAAGTTGGCCATAAATATTCTAATAGTAAAATACTTGATTATCTCGTATAAAATTCTTTCAGTATGTTAGCTTTATCTTTGGGTCTATCTAAGAAGAAATGTTAAGTAAATGATCTAATAAATATAGGAAGCATTAATGAATTGATCACATTTGTTGTTGTTTTTTGCTTTGAAGGTCGATATATCAGAGGTGTTAGTAATCTTAAATTATGCATTTTCTTAAAAATAGAAACTCGTTAATTTGCAAGCAAAGGTTTTAATTTTGTAAAATCATTTTCCTAATCTTTGTGAATTATTCAATTTTCTGGTCGTGGGGCAACTTTTTAATTCAAGTCATACTTGAGTTAAAAGTTTACGGAATCTCTCCGTGATCTGTTGTTTAATGTCTAACAGCAATGGTCATATCAGTACCGCCCCAGAGAGACTCGAACCCACAACTTTTCATTCAGCAGTACAACGCGTTACCACTACACCACCGATCCACTATCTAGAGCTAGAAGGCTATAAATAGTATGAAGCACACGATTAGGTCATACTTTACATGTATCCTATACAACAAGCATGCAGTACAGCGAATTACTGTGGTATCGTTAATTTTCGTTGGGGATTTAATTTCGTGGATTTCGTGGGTCGGCTCATCCACGAAATCAAATCCCCACGAATTTAAATGCAGAGATAAGGCATTTGTTTTCAAAAATAGAAGTCCACGAATTTATGTCCCCACGAAATAGCCATTTTAGAACCACGAAAATTGAGCCCGACGAAAATAAATGAAAATACAGTAACACCATAAGCGACAGTATAGTACAAGTATGTTATTGTTGTTGATATCTAGTCTCCAACAAAAGTCCTTAGTTATCAAAAGTGCAATATCATCTTTAACAAAACAATTCATAAGTCTCCTCCTCTACAGTTGAACTTATCTCTCAATGACCATTCTCTCAAAATGATTGAACCAGTAACTGTTATTCAGCTTCACGGAAACCAACGGGAACCTATACTGTATTTCCCTGATTATTGTCATAGAGTAGTAAGACAATTATGAAATCGAAAGTTGATCCAGTGATGGGAACGTAACGCCAATTACGTTTTTTCAGCGGGTTAAACGCCTATTTCATATTTCAATTATATACGACGACCTGTGTTCACCTAACAAGTTTTCCTGGACGGTATTCTAACCAGTATTAACTTATCCTTCCACAAGGATTCGACAACTTCCCAACATAATTTTTGAAAGAAGGGTGTGACCTGCCGCGGCCGGGAGTTGAACCCGGGATCGCCGAATTAAAGACCAGTGCTGAACCACGGTCGCGTCTATTACGGGTTTGACTACTAGTATACATAACCGCATCTAAACGTGTTTTCACTGGATGTACGATATGAAACAATTGCTACTGTACAATATGTTTTCAAGAGGCTAAGCAGATTATAGACACCCTATTCAATGGCAATCTCTTACACTAGTTAAGTATTCGTGAGTGGATTAAGGACTAAATCTAAGTGTTACATGTCGATGACTCTTGAACAGTCTTTCCGCTCGCATCCTATCTCTGTACCAACACACATAGTGTATTGAAATAACATAAATAGCGTTGTTAATGACTTTTAAGCAGAAACAAGCATGTGTTTATTTTGCTCTGATCGTGAGGTTACAATAAATCAAGTTGTATATTTTATCTACATTGTAGTTTAAGTAACATTTATAATCTACGCCCTGTCCGAGCTTTTTGTCCACATCGGCGCAAGGTCCCTAAAAAGTATTCAATGATGGCTATGTGAACGTAGAAGTCATGCCAACGCGTAATTTGGTGTTATTTCTTGTATATGTTGTTGACATTGTGCCTAAAGTTATATAAAGAAACTACTTACGACACCTGCGTCATCAACACCATCAATCTGGCCTTTAAGGTTTACCAAGAGTGACGTAATCAATGTACCCACGCTTACGCGGTGACATCAGAACTTAATTGGTCGAACGTGTTTAAAATACGTGTATAATCATGCGGTATATTGTTTTGATAACGTGCATGTAGCCAACAATTTTCCTTATACATCGGTACCAAATTAGTACTGTTACTGCCGTAGTTTGTCCATAGATCATGCATAGAAATTTGAGAAAAAAAACATGCAAAAGTCTGTCCACTTCAAATTTCTCTTCAGGGTCTATATGCAGTAACAATTGTTGGCTGGAACTTGGGCTACATGAAAAACTCGAAATACGACTTACCGTCTAACTCATAGGCGCCGCCATTTTTCGCGACCCTGTGAAATCAAAAGAATATACAGTGCAACCTCTCCAAAACAACACCCTTTGTGAGTAGCAAAGTTATGTTGTAGTTGAGAGGTTTTTGCTCGAGAGAGGTAATGCTCGAGAGAGTCAATGATTAAATCGTGCAGTCGGGAAAAATCATGCTGTTGTTGAAGGGAGGTTGTTTTCTCAAGAAAGGGCCGCTCTGGAGAGGTTGTACTGTACCACGTAATTATAGAATCTCAGTCGTTCAGCGGAAAAAACAAACGAATGATGGAAAGTGTGAATCATCTTGTGTTTTAAATCATTTACAGAAATTGGACGTGGAGGTATATAATATTTTTTTTTATTGAACTGGTTCCCGTTACATGTTGCAGTTTACCAAGGCGAACAGATGTACATGTAATGACAGAGTCGAAGGCAACCAGATTATGAATGGTACGGGATAAAATCGAGTGCGTGTCGTACCGTCATCAACCGTCCCGTTCCGACATTTAATATTGTACTTGGTGCATAGATCTTTTCTTTCAATCGTACGTAGAAGACCAAAAGCATCAAACTACAATAGTTTGCATCTTTATGACAGACAACGGTAAAGAAACAATGCGCCATAAAACATGATAAGCCAAATTGATTTCTTAGAAAGTCAGTCTGCGTCATAAAATTACTGATACATGGATCGCAATAAAGAGAAGGAAAATCTAGACGCAATGAACGAAAAAAAAAGAAACATCGTTTACTACGGCGTATAAACACGGCATGTCCGATTGAAGCGACAACTTAATGAATACGGACATGGGTCCGTAATTACGGGCTTTGTTCAGACCCCAAAAATATCGATATAATGTTTTGTGGAAACAGACAAAACTATGGATTAGTTTATATCAATACATCTACCACGCTGTACTGGACCAATGCCATATTACCATATATATACTCCTATAATATCATATTTGGCTCGTTCGAATGTTTGCTATGTTATAAGAAATTTATAAGACGTAAAAGATTATACTTTTTTGCAACAAGCAGTTTAAGGTAAGTGAAGTCAAAACAGTGTTAGCGGCCACCTCCAATAAATGTCACCCTGTGAATAAATGCCATTCTTGTAATGTCACTGAGTATTTAGAACGTACTGACCTCCGAATAAAGGGCACCTGTTGATAAAGGCCACATTTTATCTTTACCAAGGATGGTTTTTGTAAACAGGTTTGACTCTATACATGCAACTCAATTTAACACTGACGTTCAACGTTAATAATCTCATGAACAAAGTTTTTATTCGTTACCAATGCAATGTAAATGTACTTTCCATCCATACACAATAATAATTTTAAAAAAGTATGTTCGCATAACAGATCGGTAATACGATACTTAAAAAACATTCTGTTTGGCTTGTATCAATATACATTGCTATTGTTAATAATATGACTTTTAATAAATATGATATCCAGTTGTTTGATAAACAACAAAGTGCTGCACTCGTATAAAGTTTTATTGTAAATTCGCCGTAGATAAATTTGCAAGCAAACTTCATGGTTAAATTGGTTACAGACATTCTTGAAGATGCAATTTAACACAAAAAGCGAGCGGGGCTTTTGAGGGCAATAAAAACTTGCTTCGATTTCAAACCAATTATAGGATTGTTAGACTATATGATAAGTCAAGTCCCTATGATGCATCCACAGATGTTACACATTAAAATGCTGTGTATACTGTGAAAAAAATCCACCTTTGGGAAAGACATAACTTGGCCTTTATTGATAGGGGGCATTTATTCGGAGGTCAATTTGTTTTAAATAATCAATCACAGGGTGGCCTTTATTCGGAGGTGGTCGCTAACACAGGTTTGGTTGTATTTTTTTAAAATAAACAATATGTAGTATAGTACACGGCACATTGATTTCATTTCTAGATAATCGAACATTAAGGTGAGGTTACTATACCAAAATGCACTAAGTGTGAGAATTAAATTTCTCTTTACGAAAACAAATTAAGAGGAATACCACTGTGAACATAAATTAATAAATACAGTCAAACCTGTAAACAAAGGCTATCCTTGGTAAATGCATAATGACTGATGGCCTTTATTCGGAGGTAGCCGCTATCACAGGTTTGATTGTGCATGTGAGTCATTTTCAAAAGATGCCACATTTCATGTCTCCGGTGAATAACTCGAATTTTCGCATATGCATGTATTTGCTAAAAACCCGGGTGATTATGAAAAGTATCA